>CM060085.1:4955000-5412500 GCA_030533445.1 Cyprinodon diabolis
AAAATGGGAAAAGGTTAAAAAGGACAAATCATGAAACTTAAACTCTGAGGGATTAAAGGAGATTTCCCTCACTGTCTTGGCTGCTTTTTTTGTCCTACTGAATCTTTAATTTAATTCCCACTGATGAAAACATCAAATATCTCCTTGTTAAACTCAGACATAAGCTTGTGTGGCGTTTCCTCCTACTCTGTGGGTATCCAGCTGGGTCTGCACGGTGGGGACGTCGCCCCCTACAGGCTTCTCCTGCTCCAGCTGTTGACTTTTGAGCCTCAGCCAGTTCAGCAGCTCCTGCAGTGACATGTGGAGCCTCTTCCAAGGAGCCATCTCAGAGTCCAGCTGTGACCTACCACACAAACACAAGCAGGATATTTCTTCCCTTCTACCTTTCTCTACATTCAGAGCGAAACATTTCCACAGCTGCGATCTTTCTGTACTCCAGGTTGTCGCTCACCTCATGCTGAGAGTTTTGCTGCGCAGGTCGTTCCAGCGGTGCTTCATGTTGTCCAGACGTCTGTGGAGGAGGACGCCGTCCTCGGAGTCTGTCAGAGAGGTCAGAATCCTCTCGCCGTTTTCATTCAGGGAGTAATACAGCTCCTCATGACCGTCAACCTCTGCTTGGAGGTCCTGGTTTAACATGAAGAGATAAGATGTAACTTCCATAAGGACGCGTCTGATTTCCTTGGTCATTTTTACGTTGCAATTCGGACCCTCTACTGACATTCTATGATAAGTGTACAATTAATCTAATTAATCAGAACTTAAAATGGTAGAATTTTATGCCATTACTTTTACCTCATATAATAGGTAAGAACATGAGCAAACAATATTTTGCAAAAATAATGAAGTAACATCTCAGCACATCAACCAAGGAGTTAAAGGCTGGATCCCCCAAATGGAAAATGAAATGAAGATGGCGAGTTAAAGGACAACTCAGCCCAAAATCAACTTCTCCATACTAAACTTCATACTAAATTGAACTAAATTAGTTATAAACATAATTGAATTAAAATAGTTGAGACAAAGTTTTTGTTTTCTTTAACAGTGTACAAAAGTATCTTGTTTTAAATGACATTTTTTTTTAAATCAGGAACATGTTAAATGTATGTGTGACTGTAACTTACCCAATCTTTCATTCTCATCATTTAAAATGAGGGGCAAAGGAGTAACCAGAACCACCTGTTTAACAGCACAGTCTCACCCACCAGATTTGTTGGATTACACTAAAAACATAGGGCTATATCACTAATGACTGTGACATTATTTAAACAAAGTGAGAAATAAACTGACAGTATGTCAGAGTGAGATAACCTGTCTTTTAATTATATTTTGAACCCTCTGTGTTCATAATTTTTTTAATTTGTACCATGAAACTTGAAAATTTAAATTGAATTGAATAAACTAGACGAAATTCACAGTTGAAAAAATCTTCTGTTTACATTTGTGTTGCAAATTCCAATCAGGGACTAGATGTGGCTGAGAGCTGCAGTGTAGGAGGCAGCAAAGACCAGTTTTTGGAAATCAAAATGGAAGATAGAGAAGGGTGGAAGTGGGAATGCTCTTAAGAGGTTTATGTGTGGCTTTAAAAAGGCCGTTATAATTCAGACCTAGAAGGACTTTTTATCATCTTAACTCCAGCACAGACAATGACCATCTGCTGCCTTTCCTGTCCACTATGCCTGCCCAGTGGGCTTCTCCATTGTACCGCTGTCCTGAATTGCAAGGGTCAACGTTCACCTAAACTTCATACATCATAAACATATCTTTATCGTTTCTTTAAATTTATAATTTTCTTTTAGACATTTTCATTTTGAAATCTCTATAAATGCTTAAATGCCATATGATTAAATTATGAAATGTTCTATAACTGATTGAAAAAAAGAAGAGCAACAGAATACAATGAAGTTTCAAACGTAGCTCACTGTTGAGTTGTTCTATTTTCAGAAGACTCTAAGGGCACCTCTTGTGGTACTTGAGGGCCCCTTGGTGCCCGCGGGCACCATGTTGGTGATCCCTGATCTAGAGGCTAACCTTGGCCAACCACAGGCTCTACCAGCTCTGGTGCCATTTTCCCATAGGACTTCTCCCATGTACCGCTGTCCTATCTTCCACAGTTGGCCCCTAGAGCAGGCGTGCCCAATGTCGTTCCTCGAGGACCGCCATCCTACAGGATTTAGAGGTTTCATTGATAGCTGATTAACAGGCATTTTCTGGATTGCAATCATCAGAATCAGCTGATGAATTATGAGGAATCAGGAGAGGAATTTCTCAAACCTGCAGGACAGCGGCTCTCGAGGACCAACATTGGGCATGCATGCTCTAGACGTTAGCCCTACCAGCTTTGGCGCCGTCTTCCCCGTAGGACTTCTCCAATGTACCACTGTCCTCCTCCCGACCAGCCCCTGCTTCCTCCCTGTTCTGGTGTTCTGTCTGTCCAGCAGACTTCTTCGATCTTCTACTTAACTCCATAGGGCGGATGGCTGTACCCAGTTCTGGTGCTCTCTCTGCTGGTGTTCTGCAGTCCATATCTCAGCTGCAGAACACCATCTCACCTTCTCTCTGCTGTCCGGGTGATTTGTCCCCCAACTCGGGTCACTGGCCAGGAGAATTTCAAGGCAAGGAAGACGAAAACTAGCAAAAAGTCATGAAACCACCCTTTTTGCGTTTTCGAACCATTCGCCTTACCAAACTCAATTAGACCCAATGTAAGTCAGTCTGGCTATTATGAAGCAGGACAATGACCTAAAGAACCTTTGAACATAAAATCTTAATTTAAACCCATTTTTTGTTACATTTACATCTTAGGTATGTGTATTAAACATTGTCTACTTATCTGAAGCATTTAAAAGAACAGAAGAAATGAGGTAAACACTTATTCAGACCTAATTATGACAGTTTTACCATTTTAAACATGTTTCTAGATGTCATATCTGTAATGTTCTGTTTTCCCTAAAGAGTGGAGGTTAATCTGTAGACTCCAACCTGAACTTGGTAGACTCTCCTACGCAGCATCCTGCAAACTCTCGCAACACGAAGAAGAAACTAGATGTTAAGATGCAGAGGGGTCGCCATGTTTTCCTCTTTTCTTTTTGAAACAAGCTCCCTGTGTGGCTGTATGAAAAATGCCCTCCACTGAAACGTGAGCTAGACTCTTGGAGATACGAGGAGAAGGGAGGGTGGGTTCGGCAAAGGAAGAGGGAGAAAAAGAGACAAAGTTGGGCAGGGTAAGTTAGTGAGAACACAGAGGGGGTGAGGAGTAGATAGGAGGAGGGAAGAGGACATGAAAGCAAGAAGAAAACGATGAGTGAGCTCGTTTTCCAATTAAACCTTATCTGCGTGTGGCGTTGTAGCCCCGGAGAGAGAGTGCGCATTCTCTGGATGCTACAGCTGCCATAATAATTTGACACAGAAGACTATCTAAGCGCTGCACACACAGCACTGCCTGTTGGACTGACAGAACTCCTGATGTGTGCGTGAAGAGGGATGAAAAGCAGAAATTTAGTGTTTCAAATTTGCTACTCAAGATGCGACGTGCAAGTGTTTCCGAGCTTTAAGCACGCCAACAAAGAGATGGTGTCAGGGTATGAGGGTCAGAGTACGTCCTCTCTGCAGACAGAGGCCACCATTCAACACCCACGATGCAGCGGGGGAAAACTTTCCATACGTCAGGCAGGCCGTGAGCGACCAATGAAACCTCTTAGTGCTTCCAAATCAGCATTGCCGTCATACCAAGCAGGGCAGAGAATTGTGTACTTGTTTTTATGCTTTCCTATCTTTTTTTTTTCTCAGCATGACTTCCTAATCAACCACCGGGCTGAGCTTTGAGGACATTATCTTCTGGGATGGCGTTTGATGTCAGCTTTATGAGCAAAACGAACTGAAATGAATTTAAATCAAACTGCATATTTAAAGTTTTGCCACATATTCTCAATTAGGATGGCATCTGGCCTTTGACTAGGCCATTTTGGCACTTAAATTTTCACATTAGGGGCTACTGTATTAGAACAAATGGTCTCGTTCAGAGCCCTCCATCCAAAAATATTGATGGAAACTGAAGTGGAAGGAGAATATATATATATATATATATATATATATATATATATATATATATATATATATATATATATATATATATATATATATAGTAGATGAAGGTGCATAAAAGAAAAGTTCAGTTAAAGTGCAACTCGATTCAGCACTTTAAGAGCCACTATAATTAAGGTTTATCCATAAACTCGTGACAAACCACTCCTGGATCAGAACCACCAGAAGCATCATGAAGTGCTGCTCGATGGTGCAAAGTCTCTAGTTTCAGAGGAGAGCTATGCTATCTGCTTGGTGTTGTTCCACTGTTGGTTAAAAGGCCTACAGTCACCAAAACCAGAGGCCCGTACCACAAGCTAAACATAAACAGATTACTTCCACCTTATCTGGTCTAACCAATCTGCAACAATGGCAATCAGGATCAGCGGTACCACGAAGCTGGCTATCAACTCGCTAACTCAATCCAGCTTTAAATGATCATGGATTATCACATATAAAGGGGCGGGTTCAAGGTAGCAGACAAAAATCACAGCCATGACTGCAGTAGGGAGAGCGCCATATTTCTCCTGTGAGGAACAGAAACTTGTCTTAGAGAAACATGAAGAGAAAACACATGTCTTAATGAAAAGTCAAACGCAGTGGCGGCATGAAAGAGACACCAAATGAAGTGGCAAAGGATTGCTGACTGATTTAAAGAGCAAGTTACACTTCAGCGTCATTTAATTCGGACTGTATCCCAGTCACTGTACTGCATATTAATTGCGTTTCCCTCAGGAGTGAAGAAGAGTGGGGAGCAGATAAAAAACTAGGTCCCCCCGTGTGGTTCTGGGATTTTTACTCACCGTTCTTGTGATCATTTTGACCCCACGGGGTGAGATCTTGCGTGGAGCCCCAGATCGAGGAAGATTATCAGTGGTCTTGTATGTTTTCCATTTTCTAATAATTGATCCCACAGTTGATTTCTTCACACCAAGCTGTTTACCTATTGCAGATTCAGATTCAGACTTAATTTCATCTGGTTAGCGGGAGTTTTTAAATCAATAATGTTTGGACCAGAATAAAGCTGGAAGCTGATGGCACGATTACATCATATTAATACAAGAAGGGATCAGTCTGAGTGAAATCAGCCTGATTTTTTGAGCTGTGTCAGAACTGTAACGGGACATGGGGCGTGCAGGTGGCACAGTGGTTAGCGTGCACAACCCATGTATGGACGCCTTAGTCCATGACGCAGGCGACCCGGGTTCGAATCTGGCCTGTGGTCCATTACCGCATGTCTCTCCCCCTCTCTCATACCCCCTTTCCTGTCAGCCTACTGTTGAAGAAAGGAGCCACTAGTGCTGTAAAGAAAAAGAAGTTGGCGGGACAAATGGTAAAAATCTACTCTGCTTTTAATATAGTGAAAGTCCTCAAACGCAGCCTGGCGATTTACCATTTTTCATTCTCATTTACAGTGGGGCAAAAAAGTATTTAGTCAGCCACCAATAGTGCAAGTTCTCCCACTCAAAAAGATGAGAGAGGCCGGTAATTTTCATCATAGATATACCTCAACTATGAGAGACAAAATGAGAAAATGAAATCCAGAAAATCACATTGTCTGATTTTTAAAGAATTTATTTGCAAAATATGGTGGAAAATAAGTATTTGGTCAGTTACAAACAAGCAAGATTTCTGGCTCTCACAGACCTGTAACTTCTTCTGTAAGAGGCTCCTCTGTCCTCCACTCGTTACCTTCATTAATGGCACCTGTTTGAACCCGTTATCAGTATAAAAGACACATGTCCACAACCTCAAACAGTCACACTCTAAACTCCACCATGGCCAAAACTAGAGAGCTGTCAAAGGACACCCGAAACAAAATTATAGACCTGCACCAGGCTGGGAAGTCTGAATCTGCAATAGGTAAACAGCTTGGTGTGAAGAAATCAACTGTGGGATCAATTATTAGAAAATGGAAAACATACAAGACCGCTGATAATCTTCCTTGATCTGGGGCTCCACACAAGATCTCACCCCGTGGGGTCAAAATGATCACAAGAACGGTGAGTAAAAATCCCAGAACCACACGGGGGGACCTAGTGAATGACCTGCAGAGAGCTGGGACCAAAGTAACAAAGGCTACCATCAGTTACACACTACGCCGCCAGGGACTCAAATCCTGCAGTGCCAGACGTGTCCCCCTGCTTAAGCCAGTACATGTCAAGGCCCGTCTCAAGTTTGCTAGAGAGCATTTGGATGATCCAGACGATGACTGGGAGAATATCATATGGTCAGATGAAACCACAATAGAACTTTTTGGTAAAAACTCTACTCGTCATGTTTGGAGGAGAGAGCATGCTGAGTTGCATCCAAAGAACACCATACCTACAGTGAAGCATGGGGGTGGAAACATCATGCTTTGGGGCTGTTTTTCTGCTAAGGGACCAGGACGACTGATCCGTGTGAAGGAAAGAATGAATGGGGCCATGTATCGTCAAATTTTGAGTGAAAACCTCCTTCCATCAGCAAGGGCATTGAAGATGAAACGTGGCTGGGTCTTTCAGCATGACAATGATCCCAAACACACCGCCCGGGTAACGAAGGAGTGGCTTCGTAAGAAGCATTTCAAGGTCCTGGAGTCTAGCCAGTCTCCAGATCTCAACCCCATAGAAAATCTTTGGAGGGAGTTGAAAGTCCGTGTTGCCCAGCGACAGCCCCAGAACATCACTGCTCTAGAGGAGATCTGCATGGAGGAATGGGCCAAAATACCAGCAACAGTGTGTGAAAACCTTAAAACTTACAGAAAACGTTTGATCTCTGTCATTGCCAACAAAGGGTATATAACAAAGTATTGAGATGAACTTTTGTTATTGACCAAATACTTATTTTCCACCATATTTTGCAAATACATTCTTTAAAAATCAGACAATGTGATTTTCTGGATTTTTTTTTCTCATTTTGTCTCTCATAGTTGAGGTATATCTATGATAAAAATTACCGGCCTCTCTCATCTTTTTAAGTGGGAGAACTTGCACTATTGGTGGCTGACTAAATACTTTTTTGCCCCACTGTATATGACTACAGCAAACAAGAAGCATATACAGTGAGTAAAATAAGTATTTGAAAACCCTGCTATTTTGCAAGTTCTCCCACTTCAGAAATGATGGATGGTTCTGAAATTGCCATCGTAGGTGCATGTCCACTCTGAGGGACATAATCCAAAAAAAAAAATAAAAAAATACAGAAATCAAAATGTATGATTTTGTAACTGTTTATTTGTATGATACAGCTGCAAATAGGTTTTTGAACACCTGTCTATCAGCTAGAATTCTGAACCTCAAAGACCTGTTAGTCTGCTATTAAAATGTCCACCTCCACTCTATTTATTATCCTAAATCAGATGCACCTGTTTGCTGAATAAAGATACCAGTCCATCCCATACAATCAGTAAGAATCCCACTACTAACATGACCAAGACCTAAGAGCTGTCCAAAGACACTAGAGACAAAATTGTAGACCTCCACAAGGCTGGAAAGGACTACGGGGAAACTGCCAAGCAGCTTGGTGAACAAAGGTCCACTGTTGGAGCAATCATTAGAAAATGAAAGAAGCTTAACATGACTGTCAATCTCCCTCAGGCTGGGGCTCCATGCTAGATCTCACCTCATGGGGTCTCAATGATCCTAACAAAGGTGAGAAATCAGCCCAGAACTACATGGGAGGAGCTGGTGAATAACCTGAAGATAGCTGGGACCACTGTTTCCAAGGATACTGTTCGTGATACAGTAAGGGTGGTAGTTGCTTAGGGGCCCACAATCTCTTAGGGGTCCTGTCATCTCGTCTCTGCTCAGGCAGGCGCTTCAGGTCAATACGGACCAGAACAAACAGACTCAGGGATAGCTTCTTTTTTAAAGCTGTTACCATACTCAACCTAGACTTGCACTAATGTATTGTATATGTATGTATGTGTTATTTATGTATGCACTTTTACGGAGCTGCTCTCCAAATCTCATTGTATTGTGTACAATGACAATAAAGGCTTTCAATTCAATTTCAATTCAATTCACTGACATCTGGTTGGCCCCCTGCGCAATTTTGGACTAGGACATCTCTTTGCAAATGTAATGGTGCGAAAAATTCCTCTTAAACCCACATGAAACTGAGTTGACTGACCGGACCTTATTTATACCGCAACGCATGCCACATTTCAACATGATGCTGGGTGGAGTATTTTCTAGGGTTCAGATCAATCCTGAAACCTAGTGTGCCCCGGAGCAGGTTTTCCCTTTAGGGTAAGTCACCATGGCAACCAGCGATGCTAACCCAGTAATCCTGCTTCGTGGTACAGGCCTCAGGTTTTATGTCCATATTAACATGTTTCATTGGTCAATTTTCCACAGAAACTAAAGTTGTGTTTGTTCATTGACAGTGAATCAAAGTTACCCAAAAAAAATTTGGGTAACTTTAAATTAAACTATAAAAATCAACCATCTTGTATAAATAGTACTCTGAATATAAAACAATAGAGGAAAGACAAGAAGGAGTCTTATTTAAAAGCAGCGCTGCCACATGCTGCCCTCCCGCCATGCTGTCCTTGCAAAATAATTTTCTCTCTGCCCACACAGTTCGACAGCCGAGTGCTTCTCTATTATTAATGCAGGGGCGTTTTTTTTCTCTTTTATATATAAACATAGAAAATATGCTGCACTCATATCCTGACTCAACCAAAGGCAATCAGTCATCACCTAATGACGGCTGACAGGTGTGTTGAAAAACAGATAATCCTGCTAAAGCCTGTATCTGGGGGGGAATAACACGTAAAACTATGGTGGATGGAGAACTGAAACTAATTTAGTTTGTAAAACATCTTAGAAGCAGATTTTTTCGCCCTGATTAGATCCTCCACTGATAACATGTGAAGCTGTGTTGATCTTTATTGCTTTAAGGAGACTGTAAATAACCAGGTTATTGAGTTACATTCTAAATCTACGTGACCAAGAGCCCCCCTCCCACAGCGGTGATCAGCAGCCGGTGGAGCAGGATTATAAGCCTTAATGAAGAGGACATGTGTCCCTACCTTCCACTGAGCCAGCAGCCTCTTGGCAGCCTCAGGCTGCTGCTGCAGCCTCTCCTTGTTAGTGGCATCTATTAAAACATTGCAGGTGGTCTCCGCCTCCGTCAGCCAGCTGAGGAACTTCTCCAGATCCAGGTAGAACTGTTGGAGCAGCTTAAGACCGGCTTCCACGGCTGCTTCTCGGTCTGAAACTCTGGGAATGCAGACGCAGGTTCAGAGAAATTAGGACTTTACTCCAAAAAAGCATTTTTATGAATCGTATTATCGTATCACATAGTGGCTCAGTTTTGCCTGTTTTATATGTACTTTTTTTTTTTTCTTTGTGTCCCATTTTGCCAATATACACTACCGTTCAAAAGTTTGGGGTCACATTGAAATGTCCTTCATTACTATTTAATGAAGATGCTAGTTGGGGACCTTTGAGACGTCTGTTTCTCAAACTAGAGACTCTAATGTACTTATCTTCTTGCTCAGTTGTGCAACGCAGCCTCCCACTTCTTTTTCTACTCTGGTTAGAGCCTGTTTGTGCTTTCCTCTGAAGGGAGTAGTACGCACCGTTGTAGGAAATCTTCAATTTCTTAGCAATTTCTCACATGGAATAACCTTCATTTCTAAGAACAAGAATAGACTGTCGAGTTTCATATGAAAGTTCTCTTTTTCTGGCCATTTTGAGCGTTTAATTGACCCCACAAATGTGATGCTCCTGAAACTCAATCTGCTCAAAGGAAGGTCAGTTTTGTAGCTTCTGTAACGAGCTTAACTGTTTTCAGATGTGTGAACATGATTGCACAAGGGTTTTCTAATCATCAAATAGCCTTCTGAGCCAATGAGCAAACACATTGTACTATTAGAACACTGGAGTGATAGTTGCTGGAAATGGGCCTCTATACACCTAGATATTGCACCAAAAAACAGACATTTGCAGCTAGAATAGTCATTTACCACATTAGCAACATATAGAGTGTATTTCTTTAAAGTTAAGAATAGTTTAAAGTTATCTTAATTGAAAAGTACAGTGCTTTTCCTTCAAAAATAAGGACATTTCATTGTGACCCCAAACTTTTGAACAGTAGTGTAGCTCTGGGAATCGATGTCCCAAACTAGATAACAGCCTAACAGATTTGCTTTTACAAGCAGACCATTGTGGTTGTTGCCTTCATGTTCAGCTTGTCAATTATATATGAAACTTCATTGAAAGTTAGAAGAAGTAAGGGGGGGAAGAAATATAAGAGGTAGAAAAGAGAGAGGAGAGGAAAGAGACGACAAAAACAAAGAAACCAAAACAAAACGGCAAAAAACAACACAAAAGATATACAGTAATTCCAAGTGCCGGGAAAAAGTAGCGGCTTATTGTTTGGAAGATACGGTATATTGATTTAACATTGGTTTTATGTTTGGTAGACATATGATCTTATAGGTAATGAAAAATGTTTTATTTGAATAAAAAAAAAAATCTTATTTTTTTAATCCAGCTGGCCATGTTCTTCCATGCATCATGCCATCTTCCAGATCAGCTTCCTCACAGCCAAACAGACTCTTGATGCGTTTCCATGGTTACCGTTTGTTAATGTGTGTCCACGTGGCCATCATGCTGTCGTTGACTTGGGTTACTTTGTGCGTGTCGTCGTTGGCGTACAGCGTCAGCAGTTTGTCGGCCAGCGCGTTCGTTTCATCCACCTGACCCTGCCACTGCTTCAGGTCCTTCATGAAAGCCTGCAGAGGAACGGCAAACAAAAAGAAGTGACCTTAATACTGACGCCAACAGATCGGCTAACAGTCCCAATGTTCATGATCTTCACCCTCAGATCTGCGTGTTGTTTCTTCAGCGCGTCCGCCGTGTACGTGATCTCCTGCCATGATTCCAGCCTCCCGCTAGCCTGTTTGATCAGATAGTCTGCCTCCTTCTTTGCGTCAAGCCAGTTTGTGGAGTCCTGCAGCATGTTGAGGATTTGCTTGAGTCTGTCTGACAGTTTGGTCTGAGAGTCCTCCCAGTGGGTCTGGAGCTTTTCAACTGTGGAGGAAAACGGATGAGACACTAGTAGAAGAATTCAACTTTTTTTTTCTTCATAAGGCTTACTGCGTTCGGTAATAGCGTTTCGTGTGTCCTGGTTGCTGGTCTTGTTCTTCAGATTTTGTGCTGCTGTAACTTGTTTCTCCAGTAGAGGGCGACGTTTGTTGAGCTCCTGCAGAGATGCCTGGAAGCAAGTGACTCAATTTCATGTTTGAAAAAAGGAAACTTATTCATGCCCCCTTGAGTGTCCCACCCCCAAGTCGATGCTGTGATACTCTCACCTTCAGTTGGCTTATATTGTCGTTGATGTCGTCCAGGTCAGCCACCACCACTCGCTTGTTTTGAACCATGTTATCCAGCATCTTCAGCCAATCTGTGAGCTCAGCCCAGGATTTGTTGAACTGCTGCAGCGCAGCTGATTCGGCCTGGGAGCTTCCTGCATGGGCTTCATCTGGAGAAAGATTAGGAGATGTTTCAAAAGGAAGAGATACGAGAGAATTAACCCTTACCATCAACGAAAAACCCAGGCAACAGGAGAGCTAATCAGAGAGCTGGATAACTCTGGATGGGCTACAGAGCCTGAAGCAAACCACTAAGAAAACCTTTAGGAGGGACGTTTGCTACAAACCATGTAGGAGGAACATCTTACCTGAGGAAGAATGTTCTCTATTCAAACTGAAACTGAGTTTATGTGGAGGAAACTAGAACTCAATCCGGACATGTCATTTTAAGGTGAAACTCAGTGGTGGCAGCATCATGCTGTGGTTTGTTTAGCAACAAAAATGAGTTTTTAAAGTGGATGGAAATACGGATTACAGATAATGGACCCTTAATGTACAACTAATATCAACAGGTTTTGTTTTTCACAAATGTTTTGGCTTCTGACTCACAAAATGGTACCAGAATAATCTGGTACCATTTATTCCAATCAGGGCTTGGAATACAAACATTTCTAGAAAAAAACAGCATCAGCAATCAGCCTATTTGGTTTAGTTCATTTATTAATTATCTTTTGATATCTTAAAAAATAAATGTATCATGACCATTTTTATTATTTAGTTTCTATAAAGGATCTCAAGGCCCCATACTTGTATATCTGGGAACCCAACTTTGGGAATCAACAGTCAAATCGGTCCCTGATATGCACTGCTGATTTTATGGGTTTGTTGTTTTTGAGCCTTTTCTTCCCCCATTTACAGAAAAAAAAAAACCACAAAACATTTTCTAACAAATCTAACAAAACATATTAACAACAGAAACTGTGATGTCCTGCATGTTTCGGCCAGAGCTAAAATACAGCAGGGAAAATCTGAGCACATTTACCAGTTAGGTTGGCCTAGTCAAATCCCATATCCTTATATTGGTAAGAATTGACATGTGGTGTTTAATCAGGGTTCCTACAGCATAAGGAAAGTTAAATTCAAGACTTTTTAAGACTTTTTAATGCCACTTGAAATAAAAATTTAAGACCAAATTCACAAGAAACACAAGAAAAACCTGCTTGCGACAACTTAACCCAAAGGTTTATTTTAACATAAACCACTGCAATAATGTTTCTAAATTTTGAAAAGCTTCCCATACAGTAAGAAAGCTAAAAACACACAAATGACAGATATATTTTAACAATTATTTAACAAACCGAACCAATAATGGCGAGCAGTTTTTTTTTAAATAAAAAAAAGGTCAGTTTTAACGTTTTATTTAGATTACAAAATAAATCACAATAAAAATAATCCTATTTATGATGTTTTAAAAATTAAGACCTATGAAAGACTGATTTAAGAAATTTTAATACCAATTAAGGCCTTAGTTTTATTTTGAAGAATTCAGTGCCTTTTAAGACTTTTTAAGGACCCGCGGGAACTCTGTTAATGACCCAATTCAGCAGGAATTTTGAGTTAATTAAACATTTTGGTCTTTCTACACCCAACCTGGTAGAGAATTCATTACTTTTGGTGAGAAAAGCTTATGCATACTTTTGAAAGTCAATGTAGTAAATAAAGAAGTTTAAAGAAAAGTTTTTGATTTTGCTTCTTTATATTGTTAAATAAGTCACTGCTTGCATCAACACTCTCTAGTGAGGAAAACTGACTTTAATTCAATTAGTACCGACTTCTAAGACTTACAGGCTTTTTTGGAGACGAGCAGAGCAGCCGTCCTTTCCTTATGCTTCTGCAGCAGCTCCAGAATCACCGTCCAGTCCTCCCTTAGCTTGCCGTATTTCCCCTGAAACACATGAATAATACACATGAAGCAAGCTAACAGTGGCGCTCAGCATGAGCGTCTATGAATGACATCAAGGGATGAGAACAATCAACTGACAAGATCATAGAAGTTTCATGGAAAAACCTGGTGATCACATCATGTTTTACTGACCTTATCCGGCCATCCTGCAGGCGTCTCCTTGTAAAGCCGATCCGCTCGCTCCAAAACAAACTCCACCTCTGGCTTCTTCAGCTGAACGTCCTCAATAATCTGTCAGAACAGAAAAGTACAAACTTATTTGAAATGAAATCAACATCTCCTTGCCGTTTGTTGGCAACATTTAGTAAACAAAAGCATAGAAAAAAACAAAAAGAGGGCGTACTCCGGGTGGTGGTTCCTCAGGACTTTGCTCCAGCTTGGCTCTAGTACTTGATGCCCAGGCTGACAGGTCCTCCAGCTCACCCTGGATCTTCAGAAGCTCCTTTAATAGACCTTCAATCTCCAGCTGACGCTCAGGCAGAGCCTTGGACACCTAGAGGAATACTCCCTGTTAGTACTATTGACAGATATCAACACCGGCTTCATTAAAACAAAGCTGTAAACAGTCTGACAGTATGTTGGAGCGACATACCCCGTCTGTTACTGATAGTTTAACATCTCATCTTTTATTTTTTTAGAAACCTAATAGGTTTATGTTCAGTTATATCTTAAAATATATATATATCAAGTTTAATAATGTGTAAGAAAAAATGTTTTATCGTTATATTGTAAAAAATATTAAGGTCTCTAATTTAATCCTCCTGACAGAAGAGAGGGAGAAAAAAAAGTCCACTTATCAGTTAATTGTTAGCTGACTGATAAGATCAGTTGAGTTTAGATTAATTCATTAATGAACAACGTGCATCCCCGGTTTGGATCCCAGATCTCTTCAGTTCAGCAGTGACGCCGTGACATTGAGGCTCCCAGCTGCTTACCTGAGCCCAGCGAGTGTTGATTCCTCTGATGTCTTTGTGCCTCTCAGCAGGAAGGGTTAGCATCTTATGCTTGGCGTTCAGATTATCCATCGTCACCTTCTTCCCAGGAAGCTCCTCCACACGCGTCTTAAACACAACATTGTGGGGAGAAAAAATCCTTTAATTTAGCTACTGCAGCTCTGAGAGGCCAGAACAGTTGCTTCTGGAAGGATACAGACCTTTCTAGACCTACCGACACATGGATGTACCATATTGGCCCGAATATAAGACAAAGTGTGAAAATGTGGGGTCATTTTATAATCGGGGTCTAACCATTTATACAGGCTGACAGGTGTCTGGAGTCGCTACATCACAGGTGTCAAAGTCGTTCCAGAAAGGGCCGTGTGGCTGCTGGTTTTCTTTCCACCTAAGCAGTAGCACACCAGACTCCATTCATCTCATAAGGTGAGTCTAGTCTTAACCTGATGACTGGATGGGATGAATGGAGTCTGGTGTGCTACTGCTTGGGTGGAAATAAAACCAGCAGCCACACTGCCCTTTCTGGAACGACTTTGACACCCCTGCGCTACATGAACGTAACAGCAGAGGGCGCCAGTTTTTCCTAAAGCCAGTGACCTGACTGTGGCTGGGGTCATCTTTCTATCACAACAGAGAAGAAGCGATAAGGCTGCTACAGATTGGAGAATTACTGCCCAGAACGGAGTGGATCAAAAGTCAGACAACTTTGGAGACATTTGAGGAGGAGTTATTTGTTAAATAATGGCTTTTAACATAGCGGAGGGATCAAACAACTCATAGGCAGCAAAGGAATACAGAGTTGCAGAGTGCAATGTCAGAAGATGGAGCGTTCAAAAGCACCAGGAAAATGCAAACAGCAAAAGAAAACCTTATTAAAAACTGCAGAGCTGCAGGGTGAGAGTTGGAGTGTCAGCGACGTCTGTGAGTAAAAGCCTCATGCAGGTTTTTGAGATGGTCGGTGAGCAAAGTTCAGATTGCATTCGAGTTGAAGTGTTGCAAGATTTCAATTAAATGTGTCATTACTATGTTTTTTTTTTTTTTACTTTTTATTGTTTAATTGCACAAATATTTCAATGAAATTCTTGGCACTTCAATATAAAATTGTTTCTTTAAACCAAATAAATTTGGTTTATGTCTTTTTGTTTTGTTCCTAAAAACTGGTCCTAAAAGAAGAGGGGGTCGCCTTATAATCGGGGTCGTCCTATATTCGGGTCAGTACAGTATATCCTTTCAAACCCTGATGCCATCAGAGCTACGATATCCGACAGATTTAACTTAATATTCTAAATAAAAAGGCATTATTCTTGGGATTAGATATTTATTCATGCTACCTGGACTTTGCTTAAAGTGTCTCTGATGTGCTGCGGTTCTGGAGGGTGTAGAGGGATGCTCAGCACACCCTCCGCCTTATTCAGCCAACCCAGCATGGAGCCCATATCCTCCTCCAGCTCTGCGGCGGCTGTACGAGCCTCAGATGACCTGCAGGAAACAAAAAAAAAAAAAAAAAAAAGAGACAGTTCTGCATTTGTGTTGCTGCATTTCTTTCCTCCACTTTCTGTATCTAAAATGATGGTTGTGAGAGTTGGGATGGGCAGGACCAGACCCCCACCTCCTCTTACGCTCCCGGAGTTCCTGACAGATGCTTGCCCAGCGAGTGTTGAGTAACTTCAGCTGCGATCTGAGGCGTAAGGCATCGTCTGGTGTGCTCATCTGGCTGATTTCCTCACCTGTAGAGTTCACTCTGCCCAAGACCACTTCCTGGACAGGTATATCCTCTACCAGGTCCTATATACACAAACACACACTAGTTTTCAGCATGTCTGAATCTAAATATTAGATAAAGTATATTCCAAGTGTTTATTTTTGTTCATTTTGACTGATATATACTCAAAGCATCAGTGCGTAACTTTTAATCAGAGGATTGTTTTAAATTGACTCAAAGGTCTGTAGCTTTATAAACTTTTTTAGAACATATCTTGTATTTACAATCAGATAAAAATCCAAAGAGCCCATTTATTTGCATATTTATCAGCCTCCAGCTGCTGGCTGTGGTTAAAGTGGAGAAAATGGAGGATTTGGTGTTACTCTGAGTTGCTGTCGGTGGGCTGCTGGCTCGCTCTCAGACAGTTTCAGCGTGTTCTCGCCATTGTTCAGCCACTCATCCACTGCCTTGTGATCCGACACAAACTTCTGCCACTTGGAGCTGCAGTCCTTCCAACGCCTTTACAAACACATGCAGAGCAGATGGGTGATAATGATACCAGTTATAAATAATTAGAGAAACCACTGAGTATTAATTATTCTGTTTAAAAAGTTTAACACACCAGGATACAATAAATAAATCAATACAATCAAACTTTGATAGTCGTTTTTATTTTCTCTGCTCAAATATATTTGATCATTTTCGGCCATTCACTATTAGATTAGCTGCTTAATTAGATCATTATTATTATTATTATTTATTCAGTTTGCAGTTGCACAGGCTGATTTAAACTTTTCTGAATAATTCTTTGGTATGAAGAAGAGTTCATGGTCATCTGAGAGGACGAGATCCTATCAGGCTGGCCTGGACATTGGGCTTAAAGGGCATGTGATCGTATTGAGTCGGCCCATCGCTGTCAAAATGTGATCAAAAATGCATTTATAATTAGTTATTTTATATATTAATCTATATAAAAGAATGTATTTGTTAAAAAGTGAAAAGGGTTTAAGTCCGAATTATGTCCACAGAAGAAGCGATACACAAAATGCTGTCCTTGTTTCATTGTAAACATTTAACAAATCCTTTTTATTTCACTTGATATGGGCTCTGTCACACCTTACCGATTTGGCCAGCGTGTGCCTGATGTCCCAGAATCTCCTAAAACGTTTGCATACGCTGAACTTTCTATGTATTTTATCAATTTTGGGCGTATAAGTGGCGTATTTATGACGAGTCCAGAACTTATGTCCAATGACAGCCTAGCTTTTGCATAAAGCACGGCAGCATAATGCCCATGAAATGATGAAAAAAGGCAGTGTCCTGAGGGGGGCAGGGATGCGCCCAGAGGCACCCGGCCTATGAGAGCAAATAACATCTTTTGTAAATGGAAGTTTTAAAAAATGCAGTCCAGAAGTAAAGTTTTTTTTTTTTTTTTTTTTTTGTGCAAACTTATTTTTCTATTGTTTTTTTTCAAAATTAAATTAATGTTGATTTTTAAAATGTTTCTTTTCCAAGTTAATTCTGCACAATTGATTCTTTTCTTTGTTTTTCACATTAGGTCAAGACACTACTGTCTTCACCTCTTGGGGCGGGCTTTCCTGTGGAGTGAGGAGCAAAGATGCATATTTATTTGTTTGCTGGATTTTAGCAACAAGATTTTTATTGGTCAATAAACACGTTATGGACCAGCATTTGTTCTGGGCTTAAAGTAGAGAATGTTATTTGTAAACCAAAAAATATAAAATCTGCACAAAAAAAACTAATAATAAAATATAGAAGAAAAACAAATATATATATAGAATAAAAAAAAAATTAATTAAATTAAAATACTTTTCAACTTTTCCAAATTTCAGTTTACAAAATGTGTTTTTAAATTTTTCATTTACAAAAAAACTCATTCTTAGCTTGCAACAATAATGGAACAAAATTGACGTCATAGGTGGCAAGTTAAAATGGCAAATAGGCTTTTATACGTAAAAAAAAAAATTCTTTTTAAGTAACCTATTAATGATCTTTTCCTATATCCTAGCGTAAGTCGAGGATATCCTCCCTTCAGGTCTCATATTTCCTCTTACTTCAGTCTGTCCTTGTAGAGCTTATTGAGTTTTTCCCAGTTATTACAGAGCAGGGAAGCCGTCTCCTGAACTCTGTGGCTCTCCAGAGGTCGACAAGCCATCACCATTTCTTCTCTGTGGGCCAGGGCTCTCTCCACAGGTCCGTGAAGTTTATCAATGTTCTCCTTCACATCCTGCAAACAAAGAAGCACACGGGACATTTTTGGGATTAAAGCAAACAGACCAGTAAACCTGTGAATATTTAAAGACCCCTGAAGCAGTCCTTAGCAAATGTATTTGCAGTCAGAGTGAATAATGAACTACAACTCTAATTATTTCAAATTGTTAAAACAGACTTGTTTTTATTTATTCTTTTTTTTTTTTTATCTAGGCAACTTTTTAATATGGCTGGATTAACATATGACCACCATGATAAGCATAGGGCTACAGCAGCTATCAATACATGCAGGCATCCCAAAGGGATGTTATTTGTGTTGTGTTTTTATACTTTATTACCCATCTTGCAAGGATAAACTAGCTTTGAAGTTTGTGGATGAGACTTTGTATCTGTGATTGACAAAAAGCAGCTTACAGGAAAGCCTGGGAAAGAAAGAGAAAAACTCACCCTCAGCACGGACAAGACACAGAAAATCACTGGGATAGTAAAGACGAATAAAACTCATTAGCCACTTTAATGGTGGTTAATGTAGGATCTCAGACATGAACAGGGGACTAGGACTGATGTTACACATTTGATGTACTTATAATAAATATAATTCATTTGAAGCTCTCATATCTACAATCTGGTATCTTTCTTAACATGCTACTTCTTTTATTTTGGGTTTTTCCGTAATCTGCATACGACAAAAAGAAATTAATTAAAGGTCTTTGTATTTCTTTTCTTCATTCATTAATTCATTTATTTGAATGTTTCTTTAATAGGCCAGGTTTACGGTCTGGTTTTGGCCTGAGGGTTTGACCATAAATAGTTTCCAACACTGATAAAAGAGACATCTATCCCTGCCGCTATGTTAAGAGAACCATATGTATTAGTGCTGGTAACTTTACAATGAAGTAAAAAAAAAAGCAATAATTTTTTTTTTCATGACAGACTAAATAAGATTTTTTAACTAATAACATGTTGATACAATGCAAAATAAGTAATATTTTCTTAAAATAAGTGCATTTTTCTCTTGAACTGAGGAGGTAAGTGAGACCATTTGCCAATGGAACAAGACTATTTAAATTTAAAATAACAAAAAAACAATTGTATTGTCTTATGTCAAGTGCATATCGTCTATCTTGTTTCAAGAGTAAAAATATCCCAAAGCATTGGCAAATCATCTTATTTACCTACTCAAGGATAAATACACTTAATTTAAGACATTTTTAATTATTTCTAGATTGTTTTTTGCAGTGTAGATCATGTAGAAACATTCATTCTGAATGTTGACAGCAAGTTGTTTTGATACGGCCTATATTCATACTTAGAACATTAATCAAGTCCAGCTGCATTAATGTATAAAATGAAAAATGTATTATCTCAGGGTTCAAAAAATGTGTTTCCACATACAATTTACTGCTTGAGAGTTTTGAGTCAATGGAAAAGATTTTTAATTCTGCTTTCTAGCTTTCAGGGTTTTAAATACAGCTATTTTGAGATAAACAACTTATGCAGTGGAGAACATAAAGATTTCAAATTTCTAAAATATATATAGAAAAAATGTTTGCGGAAACTACTGTTTTTTTCCTCTTTCTTACATTTCCTTTTGATTTTAACCTGACATAAGAAAATAAAAAAATAAATTTAAACTGGAAGAAAGAAAACATTAAAATTCAAAATGTATTGAAAAAAAAGAATGAAACAAATTTTTTCAGTGAACTATAGTTTATCTGTGAGGCAGTGCTGACCTTCAGGCATTGCTCTTGCTGGGGCAGGTTATAATAGGCTGCAGGCCAGTATTCAGGAGAGTTCAGCTTGAAGTCCGTCTCTGACACCGAACGCAGCAGCGCCTGGAGCTCTGTCAGGTACTCCTGGTTGCACACCCACAGGCAACAGAACACAAAGCCGGATCAGGGGGAAAAAAAAACAGAAATGTTAGGACTCCAAAAATAGACAAATATGTTACATCATACTTGGTATTTTCTGGACAGGTAACACTATAGCAGCTAATATTTTGATCTGAAACCCATCGGGGGCCTAACTTCCAAATTACAATGATGCAAAAGTTTTTAGTGTTTATAATAATAGCAATTTAGTACATTAACATTAGATTTTATTTATTAAACAGGCTCCTACAATCAATGATATAATTAAAGAGGAAATCCTCTGAGATTCAGATGGTGGTTAAAATGCATTTTTCATTTCCACCGAGAGCACAGGCATAAAATTAATAAAGAATTTCCACGGGATGATGACAAATTATATATTTTGGTTTTCAGTGGTGCTTGTGCACCCTTTCTTTTAGTGCCGCTCTGGGCAACTGCCAAAATTCCCAATTTATCACCATAAAAGAAATTTAAAAAAGGATTTGAAAATGAAGCCCCAGATAATTTCAGACCTCTAACACGCCATGTGATTTATATTTAAATTTTTTTGAATATTTCACAGCACTTCTAATGAACTGAAACAGCCAAGTTCGACCAGCATCAACTTTTTCTCTCAGAATGACGCACGGGGGCATCAATCAAAATAACATTGCAAATGAAGCTTGTTGCTACAGCGAAGGGAAACTGGGATGTAAACACTCGCCTGTTCCTTTCTCCTCATTGTTATGCTCCCATCGCAGGCCAATCACTTGCCCTCCGATTAAAGGAGACTTTTTAATCAGCCCAAGATGAAACGCTCTTAATGACATTATTAGCGGCCTCGCAGTGAGTTGATTGCTGCCGGTTGTCGAGTGGGTGAGACGGAGTCTCAATCATGACATCTTTTGCCAGGACAGGCAAGTTTTTTTCCCCTTCAAAACTTCTATTTATTTCCATATAATTGTCAAACTACGTCAAGTTTGGGGATTTGACTAAGAAATTAGATTTTTCTGTTACACTGAACACAGGTGCATCTCAATACACTGGTTTATCACCAAAAAGTTTTTGGAAAAAGGATAAATTATATTTTCTCAACTCCACCCACTAAGGCTGATTATTCTGGCTTACTTTTAATAAAACTATACAGTACCGTGAGAAGACACACAGTAGCTTGAATTGTTTAGCTGACCAATATTAGACAATATTTCATATATTATTCTTGGGTTTTAGTTTAGAGCCATTAGAGCAGTGGATTTAAACTCAGATCCATGAGGACTGGTATCCTGCAACTTTTAGATGTTTTACTTGTCCTACACACTTGAATCAACTGGCTTACTTATCTAACTAGCAGCAGTCAAACTCTACTAATGAGCTCATAGTGCAGTCGGGTGTGTTGAGACAGGGTCACAGCTAAAAGTTGAAGGAGATCGCCACTTTAGCAATGAGTTTAAACCCAAAGAATTATTTGGTTTTTCGTTTAGTTCTTTTTGCTAAAGCAGGGGGTCTTCAACGTTCAACTTCAACTAATTATAAATATTGCATGAAATTGTGTTATATCAAACTGGTCCTATAGTCACTCTATTACAGATGGAGTAATGTAACGTTAGAAATTTCTCCCTGGGATTATTAAAGTATTTCTGATTCCTGGTTGATGGGACAGGTGTTGTGAATGAAACGGTGCCCAGCTTGAAAGAGCTCCTGTGTGTCGCTGAATGTGTGCATTGATGACTGAAAGACATCTTCTGCCTCCATTTATCTGTTTACTACAGTGTTGAATCATGTTAATGTGGATTTAAAGATATTTCAATTAGTCGAAAAAAATTGCAAGGGGGAATATAAAAACAGTCTAATCAACCAAAACTTTGGCAGCCCCATGCAGTACCTTCGTGGACCCGTAGGGGTCGGGGACCCCCTGTTGAACACCTCCGAGCTAAAGGTTTTCCTATCACTGAGTTTTCCATGAATATTCTTGGGTACGGTGTAGGGAACCAAATCTGCTTGGACCCTGACATTATGCTAAATGATTGGCTGAACATTGCCCCTTGACGTAAAACATTGTGGTTTCCCAGGCAAACAGAATGCAGAGTCCGTGTACTGGTTGGGGAGCATCTGTAGTGTTAGCATGTCTAATGACGTATTATGTTTCACCTGATTGATAAAAAAAAAGCTGAAAAATATCTGTTTAAGGTGAACAAAGTAACTGTAGGACCATGATATAAAGGGGGAGAGCTGGGTAGCGCTGTGCTCGGTAGCTAACAGGTTAGCCTCTTTTAGGCTACGTTCACACTGCAGGCCTTGATGCTCAATTCCGATTTTTTTCCCCCCGATTTTTTTTGCGTTGCTGTTTACATTTTCAAATATATGCGACTTCTATGTGATCTCCTGTGTGAACTGCAATCTTACAACGCAAGTGTCCCGCATGCGCAGTAGAGGACGCAATGACGTCAAAGGCCAGGGTGCTCTATTGAAGCAAGCATGGATGGTAGTGCCGAACCGCATCTAGCGGTCTTTCCCAACCATAAAAAAACAATCTTTTTAAAATGGTTAAACATAAATACTGCTCTCCACATCATCGTCTGCCATGGTTGTTGTTTTACTTGCCGCTTCTGTGTAGCAAAACCCAGAATAGTGAGCGGGTATTGAGTGTCGGGTATTAATGGCATTCAGGTCGGATGAATGCGACTTGGCCACATATGGGCCAAAAAATCGGATTTGGGTCACTTCAGGCTGCTGTGTGAACGTAGCCTTAGCTTGGTCAGTTAGCCACATTAAGTTACACTTCTTTTAACTTAGTTTTAACAACAACAGTTCATTTTCTACAAGTAGAATAGCTGGTGTTTTCTTTGTCTGAAATCTCAAGAAAAGGAAATTTGTAAAACATTCCATTTGTCCTGCCGTGCCCTCAGATGTTATTAAAATGAATCAGTCTCAGTCTGTCTTAGAACGCAATACTTTACTTGGAGACTCAGAATGATTTTTATATCCTAAACCCCCTCTACAGTTTTTACATTAGCATTTTTCCTTCTTCTATAAATAAACTAACAATGGCCACTAAGATCTAATTCATTTAATAATGCAGTGAACGCTTTTTAAGGGCAGGGTTCAAAGGTCGCTTATAAACATACAGAAAGCCTTTGGATTTTATTAAGCTTTGATTATTTTCCCTACACAATGCATCTTTTCATGTAGATTTTTTTCCCCAGAAGGCATTTGCTTGGACCTTTGAGGTTTTTTTTTAACCTTCTCCATCACACTATATCCAATTTCATTTTTAAATGAGAGAGAAAATGATTTTAAACATATTAAAAGTAGGTTTGGAATAAAAAAAAAAACAGCCTATACAGAATTTTTGTGGTCTGCGATTAAAAGAAGGTTCAAATTGGACATCCAGCATAATTTCAAATGAGAGAAGTGGTCAAAGAACCAATGAGAAACATGCCAGGAAGTTGTGGATGGTTCCAGAAAATCTGGCTTCAGGCGTGGGTGCAACTTGGCAAAAAGTTGAATCTGTATGTACAATTTTAACCGCCTGCATGGAGAAAATCAAAAACAAATTAAAATCTGGGATTCATTTCTTGTTTTTAATATTCACTTGGCTGGTTTAGGTTATCGTTAGGTTATACCCCAGAGGAGAAAACTGTTCAAATTCACAATAATTTAGGCTTCATTCATGCCAGGAAGGAGAGCGTGTGTTTTTAGGTCAACTAAATGATAAGAGTTCAAATCCCTCAGATTGACTGTTTGCTGTTATGTTTCTGCTAAACGTTTCTGTCACATTCACTTAAATCGGATCGATAACACTATTACTGAGATATATTGGATAAAAATATTTTTTTTTTCAAATAAAATCCATTAATGATGAACGTCATTACTAAACTAATTCAGCTTTTAATCATAAAGCTGAATTAGTTTAGCATCTTATGGTAGAAGGGGTGGTTTTTTTGCCGTTTTTCTTTTCATAAACCATCTTTGTTTTTTAGCCTATACAGTAGGAAATCATATATTTCCTATTCAAATAAATAAAAGCATATTTAAAATATTTTTAAATTAAACAACCAGTACGACAGACATCCAAATTACTGCTATTATCAGTTGTCTCTGGATAAAGCACAATATCATTTTATTATTTATTTCAGTACGTTAATTCAGAAAGATTAAATTATAAAAAGATAATTAGTCTCCTGTTCCTGCTATTTTGGTTGATTGTGGCCAAAACATATGTTTATTACATATTTTTTCATCTTGTTTTTGCTAAAGATGTGTGCATGCAGATTAATGCACACATCTTTTTGGATATTAATGGAACATCTAAAGATGAAGATGATGAAGCATATGCATAAAAATGAATGAAAATGGATAGAAGTGCAAAATTAATTTGACAGAAAAATAACAAAAGACATTAAAGACAGATGTATCCAGGACAGGGGCTACCAATAAGCCACTCGGATATTAAAATCGTTTAACCCCCTAAAAATATGACTTTTCTTTACTATATACTATAATAATAGCAATGAACAGAAAAGCTTGAAATAAAAATCCCACATTTTTTCTCTCTTTCTAAATTGAATTGATGAAGTTAATTAACTTTTCAATCCTACTCAGATTTATTGAGATGCACCTGTGTTTATGGATCAGAGCCAACCCATATAAATTTAGACCAGCAGCCTTCTAGAACACAGTTGCTTTCATTTATTTTCTTTAACAGCTTGCAGACACTATGTGAATGTTTGTGAGAACCTTGTTTGTTGTAGAGCGATTAGAAAAGAGCAGATGCTGATGATGAGAGAAGGCGAGCATCACCATGCAGTTTAAATTAAAAGTATCAGATAAAACCCGGGCTTCTGTGATATATATATATACTCATATTTTAAACTTAACTTTCAGATTCTCAGTGAATGCAAAGTTACTTTCAGACAAGACAAAAAAAATAACCTTCAGGTTCCAACTCTCATCATCTAGTTTTGCTCTTTTTTGACAACTTGGACTGAAAAAACACCCCTGGACTGAATTTATTTGCATTAAATGTGCTCTAGGACAATGTACAGTAGAAGAAGGGTGTGCTTCATGAATAGAACGAGTGCAATGACTCAAATAACCTCAGGCACTGATAACTTTAGACTCTAGGGCCGTATTTTGTAGCTCTACAGTGGTACTGTCCTGTGTTGGCTCCTGTCTAGAACTGCCCCTGCTTTAAACTTTTTACATATGCACTGTATATAGTTAAAAAAATAATAATTTCCACTAAGTAAATATTTCTTGCAAAACATTTAAACTAAAGAATAAAAGAAATATCACTTTTGCAAACAATCTTTTGAGGTGTAAAGCAGCACAGAGCATTTGACTCTGTGTGTCAAGAACTTTTTTAAAGTGTCATATTAAAATGTTTTTTCTAATGCTATCTGTTAGAATGCGACTAATTTTAAGAGTTTATTTCATGTTTTTTTTAAAAGCCTGCTTTGTTAAAGAAGAAAAAAACAAAACAAAAAAAAAAACTCCAGAAAAGCTTTAATTATGACATACCCAAAGAAAATAGAAAATATGTCAATAAAACATAGCTACATAGCTCTCAAAACAATGGCAAATTTCTTCATTTTCTTCATGTGCTTGTGTACTCGTGAAACATCATAACCCTCAGCCCTAATACTGTTCCAATTCACAAGAATAGCAGAGAAAGGACAAAGTCCCCGGATGACTTTGTCAATCTCAAGACTTGTCCGTTCTTGAAATTGACAGCTGTCCCAGCATGCACTGCGGCAGCAGCAGCTTTTATTGAAGCGCTCAAGTTCTCTTTTCTATTGTTCAATAAAAGTATGTTTTAAGATGACTTGTGGCAAGAACATTATGCTTTTAAGCATCACTATATGGGCCATTTACCGATTTAATGCGTAATTTAAATTTTTTTTTCCAAAGTTGAAAGGACCGCGGCAACCAGCGGACGTCCTCGAGTAATGGCAGCCAGGGCTAACCGCAGTGCGTCTGCAGCGGCCCTCTCTCGGCCTAGCCGTTTGTGAAGGACCGCTGGCTATGATGACGAGTGGGAAATGTAGATTTGATTTGTGTTTATCTGACTATGTTAATTAGTATTCCCCCACTAAATGAAAAAAGTCAGAATATATTTATTAATATATTATTCTCAAGAACATAATTGGCTAGGACACGAGTCCGTACTCGCGTTCTTGAGAAATGGCCATTATCTTTTATAAATGGTGAATTACTGTGGTGCAGCGCGCCAACTAGTTGCAAGCAAAGATTGGTTGATAAAGTAAATGCAAACCAATACCCCTGACACCCAAGGTGGAGGTATGAAACTTTGTTTTTGTTAAAAAAGAAGATTTAGAATTGCGTTGATGGAATTGGCTTTTTGTTGAATTGGTTCATCCCTTGGTAATTAAGAACTGGTTCTAAGCACGTTTTGGATACAGTTAGCTTAAAAGGAGAGAAGAGTTAGCGCCTGTTTCATAGCTTTCTGTAGATGATGAAGTTTTTTATTTGAGTTTGAACTACATTTGATCATCTTTAGGGCAACTATCAAACCAACAGACCTCATTAATTCTATGTCATCTACTATCCTAATAACACTTCAGTGCCATAGGTTAAGTATCTAAAACCCTTACCCCAATTTACCCTTTAAACATTTAAGACTAAGCCTTCAAAATTCTCTTTGTAAAAGAATTTTATTCAAAATGCTATGTTGGTACAAATTAATAAAATACTTTATATTCAGGATATTAAGTAATATATAATCAGCAGCTAGCTTGTAAAAATGCAGCTAGCTTAGTAGCAAGAGTCTTAGGAGTCAAAGCAGAGTTGTAGTTAATTTGTTATAAAGCAACCAAAGTCATTCAATAAAGCAAAAACTACAATGCGGCCAAACTAACAAAAAGACCTAGAGAAATGTTAGCATATGTTAGCATATGTTTGGCTAACCTTGCCCCTTAAAAATAAGCTATGGTTTGTAACTTATATATCGTTTTATTTAAATCATTACATGACATGCAGATTTGCAATGACAGTTAACTGAGATTCTTGGAAAAATCTCGTGTCTTAAAGGCACACTATGCAACATTTTTCAGTTAATTAATGTGTTCCATAACGTTTTGGATGATTAAATGAGTCATTTCAGGTTGAACAAAGGTATTCTCGGCCGCCCTGGTGGTCTGTGGGGGAAATACCGCACTTGCAATTGCAGGGGCCTTCGGCCCGCACCCACAGGCTCAGAAGTCTCGCGAGAGTCGGTCTTGCTTTACGGTGAGAACTGCTACATGCCCCCAGTTAAAAGCATGCTCGTTGCTAGCACAGTGGCGATCTTTGTGCAGCTATGCTACGTTCACACCGGACGCAGCAAAATCGCGTCTGCTGCTTCATTTTTGCTGCTTGTACCAGTTAGTTCTGACGCGCAGCTGAAGCAGCTTTGCTGCTCTGGCTGCGCGGTGCAAAAGTGTGTCTGAGCGCGTTGGGCGGAGCTTCACTATCCTTTCTCTGCCTTGCAGCTATATTTGCTGTGATCAGTGGGAATAAAGTAGTTTTAATATGTTTTTAAGTGAGAAAATACACCTAAAAACGTAATCAGTGCAGTCAGTTCATTCAGATTATCATCGTGCCTTCCAATATTTTTTCTGTCGGAGCTGCTCAGACCCCCACATACCAGCGGTGCGCCGACAGTAGGAATCCCTTCATCAGCAGCCTCTGGCCGGCTCGCCTCCTCGCGGTTCACCGTGGCAGCTGGTAGGTGTTTTTCATCTAAATAATCCAAACTGCAGGCAGCAGGATAATAAAAGCCAACATATTCTGTTGGCAGGTTTCAGCATTTTAAGTTAATTTAGGCGTCAATAAACTGTTTAAGAGGAGTGATCATAGCGCTCTGATCATCAGCGCTGTGTCTCTCTCCCTGCCAGCTCCCAGATCAGCTTCTCTGATTGGTTGATTCGGCGCGTCGAGCAGCAAAAATTCAATTTTTCCATCTCGAGCAGCAGCGGTGTTTGCGGCGCGTCAGTCGCGTCAGATGCTTAAACGCGCCCGACGCGCTGCTTCAGCTGCTCAGACACGCTGCGCCTGCTGCTCAAAACGCGCCGCGGGACCTTTTGCTGCGCCTTGACGTGCGTCAACCATTGACTTTGCATGTAAACTCGCTGCTTCTGTCGCGCCTGCTGCGTCCGTTGTGAACGCAGCATTATCATGGCGGAACCAGCGTGAAAACAGCGAAAGCCCATGTCGGAGCAGGCAAGAAAGAGGAAAAGGGCTCCTGACAGAGAGAGGAGTCGTACACGGGTGAACATCGGGCAAGCTTTTTCTGAATGGCGAGAGCTAAAATAAAAAGAAGGCTGCAAGGCTGACGCGGACCTCGCGTTTCTGCTGATGCGATTGTAAGTAACATTGGAATGGTTTCTCTCTCTCTGTGTGCATGTTCATACTTTCACTGTGTTAGTCATTCGTTGCGTTCGCCTGTCTGCTAAGCTCAAAACAACCGCGCCTGGCTTGATGGAGAAACCAGGAGAACAGCTGTGCATATTTACGACAGTGCACTTTTACTTTCGCCCTCTGGGGGGAGCCTCGCTGGAAAATCAACACCGGTTGCATAGTGTACCTTTAAAAGTGCGAGTCCGAGTCAGGCCTCAAGTCTTTGTTCATGTCATTAAAATAAGAGTTGTTCGTTAGTTCGTTCGTTTGTTTGTTCATCGTCTCCGGACCCCAAGATACTTAAACAATTCCACTTGAGGCAGGAACTGTCCTCCAGCCTGAAGGGGAGACTTGTGCCCAGAACACTCAAGTCGCTACGTCAAAACTGGGTATTTCTACTGCCAGAAAGAAGGTTTTGAAAATAATTTACCTTTCAATAATTTTTTAAAATATTTTTTTAAACTATATTATAGTGACTAACTTTGGTTCCTAAACATTCCCTGCCCAGATCCCCTTTGGTTTATAAGAAAGTTTTCACATCCCACACCACCCACAAACCATTTCACCTGATAAAGAAAAGTCAATTGGAGTAAGTTTCTTAGTGCGCAAAAATAATCAACAATCGCATAGATCGTGATTGAAGGGAAATAAACCATAATCACATCCTTTACATTACAACACTAACACGAATGTCATTATTTTCAGTTTAACAGTATGATTTTGACTTTGTTTGACATTTTCAGGTCTTCAGGCTAAAGTCTTTTTCTGCAAACTCAAAGCAAAACACGGAAAAGCAGCTTTTAGCTCTCAAGCTCCACTAATCTGGAACAAAATCACCCCAAAAAACTGTAAAAGCACTGAAGCATTAAGCTGCTATAAATCAAGGTTAAAAAAAACACTTGTAGAGTGGCCTTTAACTGAGCTATCTGAACATTATTAGTTTAACTTTATTTTTTAAATCCTCATCTTATCATTTGAATAATTAATTGGATTCTATTTGTCTACCTTCAATGATTATTTAATGACCATTATGACACAGCAACGGACCCCACCTTTTATGTTTTTATTTTTCATGTATAAGATTTTGAATCGATTTCCTGCTAAAATATTATATATAATACATATTCCTAACCTTGACTTAGTTTACTAAGAATTATGTTAAGTTTTGTGAGCTATATTTTTATCTTTTTGCCCATTAAAGCTATTAATATTTTATCCAAATGCAAACCTATTATCAATTATTCATCCTTAATCTTAGTACACTTTAAGATACTAATATCTGAAAACAAAATATCGATCTGATTCACATTTTCTCTTCCTTTCCTCATCGAATAAAGGTTTTCAGTCACTGTTGTTGGCTTCGCCATGTCATAAACCTCCAAAATCTAAAAATGTTCTACAAAAGTGGCTGTTGATATCAATGGACTTACAATGCCATAGAGCAGTGTGAGAACAATGCCCTGGAACTGCACCCTGGCCAGTGGGACAAAGTAAAAGGTGTGTTTTTACAGCCTTAGAAAGCAGGGTGAGCTGACAGACCCCTTAATTATCTCAAAAAAATCTTAAGGCTGGGTTACGCTTCACACACCTCAGTTTGGCATTAAAATCCATGTGGTTTCCACTCTCGTCAGCCCTAGGATGCCATGTAGGGCACAGATTGCAAGCTTAAAACACCACACGACATGTAGAAGAAGACAAGGCTGTTTCCAACATTTTTCAAAGCCTTTTTCATTTCATCCACGGTCACAGAAATTTCTTTCCAAGAGTTCCTCAAAATCTCGCAATAGTATTGATATTTATGGGTAAAAATCAACAGATGTTTATGTTTGCGAATCCTTGCAAGTAGGAACTGTCGCTCGTCCACATTTTTCTTTAAAGGTATACTATATGTTGTTTAGATTATAGAAAATACTGTCAGTTGCATGATTGGATGTTTTCTAACAATTAAATTCAAGAATCAAACCCTGTTGAAGTTTAAGTTACCCTACAGCCAAACCTTAAAATGAAGCACACCCTTCTTTAAAGCTACAGTGTGTAATAACTACAGGGATATACAGTCAGAAATGTAATATATTATACATAACTATGTTATTTATCATCATCTACGAGCTCAGCCTCTTAACCTTAATATTTGCGTTGCCTTAGAATTCGTTATTTATAATTACATAGGAGCGGGTCTCGCAGCCATGGAGGCAGACATCTTTGCGCTACGGCAGCGCAGAGCCAACAAACCAGCGATTGCGAGATCGCCAACACGTCACAACGATGTAGAAAAAATAACGGGTATATTTATTATCTTAAGTCTACATGAAATCTATACCCTACACAGACTAATGAAATACTATCTGTAAAATTATCTATGTAAACAAACCTCATCACTTGAGAAGGTAGGTGATGCGGACGTCGTGGAAGACATTTTGTCCCGTAACGCTCGCCGTACTGTTGGGGGGGAGAAGCGGTGGGGGGGAGATGTTCATGTTGCTGCATTCTGCAGTCTGACCGCTAGATGTCGCTAAAAGTTACACACTGTAGCTTTAAATGTTATTGTCAAAATGGATAATAGCTTTCCACACTGTGTGTAGTCAGACTAAACTGAGTGGCAGGTTTAGATTTTGAATCTGAGACAGAGAACCATATGCAGGGAGGATACATTATGGTTTTGGATTCTTTGAAGGAATTCATCATAAAATACATAGAATCTGTCCATTCAGATGAGTTTCACTCCAAGTACTCTACAACATCTCACACCCAGTGGTGTGAAGGACATGTGGTGGATGGAAGGATGGATGTTTGGGTTTCACGGAAGCCATACTTGTTCTGTGATCAGAAGATCAGCAAACTGCCAGAGGGGAAGGCATGCACCACACAAATCCAGACAAAGCAACCATTGAGAATAAGACATGTGAGTGTGCGTCACAGGTACACCCAAGACATGTAAAACAAGAATGATAGCAAAGAAACACGAGAAAAGCAAATTGGAAATTCATTTTTTGAAGGGAGAGAACTGAAGCTCATAGTAAAGGCCTGATAGTGATTGTTTTCGGAGATAACATAGTAAAAAATAAATAAATATATATATATATTGCTTTGAGATGAACAATAAATATTCAATTTAATATTTAATATGACTTATTATTAGCTATAATGGATTGTTAGGTTATTAGTTTTGCCTTTCCTCCTGTCAAAGCAGAACACCTTGTTCCCCGTAGCTTAGACGCTATCCTGCCTTCCAAATGAAATATGGTATAACATAATACCCATGCCCTACTAAATTAACCTTTAATTAACACTTCTATCTGAAATTTAATTTTATTTGGAAGTAGTTTGCTTAAGATGAGCTTCAAATCCTTTTTATGTCTCTCTGGTGAAGCATCTTCAGTCTGTTCCTGGGCCAGGATAAAGACAGTTCAATTAAGGAAGTGTCTATTTTCTTACTTTATGCATGCCATTATCCCCCCCCCCCCTCTCCCCCAACAAGGTAATAAAAGGGTTTATGCAACATAAGGTTCAAATCTCACTCCTATTATTAGAATAAAAATCTTAAAATAGACTTTGGTTTCATGGCCTTTCATTATCCGCTGTTATCCACATGGTTGCTGTTGGTGAGGCTAAGTCTGGGCGCCATCTTGGCTACATGGGTGACGCATTTCATTAAATTTTTATCTAAATTAAGACAGTAACTGTTATAAAAGATGTCCAGTGAGAACTTTTTAGCTCGACTTTTCACACAAAGGTAAAAACAATAATTGTCCAAAATGAAAGTTCACAGATGTGCACTGAACATGTTTAGGTTTATTTGGATATGGGTTAAACTTTGTGATAATTTTAGCAGCTAAGTGTAGAGAATGACTGGCAACAAATAAGACTTTTTCAGACATCCAGTGGGCACCATAAAAATGTTTATGCCTCATTTAAATTAGTTCTTAAAGATGATAGCTACCGGTTTAACTCCTCCCAGCCAGTAAGTGGCACACTTGCGCCTGTCGTTCTCGTTTCACCCGTACCGTTTGGAAGCTGGTTGCCAGGCCCGCTAATGATAACTTTTGGTTATACCTAAGCTCCTTCTAATGTGACTATAACCCGAACATTTACTATTGGTGCAGAATCCTTTCCTTTCGACGTTTGCATCGTGACCAGAAGTAAATATTTTTGACCCGATAAACTTCATAAAACAATTATTTATATACTTTTTTTTCCCAGTAAGATTGACACTTCTCCTGAACCACTCTAGACGTTCTTTAGCAGTATTATTTTTGAAAAGTTTATGTTTTTTGATTAAAAAAAAGTTGTATCTATTCAGGCTGGGATGGCTCAGGTAAGGTCAGTACCTCTGGTGCGTTCAAACCGAACACGTTTTGAGCATCAAAAATTATGTAAGTTATTAATTGTTGTTTTTTATATACAGGACAGCCATATTTAATCAGATTTTTCTAAAAGCGTGACTTTTTTTAATGACATTTTAATTTCAAAGATAATTTTTAGTTATATTTTAAATGGTTTTCAAAATGAATTTCTATATGGGTTTTATGGTCTGCTAAGCCTTCAAGCTTTTCGAAATATTAGTTTGTGCTTTCAATGAAAACACAGAGGCTTTAGGAGTTAGTATTTTGAACAGTAACCTTTGTTAGTATTACAGATGTACAAGCAGTGCCTATTGAGACTCACACATCGTCTTTTGATGGGAATGAACTTGCCCTCCACCTCAACCCAGCGGGTTTTGAGCTGGAGTTGCCGGGGCTCCACTAGATTGCCGGCTCCAGCCTCTGAGAGCTGATTGGCTAAGCCCTGCACCTCCTTAAGCTCCTCCTTCTTCTTGTCGAACTCTGAGCCAATTTCCTATTGGACAGAATCAACCGAAAGGTCACTGGCCATTGGCTGGGACCCGGTCGGGTTAGGCACAAAGAGGCATGTAGATGTGCTCAAAAAAACAAAAAACAAAACACATTTCTGCACAAACAACAACTCACAAAGCGACATTATAATCAGGAGAAGAAATAAATGTAGAAAAAGAAAATACATTTATTTAGCCACTAGCACAGATGTCACTAAGTAGAAGGAGAAATGTAGGCCCAAATAATATGTGGGTTATTAATCAATAAAAAAAAAAAATTACTTTGACTTAAGACTTTATTTTCACAAAAAGTACAATTCCTGGCAGATACAGAGAGGTGAGTTCTGTATGAGAGGCTCAGGAGAAGCAAGAAGGTGTATGGTAAGGTTGAAGAACAGAGAGATGGCCAAACACACAGACAGGCATTGGGAAATCTCAGTTGTGGAAATGACAGGTGAGTCTACGGCAAGCAGGTAACACTTCTGCTTAGCGAAATGTCATAGTGATCGTCTGAAAGGGAAAGACACAAATATAAAGTCAAGAGGTTTGCTGGAAAACTGGTGAAGTCCAAGTTCTCACACCCGGGAGTTATGTCTTTTTTTTTTTTACCAACACCAGCTGATTTCCTCAGAGTTCGCTGAGCATACATGTTCAAGGTTAAAGTGTTTTAATAGAGAAATTCTCAAAGGCACAGAGCAAAAAAGAGAAAATATTCAGCAAATATAAGAACAAAGAACATATTGAAGTCAAGAGAATCTCTGCTCTAATCCTGTCTTAAATAAATTATTTAAAAAGAGAGTCTGAATCTGATTTTCTTTTTTTCACGGTCAACTATTGTCTAAAGCTAGTCTTAAAGGTGAAAAAACAGAAATTAGCAAGAAAACATTAAAGAGATGTGGGACAGAACATGTAAGAAGAGTGAGAAGAGAACAAACATCTATGAAGGGTTTAATGGTTGGGAGTAATAAGTGTGTAGTATGTTTCTGAACATGGTTTCACCTTGACCCGCTCCCCCTCAGGAGGGTCAGGAAGCTGGTCGACGCTACGCTGGATGTCATCCAACCAGGCCATCAGGTCATGGGATTTCCTTCTGTACTGGTACCACTGGGGAGCGATGGCCAGAGCTTTCCTGTTCCTCAGGATACGCAGATCCTACAGACCAACAAATGCAGGCTGAGAGATTCAATAGTCTTTTCCTTTAATGCCACTACTGCAACAGAAATTTGTCCTTTAAATGAAAAGCAACAACTCAACCCTGCTGAAAGACATTTGTATTTAAAGGCGTCTCAGAGGTCTGCAACAATGGACTCCTTTTCCTGAAGCCGTTTTTGAACGACTCATTTATCAGTTGGCCTACCTCAAGGGTCCCTTCTACTTTTATTGGAGTTGTCACACCAACCATCAATAAACTTGAGGAAACGGCTTCAGTTTAAGGCAAACTTTAATGGTCATCCATATGGGATGACAGCGATTGATCAGGACTCAAAAATCAAGGACAGAGGTATCAGCACCCCATCTAGGCGGTAGCCTTTGGCTTTGGTCCAAGGCTACCACTTTGGTAAACACCAGCAGCTCCTGACAGCTGATCTTATTTACTGGCAGCTCTCTGTGCCTGCAAGCAACATGTGGAAATTGAGTCCCAGCACTACTATTTGGTCTGACACTTTAGTTTTGGAGTATAGTCAGCATTGCTATAAAGGCAATAATCTACATATATTTCTAGCAGAGACAAATACTCTAATTTAACTGGATTCTTCTTGGTTGAAGAATATTTATTCTATTTCCATCTAGTTTAGAGCATTTTCTTTCCTGTTTCTTCAGCTCTAATTGTATGTTGTGTTCAGATATGTTTGCATAAGGGCATTTGACCCAAAAGAACTCTTGAGGAAAGATACTTGTAGCTCCTAATTTAACAATACTGCTTTAATCATGATTTAAAAATTTATTGGCTAAACTCAACTATAACTATAAATGAAACGTGGAACTGGTCAAGCCCTTTCTTTAGGTAATATCATACTTTAGCTCCATGTCAGCTTCCCTGTCTGGAACTGTTTCATTAAATTATGAAACTTTCCTGCTACTTTACCAGGCCCTGAAGATTATATTCTTGAACACATCAGGTACTTGCCTGAACCTATTCTAAAAGTATGAGTATAAGTATTTTTTCTCAAATACTGAGTATTCTCATGGTGACTTTCCAAAAATGTACTTTGTTCTATGAAGTTTCCGTAAAGTCTGGGAGAATTCAGGTAAAGTTACCAGTAAATTATTGGATCATAACCACAAAGTTTGGGTAAATATTTGGCATGTTCCAAAAAGTAGCCACTGGTCTCACATAATGGTCATTACCATGAGAGCAAGAAAATAAGATTCAAGGGATTCTTGGAGATTCGGGGAGTGTGATTCTGGAGATCACCTGGTAATTCCCAATAAAATTAGTCATAGGTCCTACAAAAGAAAACTCCAATTTAGGGAAAAAAGACTCTACCAAGTTTAGGGGATGGGTTGGTAACCTACATGCTAATTACTAAAGTCTGCAAACTGTAATCTCATTTATGCGAGGCAACATGAGAAGTTCCACAAAAGTAACTCCATTAAGTTCCATAATTTTAGAAAGTATCTGGTAAATTCTCAAAAGAAAATCTCTAAATCCAGAGAAAGTACTCATGGTGTCTCGTAGCTATGACAAAGTCTCATTTGTGCATGTTGAGTTACCTTTACAGTGTTGTATTTGCTGTTGAGCTGGTTGTGTTTCAGTCTTATCTGCTCTCGCTTGTCTCGATCAGGGGCTCTCCTTTGTAGGTTCTCTCCTTTCAAAAGCAACTCTTGCACTGCACCTTCTTCACAATTCTGCACACAGAAACAAACAGCTTTAAGGTGCATTCAAAAGACTAGACCGGCTAAAAACATCTGTTCTATTGGCAGAAAGAAACCTTGTCTTCCTGGAAGTCCTCCTCCTTTAGGTTCTCTCCCTGTTTGGCCTCCTCCTCCAGTAGCTCAAGCCAAACCCTTACTTCACTGTGATACTGTTCAAGCTCCCTTGCCGATGCCGCCTTCTGCAGAAGCAGAGTTAGAGTTTGAAACTTCTTTTTAGATCAAAGGAGAGTTCTGTTGCAGTAGTCCCTACCAATCCAGAGGTGATCCTCTGAGAGATGATGTCAAATTTCTGGTTGAGCTGATCCATTCTGGGTCTAACTTGAGCCTGGCAGTTCTCTCCTCTGGTGGACATCAGCTCTTGTGCCAAATCCCTAACCTCCTCCATTTTCCCTCTAGTCAGCTCCAGCTCTGCACGCAACACCTGGAGGAGATAAACAAGCAGTCACGTTTCTAAACCATTAAGTTCTATTATTATATAAATTATCAAGTGTTGAGTTTTGGTTCTCTTTGGACCATATCACTGAGGTAAAAGTCTGTAGATATAAGTTGGATTTCCTTTGGCAATGGCATAACTTGCTTCATTCTTTGAGCTTAGCTGTCCAGATTAACGCAAATTACCTCTAGAGCCAGACCAGTAGCAGCTCAACTGTTACTGCCACGGATCCACATAATTGGATTAGGTATTCAAATCTTTAGCCTCATAAATAAATGAACTAGTGAATATCTAGTAAGAGTTATGAAAAAAAACAAGATTTCCTTTAGTCCCCAAACTTCCCCCTGACAGTGTACGACACAAAGAGGAGATTTTGAGTATTATTCAAAGATCACAACCTTTAGCACGGCATCATTGGGCCCCTGATTATCTATCTCATCCATCTTTCTCTCTGCTCCGTCAATCCATTCATTCACTTCCTTTATCTGTCCGTCTAACTTCTGCATCTGGTTCTGGTAATCCTAAGCAGGTGAAAAGCAAAAAACAAAAGAAAGATTGAAAGTTTGAGTATTTTTCTTCCAACAAGAACAACTTCCTATGATGAATAATAAACACATAATATAGATTAGGATGTTTATTTCTGACCAGCAGCAGGTTGAGCCATTCCTCTGCTCTGGATGTGACTGCGATCCAGTTACAGTGCAACAGACTGACTTTGTCGTCCACTAGGCCTCCGTGGCCCTTTAGCACAGCCTTTAGGGCCTCTGCGAGTTCCACCACCGCCTGCAGCTGTGGTTGACGCTTCTCGATGTCACTGTGGACTGACTATGAGGACAGGATGCAGACGAAGGAGAGTTAGCGCTGGTTTTCATCCACATGCTTGTGACAAAGTTTAATATCTGCCGTACCTGTGCCCAGGTGACTTCAGCTTCCAGGTCCCCGGGCATGCCCTCCACAGCTGAGCGTCTGGTTAGCTCAGCGTCAGTCGCAGCCAGCCACTCCGTCAGCCCATTGAGCTCCTTACGCAACTTTCTGGATAACTTCAGACTCTTCTCCAGCTCCAATTTAATCTCTGTTACCTGAGCAGACAGAACAAAATGGAAGCAACATCCGTCGTAGTTACAGGATAACATGTTTCTCTGTGTGTTTTTGCATACCTGTGACCCCAGCTGGTTGTAGAGCAGTTTCAGAGCGGTCACTCTGTCGTCCAGTTCCTTAGGTTGCTCCGTCTGCTGTCTCTGGACCACCTGTCTACCTGTTTTAATCACAGTCTCCACCTCTCCCTTTACTTCACTCAGTATCTTGTACAGCTTCTGTTTAAGCAAAATGAAAAACGACAGCCGGCTGAAAAAACACACCCCGAGTCTAATCCCCATTCACTCGCCAATTTCTCCACCTGCAGGGCCGCTACCTACCATGCACTGATCCAGTTGTGACTGTACTACATCCTGCTCCACACTGCGGATGTCCAGCAACCCCACCTGACCTTTGACCCCGGCCAGGACGCGCTCGCACTCAGCCAGACGGGAATCGAAGTTGGCCGGTTTCTGAAAGAAACGGAACTTGGTCCAGACGTCTGCCAGCATTTTCTAGGAAGACACACAACAACAGCCCATCAGTTAAACTGAAAAACCTGTTAACATTTTGTCATAAAATTCACATAGCAACATTTATATCAATTATATTAAGATTTTATGCAATATGACATATTTAAAAAGAAATGTTTGCGTGTGTACCCTTAAAATCAACTTACCTTAATCAGTTTATCTTCATTTATAACAGTTTCTTGCTCATATAACCTGCGTTACAGTGGCTAAACTCTCAGACTGATTTTCAATTTGTACTTGACAGAAAACTAAACTCCCTTTGAAATGCAGATTTACAGTATTCCCATTAACGAACAAGAGAAAATCAAGTTAATTCACAACAAAAGGTTTGTTCTTGAAAGAGTTCAGCTAGCAGAATCTTAATTCATATAAATAAAAGAGGGAATCAACCGCCTAAACCACACTAATTCAGGTCTACACAGCAGTCACCAAAAACTTACATTTGGGGGAAAATACGCCTCATGATTAACCTGCATTCTATCCTGAATGTTTCCAACTTTAAATATTTTGTTTTATTCCCAAACCAGACATCTTTTAAAGTTCATATACTAAAATGTTCCTAAAATACATTTAAAAATCCAAAAATCCTTTAGTAATTATCTAGGGAATAGATATTTTGTTCTTTCCTTTTGGAACATCAATTTTTAAGTCTTGCCCAAGTGTCTCTCTTGATTTTATCTGAATATTATAAGACCCTATCTAACTTAATTAACCTTAATCCAAACCATTTTAGTGCCTCTGTCTTAAGGGTGAACCTCTAACTCATTCCCAAGTTTGGGAAAAACTGACAGACTTTTTCCTCTATGTTAAGGAAAAGCATCCCTGGAAATAACAAACCTTTCAGGCTTTTACAGATGCAAAGATTAAATTAAACAGATTATGGTTTCTGATTTATAAAAGATGTTGGTTGCAGTGGAATTTGGTGTCTTTATTTTTAATGTTTTAGAGTAAAGCTCATAACTAGTCCTGATCTTTCAGAATAAAAGAATAAAAATCAGACAATCGTAGTCAATCAGCAGATATTTCAGTGAAATACTAATGCTAATAAAGTTGCTGTTAGATGAAAAATGAACAAAAATGTACAGATGGTTATTTGGCAAAAGGTATGAAAATTAGAAAATCCTCATGCAAATTAATTTTAGGTACATTTAATCTATGTTTTTTCAAGTTTACCTGGGTTAAGTCAATCTGTCCCATGAGCCTCTGCGAAGGGTCCTTTTCCTGGTTCTTCTTTCTAATGTCTGCCAGAGTAGTTTCATGGACATTCAACTCCGTCTGGATTTTCTGTTACACACATAAGCTCAACCTTAGAAATTCAGTGGAAAGTCAAGGTCGCTCCTAATAAAGCTGCTACCAATGAAGTTTAAATAGCTGGTTAATGTACTTCCCCCTGCTGAACACCAGGGGGCAGACCATGCTAAAGGATACCCAGAGGCAAAGCCCTTAAGTTTGCCTCATGAATAAACACATGCTTTCTTCACATTCACGCTCCGTTTTAAATATCAGTTCCTCAGAAATCAGGCGCTTATTCGCTGAATTAATCCAGTCATTTCCTCCTCTTCCTCGCTGTGTGTTTGTGCGCGTGGCTGAGGGGGGGAAATGTCATCCTGGCACACGCTCTCCCATTCTGTCACTTTGCCATGGCTGCAGGTCATTACTTCATGATCTATTGTCTGATTAGTTCGGCGGGTGTATGTGTGTTTGGATGGGGAGAAGAAGAGAGGTGCGAGGAAGCGTGCGGGGGAGAAGCCAATGTTTGACGAGGACACAGTGAAGCTGAGGGCAGCGCGTCCTCATCAGCTGCATCCTTAATTAGGACCTTGGAGTGAAGAAAAGAGAGTTTCCAGATCTGCTCTGAGGAAATCCAAGGAGGAAGAAGTTTCAGAGATGCCAAACAATAACAGAGCCTTGTTCTTTTTAATCAGATCTGGTTTTGGATTTTGACAACATTTGGAGATTTTCCCGTTTCATGTATGACACACAATAATCAAATCTATTATGTTTCATTTTCACTGGCCTCTGAAGAATACAATAAAACAGTTGAATCTCTTGCATGTTGGTGATCAAAAGAAGGCAGGGAAGGAGCCTTTTTCTATGTGCTTCTGAGAGCTGAGTCAGTGAGTCTGTGTGCAATGGAGCGATGGAGAATGGCTGGTGAGTAACCTGCCTGCACCATAGGTGGTGATCCTTTCCAGTTCAAAGATATGTAAAAGGCTGAGAGACCTGATGTAAACTGGTGCCGGCGTCCAAGCTGGTTCGGAGATATTAAACTGTATGCGGACCAACCTGGAGATGCTCACCTTCCTGTCCTTTAGAAAGCTTGTTTTAGAACAGCAGATTCCTTCTTTTTCAGTTCTCTAGTGGCTCCTTCCAAACTTTCCAGGACACACTCCAATTCCCCCAGAATAAAATAATCATTGTGTGAATAAAAAAAAAAGAAGCCTACCCTTTTTCCCTATTTCATCTACACCTTTCACCATTATATGTCATACATGTACTGATTGAGATCAAGATTGTTGGTATTACCAAATTTGTTGTTTATATTGTTATAAGAAATATAAAAATCTACATCTAGCTTATAAAAAAAAAAAACAGTTCTACGTAGCTGCCCCAAGGCCAGACAACGAACATGTAGCAGCCTTAGATCATTGTGTATACATCTTAATGCTGTAATGTTTAGTGAGATTACTAAACCAAACCATAATCCATTCCAATTAAAGAAAATATCTTATATTCCCTAACCGAAGTGTGCTGAGCATGTTTGATGATAGTTTCATTTAACCAAAGCTGATACATTTTTTTGTCTGTCAGTTGCAGCAGGTATGAAATAAAATTTCCAATTGCACTCTGTCAATTAAAGACACCAAAAACACAACTACCCCATTTGCACTACCCTTGAAAAACCGATCCATGCCGAGACCGGTCCGAGCTTGGATCAGTTAACCAAGCCAAGCTTGGTTCTGATGACCGTTTACACATCACGCCATCTCGGTTCTTCGACTCCTCGCCTCCTAGTGACGATCTGCGGTACTACTGCCAGTATTGAAGGAGAAAATCGAGCAGTTGGTGGCGGTAATGCACCAAAAGTTGTTTGCCAACCGCCATAAAACACAAGAAGAAGAAGACGGAGAAGGAGGGAATCAAGCAAATCAAAATGGCGGCGCCCGTCACATTCAGAAAGTTATGCTTGATTATTATTGCTGTACTTCGGTGTTTGCGGAGGGTCAGGCGAAGACGGCAACCAAAGCCATTATTTAAAATGTTGCGTGGAGAAGATTTCGATTGTTGTTTATAGTTGTTCTTATTCTTCTGTTTTGTGTTGGTTGGCAAGCAACTTCCGGAGGGGCATTACCGCCAACTACTGGAATGGAGTGTGAATCGGGATGTGCAGCCTGACGGAGATGACGCGTTCTGCTCATGCGCTCTTGTTATCAGAGAACCAAGCCAGGGGAAAACCGAGCCGAGCCCACCTCTGGAACTGGTCTGCAGTTATCTCGGTTCGGTTGTGTCTAGCTCGGTTCAGTTCAGTTTGCTTTCCATTTACACACCATACGTTGTCTCAGTTACTGAGCTCGGACCGGTCTCGGCACGGTTTTTTAAGGGTAGTGTAAATGGGGTAAACCTTTTAAGCTCCTTGTGTAAACTATCCTGTGCTGGTTTGTTGTCCGTTTGTTTTGCCTCCAGCTAACGCTCTTCATAGAGGTGTGCTTACCTTTAATTTTCAGTATTTGGACCAAACTTTTAGCTTTTTCTGGTTGTGTTTTGGTAAGAATGTTTGGGCAGTAATTAGAAAACAAACCTGAGTGCAAAAAGTGCCAGGACAAAAAGGTAAGAAAATGGTAAGAGCTGTGGGTACATCATGGCTACCTGAGCCTCCTGTGGTATCTGCTGGGCATCAATGTGGTCAGACAGGTAAGCAGTGAGGTGGCGGTCCGTGTTTGCCAGAGAATCCTGGATCTGCCTGAGCATCTTGTCGTTCTCCTGGGCCCACTGCACACTGTGCTCCAGCTCCTTCCGCCTGAGCGCCGCCTGGGAAAAGGAAAAGCTTGGATAAAAACTGGCATCATATACAGTCATTTTAATAACATGATAAAAAAAAGAATAACATTTGATCTAAAGCCATGTTATAACGAATGAAAAAGAAGGTTAGAGAATTGGATAGCTTTAGAACGCTATATGGTGTCAGGATTATGACAAAACAAAACTATGAATGTATATTATTGCTTGACAGGTATGTTGAGGTCGCCTACTTTCATTCAACGCAAGCTCATACAACGAAAAACCTGGATATCATAAACTTCACACGTGCATTAAACTTTCCAGGTGCAGTATTCAGTGACCAGGAGCACAGCTGAGCTGCATGAAGCCGACACCCCACCTACGTGAAAAATGCTTCCAGTTAATGCTTCATCAGTGCAGGTTTGTGCAGATCATTTTTTCAAGGCAACCCAGAGGTCACCATCCCCTGGTTAGCTCTAAATTGAACCAAAGTGCTCTACTTTTGAGAGTTTTTGTGCAGATTTGTGCAGTTAAAACTGTTGTTTGTGCTGCTTTTGTTTCTAAAATATAGTCATTGATGACGTCACCATCTAACCAGACAGTGCTGCACTCGTGTCTGAATTTGAAGTTATTGCATTACAAAATATGGCATTGCTGTGCTGCAGTTATTAAAACAGCCGGCATGTTTACCTTTCCTAGTGGGTGGAAAGATAGTTGCACAATATTTAGTTGCTCATCAGCCTTTGATTTGGATCTGCAATCACCCCTAGCAACCCCTTTGCGTTTCCTGTTAATATCTTGTTATCAGGACTTCACAATGAAAGCATAGGTGCAATGTAACAATACTTTGACTTATGCTAAATTGTTCAATCAGCTTGGGAGGCCATCATCAGTTTTTGGAAAAGCTCCAGAAGAAGTTTATTAAGAAGCACTTGATTTTCCAAGTTTGTTCTCGTGGCTCAGCTGTACTCGTGGTCACAGAATTGTGCACATAAGGTGATCAATGCACGCCTGTAGTGTAAAATACGCTTGTTTAACATTATATAAGCTCCTGGTGAATGAACAGCGGTGACTCAAATACTCCCATGGAGCATATTATACGTCAGCTGTTTACTTTCGTTATAATCCTGGTGCCATATTGAAAGGTCAAATTTCATAAAACTGGTAAAACACGTTTTTTTTTTCAAATCACTATAACTGCTTACACCCCATTAAGACAGGATGTATACTAGTGCATGGATGATAAAAGGTCTGAGATTTATTTACAATGCAGCAGGCATTGATTCTCTTAAACATGCAGAAAATTTCCATAAAGTTTTTGTGTAATTTTGCACTAGAGAGCCTCGCATGATATTCATCTTATTACTACATTACCTGTTAATTTTTGCCTGTTAAAAAAAAGAGAAAAACCTCTGACCTCAAAAAAACAAAAAAACAAACAGAAACAATTGTGTAATATAAAAAGCTCTAGTCATTCTTGAGACAAAAAACCTAACTATAACACAGAAAATGCACACAATTGTCCTCTAATCTTCTTAAAAAAATAAATCAAAGTACCCTCCTGACGGTTGGACTTCGAGGTATTTCTCTCATGTTGTCTCTTGAACCACCAACCTAAGATCTCCAAATGATGACCGATGTCCAACCACTCACTCCTTTCACTATTTTCCCCGGTCACTGGCTGTCAGTGGGATTAGCTTGTAGACGCAGCGATTACCTCACAGATAATCCAAACCCTGAGTGCGTGTGCTTGGTTACAGGTGAGCGTGCTAATCTTACACAGAGGGATAATAGATCTAAATTTAGCTCTGAGCCCCTTGTGCTGGGCTAATTTCAGAAGTGTCCAAGAGGAGGCTTCGCATTGAAGGGTTTGGGTTGAAAGGCAAACGGTAAAATACGACCTGCATTCTCCTGCCGTTACAGAAGGAGTACTGCAGCATTTTGTACATTGAATGCATGTATTTGAGTGACTTGTTAAGCATTCCTGTGGTAAATTTAGACCAGTAAGAGAGTGTTTTAATCAAATATAAATTTTCATGAACAATACATTAAAAAAATATGTAACACTCCTTAATTATGACATTAATATTCCAAAGAAGCATTATTTTGTCTGTTATCCTAACTCCAAAGACCAATTCCCAAAAAAACAAGTGAGAAAACACTGGTGCATTTACATGGCAAATATACCTTTACTACAGCAGGCAATTCACCTTGAGGGCTTAAATTAAAAAGCATCAAAAGACATCAATGTGTCACGGAAATGCATTTTTTTTTTTTTTTTTTTTTGAGTCACAGCGATGAGTGAAGATCCATTTATCTAAAAACCAGTGTTCGATAAAGGACCTATAGACCTGTGTGACATTTGAAATGTAAAATTCTGAAGATGTAAGAGTTAAATTTAGATAATCCTGTAACATTGTTGGCTAAAAATAATGTACAAAATCTTAACTGTATTGAACTTTCCAACTCTGAGGCAAATTTTATTTTTTATGTGCTTAAGGAAAAGAAAAGGTTCACAGACTCTGATAGTGAATAATTTAGATTATTTCTGATGTTAGTTAAACGTATGCAGAAATGTTAGTAAGGAGGAAGCAGTTCAAACAGATCTTTATAACCCATAAAAGCAGGCAGATAAACGGTTTCCTACCCGGGCCATGAGTTCATCCCATCGGGTGTTAAAGACGTCCAGTTTCTGTTGAATGAGTTCATCCAGAACCCCTCCGTCCATCAGCGTCTGGGCCAGTTCTCGGATCTGGTTCCTGTTGTCTTCTGGGTGTTGCAAAAGAACCTCAAGGCTCTGCAGATTTCACCACAAAAGAAAGACAGTACTATAATTTTCTTCCACAGTGTGATAAAACACACAACTTATAGTATTTGTAGCCCCTTGGCACTAAAAGTGAAATATGTTAAAGGTCTGTAAGAGTTAGAAACAATCAATATGTTAAAGGTTGCTATGTAGACAGCTGCTTTTTGTATCTCTGCTTCTCCTTGAACCCCAGTCGGCCTCTGCAGATGGCCGCTTACACTGAGCCTGGTTCTGCTGGAGGTTTCTTCCTGTTAAGGGGGAGTTTTTCCTCTCCACTGTCGCTACAAGCATGTTTAGTGTGAGGGATTGCATGCGAGTCAATGCAATCAAATGGTTTTCTTGGATAGAAAACTTTGAATCCATTTGACTGTATGATCTGGTAAAGTGCCTTTAGATGACATGTGTTGTGAATTGGCACTACAGAAATAAACTGAATTAATGCTGACTTCAGATGGACCTCTGACTTTATTATTTCACACTTATGTTTAGACTTTTTGTGTTGATATTAAACAGAGTCCCCGGATACCAGCAGCTTTTTGAAGATATTATTATATACAATTGTTTTAAGTCTCATATCTAGACAGAACTGAAAACAACTAGGAATATTTAAAGAAAGAAATAGTAACACCAATTAACTTCACCTAAAAAACCCCAGGAGATTTTTTATCTGCATTTTTCTCTATATATATTGGGTTGTATTTCAGCAGCAACTTAACAGCCACAGACTTGTGCTGTAATTAGATCTTGCAGAATAGGATCTAATGAGACTAAGAGCCAAGATTGTTAAATGAAAATGTGTTTTGTCTCTGACAAGGTAACTGTTGAGAGAAAATATTGTCTCTTTATATAGAGATGTGTACTTCAAACTTGAAGCAATTTTTCATACATCAGAAATAGAAAGATTAAAAAACGATTTCCCTGCCGCCCCACTAGTAGGCGGTGTGTTCTTTGTATGCATTTGCAGATTTAAACAGTCCCTAAGTCACAGTGCGCATGTACCTGGGGTTCCCCCTACAGGAGGATACATTTCTTTTTTTTTTTTATATATAATCAACAGCAGAGATCTGGGTGTTTTTTTTTACAGAAGAGGATTAGGGCCACTGGAAAAAAAAATTTTTTACTGATTTTTACATTTTATTTCAGTGTATGAGGAAAAAAGTCAGAATTCTGACTTAAATCCCAGAATTCCTACTTTTGTCTCAGAATCCTGGCTTTTGTCTCAGAATTCTGACTTTTTTCTCAGAATTCTAACTTTAATCTCAAAATGTTGGATCTTAATGTAGATGGGCACCATGAAGGAAGAGATGTGGGAGCACTCAGCTTCACTGACAAAGATGTGAGTCGTTTGGGAGGGCCAGTAAAACATTGGTGGAAAATGACGAAATTAGGCAACTTTTTACGTGCCAAATTGGTCCCCGGTGATGCTATTTCATTAATGGAAGAGCAGAAGGTAATTAAAACAAGAGAGCTAGTTTAGTCTCTAAAACAGACATGGCTGTTAGATGTCAGAATTCAGTCAGAATTCTGAGATTAAATTCAGAATTCTGAGATTAAATTCAGAATTCTGAGATTAATTCATATTATACTGAAATAAAATTTAAAAATCAGTTACCTTTTTTTTTTTTCTTCTTTTTTTTTAGTGGCCCTAATCCTCTTCAGTAGTTTTTGAAAACTCGACACTTAGGAATCAATTTTTAAATTGTGCAATTTCAGAGGAAGTGTGCGCTAATGTGTACATTAGCAGTAGAAACAAAACTAAACTTTTCTGTTATCTTATGAACCAAACCTGAAATATTTTGAAGCCTAAAAGGAGGTGTATTACCACTCTTTTGTGATGTTAAAATTAATAGAAATAAACGTTTTTTAAGAACTCAGAGAATACAACTCCTGGTTCACAGCTAAAAAAGCATTAAATGTCTTTTCAATGTCATCATTAGCTCAAAATTTAAATTCTTATAAAATTACTTTATTTGTTCTAACAATCAAAATAAAAGTCAAACAAATAGTTTTGTTTGACTTTTTTAATCATATTAGGAACATTTGCCCAAACTTATCCAAACTTTTACCACTTTAGAACTATACAGGGGTTGGTATCACTCAGGTGTTTTGATCGTAGCCTAGAATTTTGAAATAAAAAAAAAATAAAAGTTTTAAAACTATAAGGTTAGGAAATACTGGAAAATTTATGAAAACTGCATTTCAGTCATGAATAAACACCGGACAAGCACGTAAATCTGGAAAAACCAGGAGAGAAGTATTTGGATTAGGCTGATTAAACACAGAAATATCGAACAACAACTATTTAGATAGTCTCTGTTGCTTTGCCCTCTTTCCAGCAAACTTAGAGGAAAAAAGTAATGACTGACTTTTAAGTATTTGTAGCTTCCTTTGTATTTAGAGATTTCTAATGTCAATACTGCCCCCACAAGGATCGATTTGGTATTATAGTGTATTTTAATTGAATTTCCGAAGTTCCTCCTCTAAAAAAATGTTTCCTTCACTGATAAAATAGCTGCCACATGTGAGTCAATCCGTACCAAGTTACAGGAGGCGACATCAATCCCTTTATCTCCAGGCTGCAGTTTCACTTTACTATATTTTCTAAATGAAGTTTCTCCCGCCAGACTTTTCTTCTCATTTTCATTCCATCGAACGGTTCTTAAAGGATTATCCAACACTGGCATGGATAATCTGCTTTCCTGGGGATTCCCTGTCAAGTTTGTGTCATGCTTAATTTATTTATTTAAACATTCAGGTAACCATAGCAACGTACGTGCTTCCTACTGGGTGCAGTCAATCAAAGAGTCAAAAAGCTACCCGCTGCTTAAAATAGGCACCAACATCTTTGAAGAGTCTGAATTCAATAGTTTACCTGACTGACATCTAGAGTTCTTCTTTTTTTCTACCCTCTTTGTTGACATCGGGAAAACAGTTTATTGTAAAATGTTAATCATTTGGACCCAAAGCTATGATGCAAGACTCTCAGAGGAAGGCTGCAGATATTTGGAGTGAACTTTGTTCCATTATTGTTGCAAGCAAAAAACACATTTTATGATTTGAAATGTGAAAAATATCGAAATCAGAAATTAAGCTTTGAAAAACATTTCAATCAGAAAAGGTAGTGTAACTTTTAACTAATTTTTTATTTCACAGAATGACTTGTCTATTTTCAATATATATATATATATATATATATATATATATATATATATATATATATATTTATATATATATATACTTCAAAGTTTATACAAATTTTACATTATTTTTCTGTAGACCAATAGAAATGTATCAAAACAAAAAAGAAAGAAGAAATTCAAGAAATACTGTAGGGCAGATTAAACTATGAAAACTTTTTTCTTTTAATCTGAAAAAACAAAAGTTACTCTCAAACACTTTTTCATTAAAATGTTTTTTAAACTTCTATTTCTTGCATATTTGTAAATGTCCATTCACAAAACATGTTCTTTGGTTGTCTATCAGAGTTAAAATTAGTTTTTTTCCCTGACTGCATTCTACAGCTTCTATTGCAAAGAGTTCAGCTTGTAGGTTAAAACAATGACTTTCCAGTATTTCTGACCCAAACAACTCCTCCAAATGATTGCTGTGAACCCTGCAAAGCTAAAAGCTACAGGTCCACTAAAATTTAAACATGTTTTTTCTGCAATGAACACTAAAGTCTTTGTGGATCTGATGTGACAAAAAGCGTAAAAGCTTAAGGGGTGTACATATTTTTACAAAGCCTCCAACTACCAACCACTGCAGATAAAAAAAAAACTTAAAAACCTTGATTTATCCTATTAAAATGTACAAAATTCTTACAGGCATTTATTTCCCTTCTGATCAACGTTAAAATCAATTTCCGCAGCAGAAACTGGAGGGATTCTTGGAGGCACAGATTAGAAAGCACTGTGAGCTACATAGAAATGACAAGAGCGGATAAAACCCTCCAAAGCAGGGCATTAAGGTGCCGTTAATAAGCCCTGGGTCACCAGTGACCTGATAAAGCTGATGAGCATGAAGAGGAAATCCCTCTGGGCGTTAAAACTGAGCTATTTGATGAAAGGCTGGGGAAAAAAAAGAACTGGTGACCTAAATATGTTTCTCACAGGTTCAACTCAGAAACCTCAGTGGTTTGTTAATGGTCCTAAACTGGATAGAGCATCACTTTGCACCCAGTTCAATGGTGCAAAGGAAAGAAAAACAGTCTAATTGGAATCTGCCTTTTTTTTTAACATCGAATTTTAAAGACTGAATTTTTTTAACACTGAATTTTAACCACTGAATTTTTTCAGACATTGAATTCCTTACACTCAATTTTTGTCTGGTAAAAATTCACCAGAAAAAAAATCAGCTGCAAAAATTAAGCCGCAAACGTGTTGACCTTTTGGTGAACTCAGGCCAAAGCAAACTACACTCGATAGAGTCGAGCAGCTTCTAGCCAATGAAATCAGCTCATTTGGTCACATGACACAACGGCTGCGCTCAGCATTGTTCCCGGCTGAATGAGTTTTTTTTGTTACACAGAATTACAAAACGTCAGTTAGCTACTAACAGACAGCTATTTGAGTTTTTCCCTCTTATCAGACTGGGTGAAACAACTGAGCCAACAGCTAGTACGGCACCCCTGTCTGCCAAGGCTCTAGGTTTGATCCGGAAGAAGCCGCCTGTGGCAAACTTTTTTCTTCTTAATTTGCTTCTTCCAGAAAAACTCTAATAACTGTTTGTTGGTAGCTAACTGACGTTTTGTAATTCTGTGTAACAAAAAAAAAAATTCCCCATTCAGCTGGGAACAGCGCTGAGCGCAGCCATTGTGTCACGTGACCAAATGAGCTAATTTCATTGGCTAGAAGCTGCTTGACTCTATCGAGTGTAGTTTGCTTTGGCTTGAGTTCACCAAAAGGTCAACACATTTGTGGCTGAATTTGCGCAGTTCAATTTTTTTGCAGCTGATTTTTTTCTGGTGAATTTTTACCATATAGAAATTGAGTGTAAGGAATTCAATATCTAAAAAAATTCAGTGTTTAAAATTCGGTGTTAAAAAAATTCAGTGTTTAAAATTTGGTGTTAAAAAAATTTAGTGTTTAAAATTCGGTGTTAAAAAAATTCAGTGTTTAAAATTCAGTGTTAAAAAAATTCAGTGTTTAAAATTTGGTGTTAAAAAAATTTTGTGTTTAAATTTCGGTGTTAAAAAAATTCAGTGTTTAAAATTCGTTGTTAAAAAATTTTAGAGTTTTTTTTTTAATTCGGTGTTAAAAAAAAAAAAGGCAGATTCCAATGAGACAGTTTTTCTTCCATAGTTCAACCCCACAACCTTAGACTAACCCGGGGGGGTCCCAAAGTGAGGGTCAGGTGAAAGTGAAAAGAAAACCTTGTCAAGTACGAGTACGAGCTACGAGAAAGATCTGAAGCATGCTGCAGTTACTTATTTTGGCCACAGGTGGCACTAATATTAGAAAACAACACCACACTAAAGATTCAGAATTCCCAGTGTCAACCTTGGAGAAATACAGGTGAAAATAAAATTTGTCCCCAAAATCTCAAAATATAACATGGCTGCAAGCCTTTTTCAGATATTTTGTTACGTTTTATTTGCATCGGTTAAATTTCATCTGTTTTAAATCAATGCACCTTTCTTAGCACTGCACTGTCCTTATAGTGAATTGAAATGTACAACATTTCCAATGTGGAACTGGAGCGTTGCTAAATATTCCTGAATCCGACTTAGAACGTTAGAGGTTAATGGACCATGATATTCAAACAGCATTTGCTGTTTATTGTATTTCTAGGAGTTTTAATAAGCAGGATTTAAATAAACCAATCTATTAAGTATGCAATTTAATTTAAATAAACCGCTATCCCCTAGGCACAAAAAGAAGCATTATCGTAGATCCTTCCTCCCAGCTGCTGTTATTAGATACAATCTCCACTGCTGCCGACAGGCCCAGTAAGCCTTTGTAACTATACAGTTTGTTGCACAGTTTTTTATTTGCTTAGTAATTCTTTCTCTTTAGCAATGCCTATATTTACCAGCTAAATTTCAACTTTTTTACTTGCTCTGTTAGTGCTTATAATGTCATCAACGTTATTTAAAGTTTTTATTCCCTTCTAGATTCAGTGAATGAGCTGCTGTTTGTCTTTTCATCTTGAAATTTTTTTTCCTTTGACCTGCCCAGTCTATTTGCTGTAAGGTTCATTTCAACTTTGTGTTTTTTGTTCTTATTAGTCTTGTGTGTAGCTGTAAGCTTTCATTCATTGTTAGTTTTGGCAATAATACATCCAGAGGTTTGAAAGGTACCCAAAAGTTGTACTCAAGTTAGAATAGCACTACATCATATTTTAACTCAAGTAATATTGAGAAGTAGCCAACCGAGAAATTACTCAAGAGTAAAAAAACTATTTGGTAAAAATGCTACTCAATTAGTGAGAAACTCATAACATGTGATTTACCATTTAAAATGATGTAATTAGTCCAAAATGTAAAAGTATTTGCAAATTCTAGTATTTTATATTCTATATTCATACAACTGAATGTTGTAATTGAAAAATAAGAAATTTCAGGCAGAAGAAACACTTTTATAAACCAACTTTCTTCTCAAAATCAAACTCACCCAGAATCTCCAGTGACAACATTTACCACCTACTGACCTGAAAATATAACAGTCGGTTGATCAGATATAAAGAAAGCTGATGTACATAAAATGGACTCCAAGTTTGACAAAAACAATAATAGTGCGTCGTTGCCCAGGTAACTATTGTTTAAAACAAACTAGGTTTAGCTAAAAATTTCACTCAAGTAAGAGTGGCGACATTTGACTAATATATTACTGAAGTTAAAGTAGAAAGAACGGTGAAGTAAAACTACATGTAAACGTATAATAATAATAAAAAGAAAAGTTAATTAAGTAAATGTAACTAGTTACTACCCACGTCTGCATAATTTTCAAACTGGGAGGCAATATTCGTTTCCATTCTATTTGATTGAAGAGCTAGTTTATTTTAGGTTTAACCTTTTTCAGCTGAGAAATTCAGATAGAATGAGTTTTAAATAAATATCTTGTATCTGAAATGATGGAGCATTTCATGCTTAGAAGACTCGTGCTTATTTTGCATGGTTAAATGGATTATTTTTGTTCTCTCATTATATGCTGAGGCTGTTGAGGCATTTCTCAGGCCAATATTAACAATATCTCTGTTTCTGTTTAGCTTTAGTTTTCCCCCCCCCTAAAGAATCAGCAGGATATTTTATCCTTCTGTGTTTCTTGTTTATTAGAGCAACTTTCAGGAAATAGATGTTTTGTCTTGTAATGATGCACCAGATCAGTGTAAGCAAGTCAGGCAGCCCTCGAGGTCCAGCTTAATCATCTGGGCCTGGTGAAAGTCTTTGAAAATCCTTTGTTTACTTCTGCCTACAGACATATCTGAAATCAGACATGAACTCCTAAGAGACGATGCTCCCTTATCATTCACTGGGGAACCATTGTGGCTCCCTGGGCAGGAAATAAAAACTCCAGTTAGATTAATAACATCATTTCCAGTCAATCATGACATAAATATGTGGAACCTAAAGACAGCACAAAGTGTATTTTTGCATATTTCTAAATGTTAACTAAAAGCAAAACTGATTTTATTGATCAAGAAGAGAAAGATATAAAGCATTTACCATAAAAAAATCCTACCGTCATCACTTTCAGGTAGATTTGGCCTCTATTTTAAATGACCCATGTGCTGCTTGTATTTAAGGACAGTCCCAGAAAATGTGCATCATACTAATAATGCTGACTTAGTAGCTTTTCGTTTTTTTATTATTTTTTTAAAGATATCTCCCTACGTTTATCTTTTGTAAAAAGAAGTTGATTTAACTGTACAGTCTTTTCTGCCCTCATATTAGACTCACATCCAGCGCCTCCTGCAGCTTCTCTGCTCCTCCTTGCAGGTTTTCCGTTTCGTCCAGTTTCTGCTCCAGTTGATCCAGGAAGGCGTTTTCCTGCTCCAAGTAGGACAGTAACTCACACCAGCATGCCCAGACCTCCTTTAAAACCACAGAAACAGGAAAAAAGTCAGAAGATTGGAGATCGTATAGATTATATATTGGTGTAAAAGGCAGCAGGATGCAGCTAATCAAATGTTAACACTAAGGTATCATCAGCAAATGTGAGTACCAGTCCAGACAGCATATCAGGTCTCCGTCTGATAACTTTAGTATCTGGATTTAGCTCTGGACTTTGAATCGGCCATTTTAACCAAAGACATTTCGATCTAAATCATTCAGAGATGTTTCTCTACAAACACGACTAATGTTAACCTGACTCCGCCAGATGGATTTGCTCTGCATATCCATCTGGAAACTTTCCATAGAAGTAATTTTGGGAAGGGGCAAAAATACTGGTTAGCTGATTGGCCTATGTTGGTGATAGACGGGCCAAATAAACCAATCAGATCAACGAAGCATATGACGTAGCAGAGCGACGACGAAGAGGAGCCAATTGATAGATCAAACTCTTGCCGAAACCAGTCGGGAGAAGAGCAAAAACACATTTTCCTCTGAGAAAAGCCTCCAGAGCAGTGTTTTGCTCTTCTTTTAGTGAAGAAATACTCTCTCATTCCGATAAAACTTGCTCGATAGCCACGCTAACGCTAGTTTCATCGGCTGAAGCCGCTATTTTCTTTAGACTGAAGTGTCGCGCTTCTCGTTCCGTCACACCTCAACCCGCCTCAAAGCCAACGCTGATTGGACATCGTTTGGTGAACAGCTCCAAATTTTCTTCAACGGAGAGTCTCTAGACTGATTAGCGAGTGAAATCTTGAAAGCTTGCGAGATCAGGATGGTCTCACAAGGCTAGATTAATGTATGTTCAAAAGAGATCTCGGAGACCTAGAGGTTAGAAACAGTGGGGCATCTCCCTAAAGAATTAGTTGAATGCACAAGATGAATATCACCACTTTAGGATTATGAGGGGAAGTTCTATTGCCTTTACCAGGTTTTCATCTAAGATTACCCTCCATTTATCTCAATCCATCTTACTATCAAAACTCAACCAAAATTAGTGTGAGACATGGTTAAGATATGTTCTCCATTTGTTTTTATCTTATATATTTTAGGAGTAGGCAAAACAAAAGAGTCTACTTTGTTCCTCTCTGATCAGATGATTTAGATTAGATTAGATTCAACTTTATTGTCATTACACAGGTACAGGTACAAGGCAAGGAAATGCAGTTTAGGTCTAACCAGAAGTGCAATAGCAGCAAGTGCAGGATAAATAATGGTTCTATAAATACAGGACATGGGTTTCTAATGAATGAAGTATAGAGATGAATACCATAAATAATGAATATAATATATAGATAACTAGTGTTATGAACTAAATTTACAGCTGGATATGTACCGGATATACTATACAGGTGGATATTACTATAAAAAGGGGTTTTTACAGTTAAAGGAATAGTACACCCAAAACATGATTAGCCTTCATTTTCTACTCACCCCCATGCTGAACAACACTCTGGAGTACTTTTTTGATATCTCAAATGCATCTGGAGATCTGGGAGGCTTCTTGCTGTCTGCTGACATTCAAATAATGGAGGTCTATGGTGCCCGAGGCAGAAAGGTCCATAAAAGTCCACAAAAAACGTGTCAATATTCCTCCATACTGCTCGTCCAATGTATTCCAAGTGTCCTGAGTGGGTAGGGTCCATAATTTACTCGAAACAAAGTCATTTAGAATGTTTTTAGAGCATAAACAGTAGTGTATAGGACTTCCTAAAAGCGCGCCCCTGCGAGTTCACGAGCCTTACGGAAACCGCGGCAGACCAAACCAGATGAAAGTGCGCATTCAGCTCAGCAAAGAACTCGTGCTCTTCCTCAACACTGAAGTCCTCAGACATTTTTCTTTCGTTGTTTCTTTCTTTGCACAGGTAAACAGCACATTTCTTCTTCTACGCTTGCATTATCAAGAGCAGACGCTGAATGCGCACTTTCATCTGGTTTGGTCTGCCGCGGTTTCCGTAAGGCTCGTGAGCTCGCAGGCGCGCGCTTTTAGGAAATCCTATACACTACTGTTTATGCTCTAAAAACATTCTAAATGACTTTGTTTCAAGTAAATTATGGACGCTACCCACTCAGGACACTTGGAATACATTGGACGAGCAGTATGGAGGAATATTGACACGTTTTTTGTGGACTTTTATGGACCTTTCTGCCTCGGGCGCCATGGACCTCCATTATTTGAATGTCAGCAGACAGCAAGAAGCCTCCCAGATCTCCAGATGCATTTGAGATATCAAAAAAGTACTCCAGAGTGTTGTTCAGCATGGGGGTGAGTAGAAAATGAAGGCTAATCATGTTTTGGGTGTACTATTCCTTTAAGTACAATAGCATACAGATGGATTTTACTATAAAATGAATAAATAAAGTTTGGACAGAATCTATCTAAATTTAAGTGCAGTGGAAGGTAATTGCATATTACAGTTAAAGTACGTTATTGCAAATGTATATGTAAACATGATGAGGGTTTGCTACAAAGATATGGAGTGTAAAGAAGAAATCAATTTGAATCAAAATAAGAATATTTTCTTAAATTTCCTAAGATTTTATTTTGTCAAATTTATTTTTTTCAAACTTTTTTCTCAAATTGTTTTTCAGATTGAGTTTCATAAACTGCTTTTTTTAAATTGTGCTTTGCAGATCACATTCTCTTTACTTCAGGCACAATACAGATGCTTAGACCAATAGAAATGTTTTCTTAATTCCTCACTGCAGAGAAAAGCCAGCCGTCAAAAGTGGAGAGAAGGAGTTCTGTAAAATGTCATTTGAGAAGAATTTTTAAAACTATCTGAAAATGAGAAATTAGATTTTATTTTTTTTTTTGCTCAGAAGAAGTTTTTCTAAGCTTTCTTTCTGGATTAGATATTTAAACATTTCTATTTACTGGTTAACAGGTTCTTTGCTTCTAACGATAATGGAACCAAATTCACTCCATACAAAATATATTTTGGCTTATAGCAAATGATAGCAAATACTGCATGCGATCTCAATACATGGCTGCTTAATCAACTAAGGAACCCATGAAAGAATGCAAGTATCGGCTGATGCAAACATTAGCACCATGTATCAGCTTACCTCTAATTTGCACCAGACTACAGTGTTTATGGTTTTAACCAAGTAAAATGAAGTAAGATGACGTAAAATGAAGTAAAATGATGTAAGAATATTTCTCTTATACAAAATAAACCAAATCCTGACATTATAGAAAGATATCATTAATAGCATTAATCCTGACAAACACTGATAGTAGAGTGACCCTGAGATTCAAATGCATACAAAACAAAATCATGACTGCATAGCAAAAACTACTGCAAAGACAAAAGGCTTGCAAACACATTGAAGATGGACTCCCACCAGTGGTCTGGATTTCTCCAATTATGCACTGCTACTTTGAAGCGTCTCTGCCCCTCCACTTTGCATGTATTTAGCTTGTTTCTTAGCATACATTATGTATTTTCAGTTTGTTTAGTCCTCTCTATTTCCTGTGATCGCAAAATTCCTCTTTAGTAGGGTTCTGTGTCTTAGTGTCCTTTTTGTATATGCAGTAGTTTTTGAAATTGCTGCTCATTTGCAGGACGTTTGCACCTCTTGGCTGAAAAGAAACAAAGTACTTTACCTCTAGAGTTTTACATTTCCCATCCAGGCGACTACACAATCTCTGATAGTTGGCTGTGAGGATGCTCAGTTCTGAACGCAATGCATCATGGGCCGTGGGCGGAGCTTTGCCTATAAAACTGTTAACGCTGTCAGTCAGGAGTTTGACCTTTTGCTCCTTGGAGTGGACCTCCTCCTGGGCCCTCTAGAAAAAAGATGGAATAAAGGAAAAACAATATTTAAGCAAGATTTTTTATTTTTTATACAACATGTAGAATAATTTCCAAGTTGGGTTTGGAGCAGAAATAAGAGAAGAAATGAAGGATGGTGGGAGTATAAAAGAAGCAAAGGAAGGAGGATAAAATATGAGTGAAATAAGGAGACTGAATCTGATTTAAACTTCCTTTTTGTCCTTTGTGCTCAGCAGGGTGAGAGGCTTCCTCTGCCGAGGCTGTGGGAGATATCACAAGGCAAACAGTGCCAGAGGGAGAATTCACAAATCTATTATATTCAAGTTATGCAAACTAAACAAAAAAGATATTGGCAGTGGATGGAAAGTCAATGCAATTTTATACAGAATTCAGGAATCTGGGGAGTAGATGGAAGGCACTGACGAATAGGACACAAAGCAGTGAGTGAAAGACGGATTTCAACAATAAAAGCTCGGAAGCCTGTAGGCGTTATGGGGTCTGAATTATTCACTTTTAGGACGGGAGTGACGAAGAGGAGGGAGAGTCCTTCAGACCTGAGGCCTAATTGTAAATCTAGCTCAACAGAGTGATTTCACAGGGAAGCTCTTTCTGATTAATAAATTTCCAGCAACCATCCATATGGTAGAATCAACTGCCACAAAGTTATTCGCATCTTAAAGGTTACTGCAAGAAACACAAATTCATTTTAAATACCAAACTAGCAAGGTGGACAAGAATGATTTGTTTTCAAAGACTTAAAAAGCCGAATTATTGTGACGTAGATTCATATCATCTGCCTGTGTCCAATACTTTGTTGTAACATCCGGATTTTTTATTCAGAAGTCTTTCATGCGGTCTCCATTAGCTCATCCTTCACAACTTTCCTTAATCTACCTCCATAAGATTGGAGCAGCTTCTCTAATCCTTCTGAAGAAAATCTTCCCCACAGGATAATGGAGCCACCACCTTGTTTCAGAGAGTTATTCTCATAAAAATTCCACATCAAAGTCAGGCGCTACTTTTCGGCCTGTCCGCTACACAAAATCTCAAATACATCAGAGTTTGTGATTTTAAGAGTCCCTTTAAATAAAGAGTGACTTCTAGTATTGATTTATCACTACTGATGTTTCTTTCCATCCAAATAACCCGAGTAAACACAAAATGGCAACTTCATTTATGAAAGAGTGAGACTTTTTAATCCAGATGGACTATCTGAAAATATGTAAGCAACCCTTTTAATCTGTTAAACCAAAGAATTTTATTAAAAGATCAGTGTCAAAGTCTGGAGCTTCAGGACAGGGTGAAACTAGTATAAATAATGCAGCTAAATATTCTACTCTCTACCAGACTGTTCTGAATTCGAAAATCAGGCCATCAGTTAACCAATAGCCTGAACAAATTTGGGATGACTTAACGGGACAGTGACCAAAATCAGGCTAAAAAACCTTCCAACACTACTAAATTAAAACTATTCTGCAAAGAACTTGGAGTTCTTTCCAAATGCTGTTGGCACACAAAGCTGCCAAGGGTTGTTGGGTTAAGGGGGAGTTTGCTTTTTCTTTTTTTCCCCCTCCTCTCAGCCAGGCTTGGTTCAGAGAGCTGTTTTTCTCTAATAAACAGATTGCTGCATCCAAAATTATTGTATAATTTGAAAGATTTGACTTTGACCGAAAGCAAAAACAGAACAAACTTGTGAGGGAAGAAATGTTTTTTTAACTGACCCCTTACCCTGTGATGCATTCAATAATAAATAATGTGTGGAGATCCAACCGAAGACAACACAGGCACTGAAACAACTCTGTTATGTCCCAAAATACCTCCTGTCCCCTGACAATGACAGTACACGTCCACATGCTTAGACTTCCTGACAATTCAATTCAAAAATACTTTATTAATCCCAAAATGAAATTAAATTTTGCAGTAACTTATATGTTTTTCTTTTTTTTGTCAAATTGTAGGTGTTGATAGCTGTAGGCAGGTAGGCCCGTCTGTAGCGGTGTGTATTGCACCAGGTCTGGAGAAGCCTCTGACTGAAGACACTTTGTTGCAGTTTATAAAATCTTCTGAAGAGGAGGCTCAATGTTATCAGGTGCCCCCAGGGACATCAATCAAAATTAACCTCCATATACACATATTAAATTAAACTCTTCCATGTAATATACTGAAAAACATGCATAAACACCAGTGAAACGCTCTCACATAAACTAGTGAAAAGTCTTCAAGACCCCCCAAGTCTGTCCAAAAGCACAAGGAATTCTGACTCTGAGGACTGAGGAAGAGAATCAGCTTGCCTAGAGTGCAGAGCTTTGTCATTTTGGCAAAAGGTAGGTGTGTGCTGATCTGCACATAGTGTGAAGGGAAGACTTTTGGAAAATGGTTTTGGAATAGACAAACGAAGTAAAAGACAGGACTAAGTTAGGAATCTGATAAATCTTTTTCTTGATTAGGTAAAATGTTGTATATGAAGGTTATTCTGACTTCTTAGTTTCAACTTAATTGTCATTGAGAAACCCTTAGAAGACATACCTTGAGTTCCTCGACAGCCTTGCGAAGCTCTTCTGGTGTCTTATATGTGAAATCTCTCTCCAGATAGTCTTCCTCTGCCTGGTTTATCCATTCTTGCATTTCTTGCATCTCTTTCCTCAAGGCCATGGTCTTGTCCAGGCCCCCTTTGAGGGCAGACTTCTTTGCATAGGCCTAAACAGAGTAGAGATGTGAATGACGTCAAGGGTGAAGAAAGTCAGACATAAATGTTCTGTTTGCAGTTGTTCCTGACCTGTTTGCAGACGTTCTCCCACTGAGCATTCAGCTGATCCAGTTCCTTTTGGATGTGAATGGCATAGGGTGGCTCTGCTTCTTTCTTAAGGTATAGACCCACTTCGTTGATTCCGTTCACACTGGGTTGGATGGTGTGGATGTCGTTTACTAGAGCCTATTTTTTTTAAAAAAGGGCACAAGAGATAGAGAATGGCCCGGGTGATTTTTAACCATTAAGCATCGATTTTGTTTGTAATTCAGGGTGATTTTTCAAAAACCTTTCAAGTAATATAATCGTCAGTTGAACAAAAAATGTATCTAGATTGTAGATTCATGCTTGTTTTCTTACAGTGCACTGCTCTAACTGTTTTTCCAGAGCTTCAGAGTCACCCAGAGCAGGCCACTCCTCATTCAGAAAGACATCCACATCTGCCATCCATTTCTTCAGAGTCTTCACGTCATTCTAGCAGAGGGAGGCGGACAGAGAGTCAGACTAGAACATGACATGTACATTTGGTCCATCTTTGTCAAAAACATTGCTTTGGTTTTACCTCAAACTGCATCAGTTTGGCCATGAGCTCCTGGATTCTCTGGACACTGTCTGCCAGAGTGAAGCCAAGTCGTCTCCAACGCGCGATTATGCCATCCATCTCTATACGATACCTACAACACAAAAGGAACTCCTGTGGGAATCTTATCTCCTGTTCAACCGACATATGCTTCCACATCTGCAAACAATCAAAGAAACTAACCCATGTGAAGGGATTAACCTGCACCAAGATATATTTTTTAAATTGCCATCAGTGTGGTTTGTAGCTTAAAAGCCAGGACTAATGGCTCTTTACAGACAAGAGCTGGTTTGGGCAGTGCACAAGAGGTTGTTTTATCCTCCTTGGCAGCGATCTACAGCAGCCATGAGTATTCTCATTCTGTGGGGAGTGAATTCAACCTACTTGGCCTTCTAGCAATGTTTTATTCAGTTTCAGAAGATATATCTCAGTCCCCCTATGCTTCGTATAATGACTTTTAAATATGACATCAGGATTCTGCCAAAAATGCACACGTGTAATAAATACTCCTATGAGCAGCTTTACTTTATACAAACGCTCTTTGTCGATGTTCGATAACCTTTTTTAACAGATAACCTACATTCACTCAGAATCCAGAATTCATTCTGACCATGTTATATTGAAAAATAACTTTCCTAACCAACCTTCCAACTCTCGAAGCAAAGCGGTTAGAGAAGGAGCAAGAACTCACGTGGGTGATATGTTGGGGCTTCATTGGGGCGCATGTGACATGTTAAATATGTGTGTGAGGATATAGTTGCTCATAGGAGTATTTATTGTGAGCAGTTTTGGCAGAATCCTGGTGCCATATTTAAAGCTAAAGGTGTCTGAGACCACAGCACACCTGAAATTAACCAGAAACCAATTAGCAGGAAACGCTCTGCATGTTCAATGCTCTCCTAAGGCTTATAATGTTAAGTCTTACTTTTGACTTATGTCTGCTGGAGCTTTCTGGAAGACTTGATCCACGGCTGATGTCAAGTAGTCCACCTCCCTCTGGTGTTCAGCCAGGGACACCTGAAGAGCCTGAGAGGGAAGCAGAGACAAACACCATGGGAAAGTAACCAAACAAACAGCAAAGCAGGGGTTATTGAAGATTCTGTATGAAGAGATTTATTTGGAAAGAGTCTAAATCCAGAGAGTAAAGGAAAAAGTACATTAAATCCTTTAGGATATTGCTGGTATACAGCAACTTCTTAGAGACCTGGATACATTTTATTTAGTCATTTTTGTATACACAAGTGTAATCAAAAATAAATTTTGTTAAGAAAAGCTCTCTAGACTATTTCATTTTTAAAGTGCTCCCTTCATAAGGTAAGCAGCAGTGATAAAAACATTGTGATGAAAAACCGTAATGTGAACATATGACTGTATAGTTACAGTTCTAACATTCATTTTATTTATGTTTTTTTATAGATGCCAGATGTGTAAATTACTGACTAAATAAATGAGCACATTGTTTTCTTACACATTATTAAACTTATTTATGAGTTAAAACAAACCAGGAACCTACTAGGTTACTGAATCTATAAATTGTGATAAACATGATTAATTGTATGTTGTTATGTTGCTCTGAAATACTGTTAGGCTATTCATTACTTTGTTTTAGTGAAGCGGACGCTTGGGGATATGTCTCTGTTTTAACTGTATTCTAGCAGTAAATTATATTAAAAACGATCTTTTAAATAATAAATATTCAAAATATAATTTTAATTATGTAATATCATTTTTTATTATTTAACCATGCATTTTTTTAATTTTAGTATTTGAATTCTGTATTAGAAAAAAAAAAATTACATCCTTTTATTACGTAGGACATTTTTTTATTTCATGGGATTCACACTTATTTTATAATGTATAAAAAAAATCCATTTGTTATTTCACTCTATATTTATTGACAAATAAAATTAAACATGTAATATTTACATATATTTTTTGAATGAATAAAGTATTTTAAATATTTTAATCGGATTTTATGCTATTTAATTGTGCATTTTATAGTGTATAATATTTAAATTGCATATAGATAAATAAAGGATACATCTAATCATTTCATGTTATATATATCTATTTCATGGGATTAACATTTATTTATCCTCTGGAATTACATCACAGTGATTGTGAAAACCATCTTGAAATTCCCCACTTGATGCCTTGTGACCCCCTACTTTAGAAATCCCATCTTTAAAAGTATGTGGGTTGACTCCAGTTATTGAGTTATGCAAGTGGTAGATCCTTTAAGGAGCTGTGGATTTAATCTGTCATAATCTATCATTTAATTTTTTTTCAATCATCTTGACATCTTTAATCTGACCCCCCCAATCACCTGAGGAATGGCTAATTTATTTCACATATAATGAGAGCTATAGGCTACGAGTGGAACTGAATAAATAACAGCTTATCAGCATGCAGGATGAATCCCTAATTATTATCTGCAACTCTAATTAAGTCCAGGCTACAGTAAGAGGCTACTATCAAATGCAGCTGACATGCACACATATTCATGAATGCACACTTGCAGCTCCAATGTACTCTTCACTTAATTTAAAATCAAAATCAATGTGACTAATCCGAAGTTGTATCTTTTTGAAAGCAGATATGGATTATTGTTACGTATCAGGGCCTGAAATGTTATTTCTCTAGCGTTAAAATTGGCAGCGTAATGGCTTTCCCACTGCTGCGTGAATGTGTGTGTGCATTTCTAGGTAGATATTGAGATAAAGCGAGACAGCGACTCGCTCCATTGGGATTTTGCTCATCCGCCTCCTGTAATTACAGGGTTGCAGACACACATATTCACTTTACACGTACCCCTTGGTTAAAAAGCCATCTCTACAGAGGGGGTTTATTTTTTTTTTTCTGACTTAGATTTATTTTTAGAGAGCCTGACCAAAACACTGGAGACCTAATAATAACAAGTTGAAGCTTATTTTCGATCAATCAACCATAAAGAAGGTTGTTGGGTTCTGGTTGGACTTAGCAACACACAGGTTCTGAATGATATTACATTAGCCACTCTTGGGCATCATTTTGATAGTGGTATACTATATGTGCCACTGTATATATAGTTAATACTTTCAGACAATTGCTAGAAGGCTATACAGTGCGAGCATCAGTGTTTCCAACTCCACTACAAAAAAATTTGCTACTGGCTGTTCTGGAAGGCGCTTTTTGCATATTTCATGTCATCCAACTGTAGGAGATTAAAAACCGCTCCAATTCCCTTTTTTTGGTCTGTCAAAGCAGTGCAGAAATATAGCTGAAGGTATTAGCTTTTATAAAAGAAACAAGAAAACTAAATAAACATAAATAAGCCATTTATTTCCACATTGATTGCCAGTTAGGCTGTGTTCACACCGCAGCCTGAAGTGCCCACATCTGACCTGGATCTGATCTTTTCATGGCAGTCTGAACAACACAGATCCGATTTTTTCCAATGCGATCCGGGCCGCTTGGCTATGTGGTCCTGAATCCGATACGAATCTGATCTTTTCAAACGCGACCTCTGTCTGAACGGCCAGGTTCCATCCATTCGACCTGAACACCATTAATACCCGACAAAGGTCACTATTCTGGGTCTTGCTATGAAGAAGCGGCAAGAAAAACAACAACCATGGCAGACAATGATACAGGGAGCAGTATTTTTTTTAACCATCTTGAAAAGATTGAGGTTTTAAGGTTTGGAATCATCGATAGATGCACTCCAGCACTCCATCCATGTTTACTTCCGTAAACGCAGAGCCACTGGCTTGTGATGTCATTGCATGCAATAGAGGATGCAGTGTTGTATGACTGCAGTTGACACAGGAGATCACATACAAGTTGCATATATTTGGAAATGTGAACGGCAACATAAAAATATCGGAACGTGACGTAGCCTTAGTGTCTGTAAAGAAGAAGAAAGTAGCCAATAGCAGAAAGTGAGAGAAATTTTAATAAGCACCGGTTCATTTTTATAAAACTTGTTTTATAAATTATTTTTAATCCTTAATGAGATTAGTAACAGCTTAGAAGTTTAAAGGTTCTCTCTCTCTACTGCGGCGCAGTGTGCAGGCAGCCTGCCCTGCATGAATCATGACAGCAGACAAGAGAGAGGAGAGCAGGAGGCGGGTTGTGAATCTAATCACTCTGGAGAGCGGAGTTCTGTGCTTCTATATGTTGTCGCCAAAGTCTCCACTACCAGAAAAAAAGTTGCTACACTTGGTACTAGGAGCTTTTTTAAACTAAAAGCGCTAGTGGGGTCTGAAAAGTCGCTTAATATAGCAACGAAAGCGACAAGTTGGCAACACTGGCGATTTGCATTTACGCATAGAAGCATCTGTGAAAGTACAGATTTCACTTGATGTAAATAAGATATCCGTTTGTCTTTTATTAAAAAATAAGAAAGAAAATTCTGAAAAAGTCAAATGTTAAATTGGTTTGGGGAACTAGCTAAAGCTGTAATGCATAATTTTTAGCAACATCTAATGTTCAGATTGCAGCGACATGACCTGTCCCCCCACACAATTGAATGCACCCAATACGTGTACTTGTGCGTTCTCATGTGTTTGTAAACGCCATCAGCCTCAGCCCTAGTAATGTTCAAGTTCTGAAGAACACAAGACAGAGAACGGAAAAAATCCCCGGATGTTGTTGTCGCCCCTCCCTCTTTACCCAGCATGCATCAGAGCAGACTTGTCCGTTCTTGAGATTGACAGCTGTCCCAGCATGCAATGCAGCAGCTTCCAGCTGAGCGCTCACAAAGCTCAGAGTATTAAGTTAAAACCTTTCTTTAATGTTCTATAAAAGTACATTTTAACATTGTTTGAGGCGACTACAATAATATAGTTTTAAGCTTCATTATAGAGCCTATTTACTGATTAAGTGCGTGATTAAAAAAAAAGTTCAAATATTGAAGGACCGTGTTAATCAGCGGAGCTCCGAGGCTAACCGCAGCTAGGGCTAATGTCCAGATTCATGCTACGTTTTCCCCTAGTTTATACCTTCCTGTGTTCTTGTCAAGAATGTACTCGCGTTCTTGTGAATCGAAAAACAGTCTGCCTCTCCCTTCTAACGATACAAGTACAATCACGGTACAAGATGGCTTCCATGATGTCCACTTTACCCATCTTGTTTTGGTGAAGGAAGCCACAGAGAAAAGCTTTTAAAAAGCAAAATGGAAGACAGAAAATAACTTTGAAAAAGGATGAAGCAGGGAATGCTCTTATGCGATCTGTGGGTGGCTTTAAAAAAAAAAAAAAAAACAGGTTGGAAAAGTGTTTTTTCTTTTGAATCTCTTCGCTGGAACCTAAAAAAAACAATAGCTTGTGTAAATATAAAGTCAAAATCCTTCCGAAAGTGTTGGTACTGAGATCAATATAAGTGTTTTAAAAGGCAAATGTATGATTAATTTGACATCCTCATTTGAAATAGTGTCCTTTAACCAATCTGAAACCGCATCCATCACATAAACCGAGGTGAATTTCCAGGTTAGCGCCTCTTCTATCAGATAAACAAACTTTCCTACTGTGGCTGAAGGGTTTAAAAATCAAGCTTCCAGCTAATGATCCACGAACGCCGTGATCTTCCTCTGCCTGCTGCTTCAAAGTGTAACAGGAGGCATCCTTTCACTCAGCTTTACTGATAATAAAACCTTACTACTTATAGTAAAAACTGATTAAAGGCTTGCACAGCCTGGGAGAAACATAAAACCACTCCCATCTCCGTCATTTTAGGGATTTGTAAATAAAGGGAAACGCTACTGAAACAAGCACCAAAAAGACGCAAAAAATAAATTAGATAGATAGATAGATAGATAGATAGATAGATAGATAGATAGATAGATAGATAGATAGATAGATAGATAGATAGATAGATAGATAGATAGATAGATAGATAGATAGATAGATAGATAGATAGATAGATAGATAGATAGATAGATAGATAGATAGATAGATAGATAGATAGATAGATAGATAGATAGATAGATAGATAGATAGATAGATAGATAGATAGATAGATGGATGGATAGATGGATGGATAGACGCAGTTAATCAACAACATTTTTAGCAGTTTATTTAAAAAACAAGCCAAAAATATTATGATTAATTACATGATTCGTTCATTTTGAAAAGCTTCCCTAAATCTTTATGAACAATAATTCTAGGAAAGCTCCAGGCTTTGGGGGTTCATGAGGGACCTCCTCATTGCAAGATTTACCGAGGCCAAGAAAGGCAAAATAAGATTTTGCATACAAAAGGGAGAAAATAGAAAGACTACGGCAAAAGGGGACAAGAGAAAACCTGAAGAAGTCAACAAGAAAAAGAGTAAGTGGAGAGAAGAAGAGGAAAAATGGAGAAAGGAGAAAAGGGAGGAAAAATATAAAGGGTATATAAATCTTGGATTTTTCGTGTGTTTTAATTGGTTTCGTAAACTTAAAATACAGTTTTAGAGATTTGGAGCTGTTCTCAATGGCAATTAGCCATGATATAATTTTTAACATTGGTGGAGCAAATGTGCTTGCTCTGCACTCCCAGCTACATCAGCTCTTCTTAAAACACCCTAAAAAATGTTTGATGCCCCCCCCCACTGTACATGGTTTAAAGGTTTAAACAGCAACTTTATTTATGTTCTCTCATGCTTACAGAGAAAAGAATCTTCAGAGCATACCTGTAGATCCTTGAGTCTCTGCTCCATAATTGGATACTCTGTAACAGCCGTTGATGGGACGGAAAGTTTGGCTTCGCACTGCTGTAACCATGCCAACAGCGTGGATATGGTCTCTTTGTATTGGGCCGGGGGCAGGCTTTCCAAAACTGAGGGCAGAAACGAAAATATGTTTTAGAGGCTGAAAGGTAGCCTAGACTTGTTGCAGTTTTAGCAAAAGAGATTAAACTAGAAAATAAAATAAAAAAGTTTTTAGAACCACATGGACTTTTAGTTCACCGGTGAAATTATGGACAATTAAAAATACGCTTTTCTTTTGCGCTTATCTGAGCATAGATACACAAACAGCAGATTTAATTATAGATTAAATATAAATAAGTCTAAAAAAAAAAACAACTAAAACTGGTTATTAAATTAATGAAGTGTTAAAACAGTGAAGAACTAATGATTGTTAATAAAAGTAAAAATAAACAACAAAAGGATGAATATGTGCTATAAATGAATTTTTACTCTATTTTAAGCACAGATTTTTTTTTTTTTTTTTTTTAGAAAAGTTTTAGAATAAGGCTACGTTCCCTCAGCAGGGCTTGAAGCTCAATTCCGATATTTTTGGCTGAAATCCGATGTTTTTCTGCATGGTCGATCAAACTACCAACTGATGGCAGCCACTATCAGACTCCAGTCTGAACCCTCACAGCCCCAATTTGACCTGCATGCGCACGAGCACGAAGTACAGTGGGAGCCATTAAAAATTTTACCATTTTCCATGGCTTGTCTCCTACACTTCCCTTTTAAGCATCAATCTTTGTACTAAAATATTCTTTCTGTCATGATTGACTGAAAAGAAGCGCCTTCTCCTGGTCAGACCCTGTAATTCAGAGAAAGGGTGGAGTCAGAGTAAAAAACTATGCACGCCCAGGAGAAGGAGTGGGTCACTGGGAGCTGGAGGGAAGTGGTCAGCCTAACCACTACAGTTATGGCCAAAAGTTTTGAGAATGATTCAAATGTTAATATTTACAAAGTCTACTGCTTCAGTTTTTATAACGGCAATTTGCATATACTTCAGAATGTTATAAAGAGTGATCAGCGTAACGGCAATTAATTGCAAAGTCAATATTTGCCTAGAAAATGAACTTTATCTCCCAAAACACATTTCAACGTCATTGAAGCCCTGCCTTAAAAGGACCAGCTAACATTGTTTCAGTGATTGCTCCATTAACACAGGTGTGGGTGGTGATGAGGACAGGGCTGGAGATCAGTCTGTCAGGCTTGTGCTTGGCATCATTGTTTCTCTTCTGTGAACCATGGTTATCTCTAAAGAAACAAGTGCAGTCATCATTGCAGTGCACAAAATGGCCTAACAGGAAAGAGATTCGCAGCTAGAAAGATTGCACCTCAGTCAACAATCTATCACATCATCAAGAACTTCAAGGAGAGAGGTTCCATTGTTGCCAAAAAGGCTCCAGGGCACCCAAGAAAGACCTGCAAGCGCTGGGACGTCTCTTAAAAGTGTTTCAGCTGCGGGATTGGGCTACCAGCAGTGCAGAGCTTGCTCAGGAATGGCAGCAGCCAGGTGTGAGTGCATCTGCACGCACTGTGAGACGGAGACTCTTGGAGCAAGGCCTGGTCTCAAGGAGGGCAGCAAAGAAGCCACTTCTCTCCAGGAAAAACATCAGGGACTGACTGATATTCTGCAAAAGGTACAGGGAGTGGACTGCTGAGGACTGAGGTCAAGTAATTTTCTCTGATGAATCCCCTTTCCGATTGTTTGGGACATCTGGAAAACAGCCTGTTGGGAGAAGACTAGGTGAGCGCTGACACCAGTCTTGTCTCAGGCCAACTGTAAAGCATCCTGAAATCATTCATGTGTGGGGTTGCTTCTCAGCAAAGGGAGTCGGCTCTCTCACAGTCTTACCTAAAAACAAAGCCATGAATAAAGAATGGTACCAGAATGTCCTCCGAGAGCAACTTCTCCCAACCGTCCAAGAGCAGTTGGGTGATGAACAATACCTTTTCCAGCATGATGGAGCACCTTGCCATAAAGCAAAGGTGATATCTAACTGGCTAAGGTAACAAAACATAAAGATTTTTGGTCCATGGCCTGGAAACTCCCCTGATCTTAATCTCATTGAAAACTTGTGGTCAATCATCAAGAGACGGGTGGACAAAAGAAAACCTAGGAATTCTGACAAAATGCAATAATTGATTGTGCAAGAATGGACTGCTATCAGTCAGGATTAGGTCCAGAAGTTGATTGAGAGTAGCCAGGGAGAATTGCAGAGTTCCTGAAGAAGAGGGGTCAACACTGCAAATATTGACTTGCTGCATTAACTCATTCTGTCATTAAAAGCTTTTGTTACTCATAATATGACTGCAATTGTATTTCTGTATGAGATGACATCATCTGACATACACACATGAAAACCAGAGGGCAGCAGGTTATGGGAAAATATAATATTTGCGTCATGCTCAATACTTTTGGCCATGACTGTATATAGGGCACTATATACCCATTTCAGACCAGTGTCCGAATGACTAGTGGATGAAAAAGTAGCGGACAAGAAATATCCCACAATGCACCTTAAAAAGTAGTGATCATCCATGTTCACTTGACGAGCAGATATATCACGGAATTCTTTGGGAGGAGGGTTCTCCTCGCAAAGCATCATGGGATTTGTTGTCACAGCGGCCTGCTGTCGCCCAAGGCTCTAGCTACCTGACAGGGGCGACTAATAAGAAAGATGGCTGAGATACGGTGCGGGGAGGCGAAGCAACGTTACCAACGGGGAGCGAAAAGTAGTGATCATCTGTAAAGTCCACTATATAGTCAACTCTCTATTTAGTGATTGACGGATTTAGGGTTTAGGGCAGACGTTCTGACAGAGCCCTGTTCTGGGTTAATTGGCTGTAAAGTGTCCGTTAAAAAGGGTTTTAGGACACCTACAAAAAAAGTTCCTGTCAAATAGTCTTATAGTTTCTGCCAGCTTAAACGTTAGCTGGAAACGGGAAGACGGTTTACGCTGGTTACCTTGGTAACACATCACAGCTAAAGATGCAGGATTTCCAGAAAAGTAACCAATCATAGGAGGATTTCTTTGTCCTTCAAAGTGACAAAAGTTGACATGAGAGCACAGGAACTAATCAAAATGTGAGAAGGCAGAAGCAGTCGTGTGTGATGCATTGGATACAAGTGGTGAAACCCCATCAGGGAGCAATGTCTTCAAAATATGCTAACATATTTAAGCTAAGTAGGACATTAGTGAAGGAATCTAAACTAGTGATTAGCTGTTGAGTTTGAAAAGTTGCAGTTATGTCAATGCTCTCACCCAGCTGTAGTAGCCTCTCTCTGGCCCGCAGGTCCTCCAAAACCTTATGGTAGTGTTCTTTGAATGCAGAGATGTCAGCATCCAAAAAGGCAGAAGGGTCCTCCTCTCCTTCCTTTTCATCTTTCAATTCCTTCAAATGCTTTTCAAGGAGCTCCACCTGGGGCTGCAGGGAGGAAAGGCGAGCCACCTCCTCCTGTTATTACAACAGAGTAAAGGAACAAATTTAAACCCTAATCCAACATCATTCAGTTTGGCGAGAAATAGGCGAGCAGCAAACTCTCCAAATCTATACATCGTTTGTGCCTTCATCTAGCCTGCATTCTTGCTTAAACTCTGTAGCTTTTAGATTATGTTAGGAAAGGCCAATAAAACCACCAAGGGAACAGCCACAGGTTGGGCAGAATATGAAGGTAACCCATTTATAAAAAGTTTGATATAGAATTGCATAGGGTAGCATATGAGTTTATTTGACATGGAGATTTTGGAGCATTTTAAAAGCCTGCAGTGCAAAATGTTCAAGCTAGTAACTTGGAATACCTTTTGTATGCATTTAAAAACACTACATAAAAAATAAAAAAAAATCTGCATAAAATGGCTTTCAGATTTGACATTCAGTGACCATTAATCCTGATTCCTTACTACTCTGCATATATTAGCTGTGACATATGAATGAAGATGCTATGACTGATGATTGGCCAAATTTAGGTGTACAAGCTGACATATGAAAATATAGAACCCCCCTCAATCTTATTATAAAATAAAATTGCAATAATTATATTTTATAATATATATAAAATATATTAATTTTATTAGTATATTAAGGCTCAAAAGCATTACTTGGTTCCTTTACCATTTTCAGGCACCATTAAGAGCCATTGTAGTGGCCCTGATGTTACAAGACCCCTGCATTAGAAGAACAACTTGGTTATAAAGTTAAAGAGGAGGCAATAAACTATCTTCATGTTACCGTTTGAGGTTTCGATCGGCCAATACATTAGATAAGAAAAGCCAAGACTGTGGAGTACTGCAGGATGACATTTTCTGACACTGCAAGAGAACCCTGATCAATAAACCCACATGGGGTTAAGAGCAGAGCTCAACAAAGTCAGAACTCCTCTTTAATGTCTTCCAACAGGGCAACGGAGCTTCTCTGTGCTTTGGAACAGCAGGTGACAACAACCGTGAACCCCTGAGAAGCTGAAATCTATTAAGTAAGAATCAACATCAGTTCCTCTTGTAAAACTGCAATGATCAGTATCATCGGCTCAGAAACCATTTAAATGGGCAATTAAAAATGAAGCGATTGTATACGTTTATAAATATATTTCTGTCTTGCTGGTGAAGATTCTAAGTCATCCAGGTCATAAAATCCTTGCAAAAAAAGAAAGTTAAAAACAATCTACTTTGTTTCCACGTTTGAAGACGTTTCTCTTCCCATCCAGGAAGATTTTTAAATTGAAAATGTTGAATGAATAGCGTTGAGTTTGTGGTTTTATACAGTAACTGACAGAGGTTTTGATGGGCTACTGACAGAGGGGGTGGACTGAGATTTCAGCTTTTAAAAAGCTACAATAAAGCAATTGAGTTGATCCCTTCCTGCTATGACCGCAGCCCCAACCCCTGTACAGGAGAGCAGAAGACCTCGCCTATTCAGCCAGGCCAACAATTCCCTTTAACGACCCCCTTTCAGCTACTTTTTAGTTAGGAGCAATGCAGGCTAACAGGCTAACAAAATTAAAATTTTACTGTTTTCAAGGCTGCAATTTAAAAAAAGCAGGATATAGAACATTTAATAAGGTTTCTCTCCTTTTTGACAAAAAAACATAAAATCAGAGCAAAAGAACAACATTGATCCTTTCTATCTCTACATGCATTGCACGATCCCCCTTTCAGAGACTAAGAAGGGTATGGAGCAATGCAGGCTAACAAAATTCAAATCTTACTGTTTTCAAGGCTGCACTTAAAAAAAATAAAAATTCTAGAGCTGTTTTAAACGAAATTTCTTTTTGTAAACACTAATGTATACAAAATGCCAAAATAAATCTGTCTAAGTCTAACAGAAGCCAAATGACCCCCATTCCAAAGGGGTGGACCCCTTCGTCCGTTTCAATTTACATGTTTTCAGAACACAAACAAGGTTTTGATGGGCTACTTTATAAAACCTCGAACTCAACGCTATTCCTGACATTTTGAATTGAAAAAGATTCTTGGATGGGGAGCGAAACGTCTTCAAACTTGAAAAAAAGTCCAGTGGATTGTTTTTTTTTACTTTCTTTTTTGGAATTTCTCTCTCTTATGGTGTAGTATGATAACAAATTTACAAATAGTTCAAGTTCAAAATACAAATGCATAAAATGCTTTACAGATTTCTACCTGTAAAAACGATTAAAAAAACTTGCATACTTTACCTTCCATCAAATCCTTACCACATACATTGAAAAAAAATTAAATAAAATAAATAAAAAATATAAAAAAAAATATTTTAGACCCACCCCTCCACCTCACTACAAGCTGGAACTAAAGAGAAGCTAAACTAATCGGAGTTTATGTGTACTGAAGCTCTCTAGCAAGTAGTATTAATAGAAGTACTTACAGAATAAAGCTGTGACAAGGAGCGTGAAACAAAAACAAAAAACGGGTAAAGCACCTATGAGAGCCTTATGGATAGAGTCAGGACTCCTTTAGCCTCACTCACCCGACATCTGTCTAGTTGTACTTTGAGAGGTTCTGGGTCCGACGCTGGAGGCGCCTGGACTTTGAGCCAGTTCTCACTGGTGTCCACCGCCTGCTCACACTGCTCGTACAAACTGTAGAAGGCCAGCACCTGCAGCACAAAAACACAATTTACTTCTACCTCCACTTTATCTCAAATGTTTAGTATGTTTGAACTCATGTTAGTTCATCTATGTAAGGTAACCTAATCTGGACGCATCGACATTCTGAGGGCTATATCTAATTTAGCATTTCTGCCAAAGAAAATTTAAAACAAATATACTTAATAAGCTTTAAGTATATAAGCTTTACAATCAGCTGTAGCAATGTTCTCTTTAACTATTAAATTGCTCAAACTGTAATTAGAAAAATTTATTTGCTAAATGGAAATACTGCAATTTCAAAACAAAAGAAAAAAAAATTTTCAATTTAGTTTTTATGCTTCGTGAGGTGGTTTTCCGGTCTTATTAAAATTATTTTATTTTGAAAAAAAACCAGCAATGGAAGCAAATGGGTCAAGTCTCTAACTGGACCTTACTGCCTTGTAAAAAGACAAAGAAGAGCAGAAGTAGTTGGAGGATGATGGCGCCCATCAGAGCCGTGGCTGAAATACGGATGTATCTCCTGTTTTTACATCAGTGCAAACAAACATATTCACGTATAATTTTTATCGTATTCTTTATTTAACGGAAAAGCCGCAAATGAAAAACTTCACATTTTTGGAATTAACTGAATATCAACATATTTTGATGCACATATGTAATGGAAACACAGCTAATGGACACACCACAGTGCTGAAACTGAATTAGTAAAGGTTCAGTATTGGGTGAGATAACTTTCAAATGTATGAATGAATGAATTTGTTTTCACTGCGACACACTTAAAATCGTAGGGAGAAGGACGTTCCAACCGTTGCATTTCTGAATTCACCTGAGTGGTGTTAGACTTTACACGAGTGAATAAAGTGAATGTGATTGGTCGATTATCAAGGGGGCAGGATTGGTGTGGCGGAAGGTTCGCAAAGAAGTGTGGTTGTGGCCGGTGCCTCGGAAGCATCATCCTAACCAGTTAGCAACTTAGTGCTAGTAGGTTCCCAATGGGAAATTACATTGGGACCAAGTAGCACTAAATTGGTGACTAAGAAACGACACTGTCAAGGAACAATATGGAGCGGAAACATGCAAGAGGAGGAGAGTTTTGTGTCTTAGGTTGTGGATGAGTCTCTTCCGTCATTCCGTCATATCTAGAGGAGGAAAGCTGGGAAAATTTTGTGGAAGAAGATGCCAGGGCGGCAGAAGCTTGGTTTGGTGTAGAAGGCTTCCAGCCGTACATGTTTGAGCCCTTGCCTCGCAACGCTGCCAGTTCTGTTAGCTCTACACCTGCTGAAGACACAGACGTCCATCTCCGTGAACACTGGGACGGAACTCAATGGTAAAGTAAATGATTCTTATGACAACTGTTGCGTATAGTAGCTGCGACATATGAATCGAGGTGCTATGACCGAAAAAATTTGATTGACAGATGACCGTTTATATATATGATTGGACGAATTTAGGTGTACAGGCTGACATATAACTAACTGGCCTGCATAAAATAACGAAAAAACACAGATTTAAGACAAGATTTATTTTCAAATAGAAATTTTCTGAATTTTGGGACAATATAGTCTAATAAAGAGTACATTTCTTTACATGTTTAAGCCAGAATGATTTGACAAATAAAATATGACTTCCCTGCGAATTAAAGTGTGTCTGTCCAATGTTGGATGCCGTTTTGTTGCTCAAAAACAGTTTGTTTTAAAATTAAATTAACCCTCAGGTGATCTCAAGACAAGATGCTATTGGCTTATACTTTCTCCTCTACGCTTTTCTTGTTTAATGACAATAGGTGGTATTGAAATGGTTTGTTAAATAACTTTAAAAACTGGTGCTAAATAATTTAACAAACTAACACAAACGTTTTATCAAACTCCTGGTTTGCAGAACCAGTAGGAAGTACCTTTGTTTGGTAAGCCAGCCAGGTCAGACGGTCCGACAGCAGGACACAGAATCCTGCCCAGCGCTGGTTGAGCTGATCTGCAGCCTGTGCGATGTCGTCTGCACGGCTCCCCTCTGCAGACAATTGGAGAGAATAAGAGTGTTAGCAGACAACAGCAACAATTTGATCAAAAAGAGTCATTTGTAAAAAAGTAATTCCACCAAAGATAAACTCCAGTGGTTCTATTAAGTGTTGGCAATAAGTATGGAGGACCAAGAGTGTCACAAAAAACAAATATTCAAAATTAGGCATTAATGGAACCTCAGAACTAGAACCAAACATGGAGAAGCAGTATTTAGTTCCTACGCTCAAATCATATAGAATGTGCTACCAACAAGTTTTGATGTCCTGCAAAATCATATCAAAGAGAAAGTTTTCGGCATCCGTCTCCAAACACTCAAACAAAATGATTTATTGAATGCCGCTTTAACATATTTTAAGAGATGTGTGAATTCTATTTTTGTTCTGTTTGCTTTAGATGTGTTTGTTGGTGAGGAAAATAGCTGGGTGAAGACCTCTAAAAGTGTTCAGTTTTGTCTGGCAGAAGGTAGGAATGAGAGACGGGTACAAATTGAGCTTCCCTGCTTTCAGGGATGCCAACAATTACACAAGGACAGAGGTGAGGACACAAAAAAAGACATCTCTGTCCTCTCTCTCTCTCTCTCTCTGCGTGCTTCTCCATCGGTGTTTCTATGGAGACAAGCAGAGAGGGTGGGACAGGTGGAGGCGTTGCCATGGGGACAGACAGGGTGTGCATGCCAGTGTGTGAGAGTGCGAGTACCCTGCTCGACGAGCGTCTGCGCTGTGCGCGTCGCCTCCTGTAGCTTTCTGTACTTCTCTGGCCGCTCTCTGTCTATGGCCTGTGGGAAAGGGGGAAGCAGAAGAGTAGAGAAGCTGAACAACGGAGCAGCATGGAGAAGCTCACTGACAGAGAGATCGACAGGTTAACCTCAGAGCAGCTTCTGTAATTAGTGACTCAAATGATCGCTTCAACTCTTTGACGTTTTTCCCGTTACGTCACAAACGTCAGTGTTTGGTCTGGAAAACAAAGTAGAGCAGTATAGCTCTTTTTTTTCTCTCTACATTCAACAGCAGTGTTGTAGTCAGGACGAGCACCAAACACTTCATGTCACAAAGTGTGGAACATGAAGAAAGGTATTTCTCACATAAATCTGAAAGATCCACATTTCGACAAAAAATCCAACATCTCAAGCACTCACAGCTTTAGGTAACTGACTGTTTTTAATACTCTTACGTCCTATTTAATCAAATATTTTATCAAACTGAAAATAAAAAGTATATTTGAAATAATTATTGTTGCTTCTTAATACAATCAAGCTTTTTTACTGTCATTACACACAGTCACAAGTACAAAGTTGTGCCATATGCCATGATCATGGTTTTTGGACATTGGGAACCAGTGTCCATATTTCATCTTGACATGATGACCAGAGAAGGAAACAAAAGTTTGCTGAATAACCAGCTATAAGATCTCTCCACCCCCCGTTTTCAGCCAACTCCTCCACGGGACCTCCCACAGAGGTGTGACTTGCCAGCCCCTCTATGTGAGGACAGAGAAACCACAGAGAAAACCAGATTTCTTCTCTTTTTCCTGCTCTCTTGCCCATGAAGCCGGGGTCTGCTTCGGCATTATCTCCGGCAAGATGGAGATCCAAGGCCCAGGGAGAGCCCAGATCTCCAGAATCCTCAAAGATAGGTCAGAACCTTTCAGAACCAAACTGCTGCAAAACAGACCTTTTGCAACATAATTCTCTTGAGTTTCAGAACGTATAGAGCCAGACTGGATGAGAAGCCTGCAAGCTAACAGGAAGGACTGCATGCTACGCTATGCTACAGGAATATGTGTTGAGCTGTTGCTGAATCTTGGACAAGCTTTATTTCACTGAAGGGTCTAAACACTGATATAACATTAGTGTTCATGTGTTCCTCAGATGCTTATTACATTTCCATGACCAAGTATGACCAAGAGTCATTTAGTGGAATCCTGATGTCTATTCGCTGCTAGCTATTTCAAGGAGGGTAAAGAATCATTTGACTAAAGGTTATTGGTTCCTGATTGAGCAAATCATTTAATAAAACATTATTTGGCCAAATAATGCTTTATTCACCTCATGGATTTGCACTGTGAATTGGTCTGAAACATTCCAATTTCTTGAAAATTAGTGAAAAGCTAATTTAATCATATCCCAAATTCTTCCAGATAAACTTTGGTTTCAAACACAAAATCAATCTTAAACTGTGATATGGTTTTCAACCATGTTCCCCCTTCCTCTTCAAACATAGTAGTTTATTTTAGTTTAGTTTAGTTTAGTAGAGTTTTACTAGACTTAGAGAGTGTTAAACTGAAATACGTTTGACGTGGAGCTGAATGCTTTTTGTTAATAAACTCTATTTTGAACAGAAGTTGTGGTGAATTTATTCCATGTATGTGCAGAATTCTCAGTTTGACCATGATTAGTTCTCGAATCACTCTTTCATTTATTGTTCTAACACGGGCGTCTGTTCATAAACAATATATAACAGCCCAAATAATATCTGATTAAATAAGATATTTCCCACCCCTACCGGGGAGGGCGATAAACATCTTAATGTATCAGAAACATAACTTCCCAGCTGGCTGAAAAAAGAATTGAACATAAAATCACAACAAAGCTAACTTAAAAGCTCTGAATTCAGTCAATATTTCTAGTCAAAACCTTCTCTTTTTTTGTTGTAGCTTTTTCAGTTTATGCCAACATAACTGGTTCCAAATATTAAAGTAAATGATTCAAACTCAACAGCCTGTTTTGAAAGATGGAAGTAGTTCAGAAGAAGAAACTGCTGTATTGATGGATTGTGGAGCAAACTATAAAGACTCTATATAAAAAAAACTGCATAGCCATAATTAAGAAATGTTGGTTATTTGATTTTTGATACAATCTAAAATAGGGACACTAAAAAATCTGAATGATTATTTGGTATATTGTGAAAATCTAACAAAAGAAAATCTGCTCATTGCGGCAAAAAAAGAAGACAATCGATTTAAAGATTTTTGTAAAGCAAGGTCCAAAATTTGATAAACTAACTCCAAACTAGCTGCACTGAGGATCTTTAGCCTCCATTGGGGAAGACTTCCACAGTATATGTCCTCCTTAAAAGGTAATTCTACTTTTTATAATGAATCTTGACATCACTGTACATCTTCTACACTTTTTATTTTTTATCTTTTCCTAAAATGAACAAAGGTCTTCAAACATATTTCATTCAAAAGGTTCCGGCTCCCTTTGTGACAAAACTAGTGTTTGTGATCTTCCATGAAGAATGTCTCTCCTTGGTTCCATGGATGAGACAAAAACAATCCCCAGGGAACGTCTATCTTTCAGTGAAAGTAGGTTTGGTCATTAGGGACGTCTTTTTACTGGGTTTTGTCATTTACCTTTAGCTGTAATCGTGTTTTTTTTTTCATCTGAGACCTTTTCACCATCACTGGAGTGTAGATTTAATAATATCCAACATCGAATTTCATTTATTCATTTGCTGGTGTAATGGACACGAATTACTCAAACTAGAAAACACTAGTTATGAAAAGGTTTGACATTCTTTGATTAAGAAATCGATGTTGTTGCAAGACTACAGCTCAAACAGCCCTTTCAGGTATAACGGCTGAGTGAGATGCTAAGTGTAAAACGTATTCCTCACCCAGCTGAGTAATGTTATTCCAGCCACACAGATCTCAGCGGAATCCCTCACTGTAGGGGATTATTCTCACAAACAACCCGCCCTAAACACTTTTCTTTTTATTTTTATTTTTTTACCTGGACTTTGTCATGCAGCTCCCGAATGCTCCCATCTTTGCTTGACACAGAGAACTCGGGGCTCTGCAGGATGGCCTCACCACGGGTCATGTAGCTGTGGACCTCTGTGAAGTCGACGTCAAACCTGATGAGATCAGAGAGAACAGATGTTCAATTAGCTGTGAATGCTGCTTTAATTGGTGCGGAGCAAAGAACTGCCGGAAGGAAGGAAGGAAGGAAGGAAGGAAGGAAGGAAGGAAGGAAGGAAGGAAGGATGGGTGAAAGGAAGGAAGGAAGGATGGATGGATGGATGGATGGATGGATGGAAGGATGGGTGGAAGGATGGAAGAAGGAAGGAAGGAAGGAAGGAAGGAAGGAAGGAAGGAAGGACGGAAGGATGGATGGATGGATGGATGGATGGATGGATGGAAGGAAGGAAGGAAGGAAGGAAGGAAGGAAGGAAGGAAGGATGGATGGATGGATGGATGGATGGATGGATGGATGGAAGGAAGGAAGGATGGGTGGAAGGATGGATGGATGGAAGGAAGGAAGGAAGGAAGGATGGATGGATGGATGGATGGATGGATGGATGGATGGATGGAAGGAAGGAAGGAAGGAAGGAAGGATGGAAGGATGGATGGGTGGAAGGATGGATGGATGGATGGAAGGAAGGAAGGAAGGAAGGAAGGAAGGAAGGAAGGAAGGAAGGAAGGAAGGATGGATGGATGGATGGATGGATGGATGGATGGATGGATGGATGGATGGATGGATGGATGAAGGAAGGAAGGAAGGAAGGAAAGAAGGAAGGAAGGAAGGAAGGATAGTCTGTTTCAGTCTAAACATTATATGAGTAGACTAAACATAAAATGTGATAATTACTAAATACCTTGTTCGTTAAACTAATCAAACCATCTGAACATGCTGGGAGCTACATGATAAACTGAACGAGGTGATAAAAAGCCTCCATTCACAGAGTTCTGGAACTTCTAGGGATGAATATGCTTAATGAAAATAAGCTAAATGAAAAACCCTGTCTTCATCCTGATTCTAAAAGCTCTACACTCTCTGTATTCATTCTCAATTTCCCAGGTCTATTACCACACTTTAGTACACATGCAGTGCGGCATGTCTACCGAAATTATTTTATATCTCATCGTTCCTTTTGAGCTTGAATAAAACAACCATCTTCCTTCTTTAACTTGGTTTCCTGCATGCTAGATTGATAATCCCTGATTGATCAACAGGAAGTACTGTCAGACAGGTTATTATCTAGGAGAGTCATGCATATTTAGCTCCATCCAGGTTACATCTTCAGTTCTGACTGAGTTCCCCATCGCTGCTCAAGAGAGCTATCCCCACAGCATGATGCTCCCACCACCCTGTGTCACAGTGGGGGGATTTCTTTCCCCTGGGATTAAATGGTGTCTTACTTTTCTCTATATTCAAAACCATAAAAAATATTGATAGATTATTTCAAAGTTTGAGCTATGAACACGAGGAAAACAAAGTGGTTTAAAGGGTAAGCCATGGAATAGTTGATGCAAATCAAAATATATCTAAGGTCTAGATCCAAAGCATAAAACTAGAGTAAAGATGATGCTTCTAATCACTAGTTGACCTCTGCAAACTTTCTAAGAGTTGCCATTACTAATATGAGCACCAGGCCTAACCATAATCGGTACTATTACCTACCTGCTGAGGTAGGACAGCAGGAAAGGGTGCATAAAACTGAACATGTCACCCAGGTTAGATCAGGTCTTATATCAACTAATAAATAACAAATCTGGACACTCGCTCACCTTTTCCTCAGCTCAGAATCCACAACCACTTGTCTCTTCTTCTGAGGCGGTGGCGACTCGCGAGTATGCCGCAAAGCGGACACCTTCTCCCTCGTGGTCACCTTGGTAACGGTCGCCGAGACAGAGTGGGTCACCTCGGACTGCTTGGTTGTGCTTACAGCCGAGGAAACCTGAAAAGCCAAACTATTGTTTTAGATGAAACCAACGCTATAGATAGGAATGTTCTGCATCAGGTGGCTTTGAACCAGAAGGTGATAAGGGGAAAAAAAGGCCAGATAAAGATGTGAGCGAGTTCTAATTCAGAACATTCACAGTTTTCCTGTTTTTATGGGCATGTTTATTGCAGCCAGGAGCAGCCTAATGAGCTTTTAAAATCGAGTACAATTACTTGAATATCCCCGCTGCCATGGAAACGAAGGTGTTCAGCACCTGGCGTCAACCTGAAGAGGTCAATATAGTAATTGTCTGACTGATTATAATGGACAAGTGATTAAAAGAGTAAAGAATGAAGTGAAGGAAGGATGGAAGGTGCAGGAACAAAGGATGGATTTGTTTATGATCCGGCTGTGTGTATGCGTGTGTGTGTGTGGGGGGAACGAAGAGGTGGCTGGTACTTGTTAATTTTTCCTATCTAGGACCTGTTCTGGTAAAAGCACTCGCCTTCTGATGATCGATGGACCTCATGGGGACCAAAGCCCAGCGCTAATGCATCAGGACATCATTTGTAAGCTTAGCCGTTGGGGCTTAAAGGTTCAGGTCTGTTCTCCTAATATGATCATGGTTGTGTCATTTTACCACGTAATACGTTCAAATTAAAGATTATGAAGACCTAAACCCTCTACATACGCTCACTGCTCATCAGCAAAACGCAAGCAGGGACATATTTTGAAGTTGATTATTACAGAAGTTTCAAATATAACTAATGTTACCCTGTCTCACCACTCTTATGGTATTTTTGAAAGCAAAATTGACCAATCTACAAGAAAGCCTGGAAAACTGGGTCAGCTTTTTGGAAGCAGAGACCATTTATTTCATTAGGTAACTATATCAGAGACCATAAAAATTACATTTGGCATTCCCCAAGGGTATATAGTAGGGCCCCTATTCAATATCCACTTGCTAGTTCAGATTAAACATAATAAACATCATATGTTACTATCACTATGCAGATAACACACAGCTATATGGTACAACGTCACCAGGTAACTTTGATTCCATTCCAGCACTGAGTAAATGCAGAGAACAAATAGACACATGGGTGTGGCAAAATGTTATTCAGCTGAATCAAAAATGAATTGTGAGCATAAATTCTTGGACCAAAATAAGAGTGTTAGACCATAGCTTCTGTTAATCTAGATAGAAACTACTAATCTGGCTGTAAATCTTGGTATAGTCATTGACTCAGACCTGAACCTTCAGAGGCTCTTTAAGACAGCAACAAAGTCTGCCTCCATCAACTAAAGAACAACTCTACGATTAACAGACTATCCGTTAATCTAAGCTGTTCTGGGTCCCGGGACCCAGAAAATCTATCCCATGCCTTTATTTTTACTTGCACTGACTGTTGCACCAGTGTCTCTACAGGTCTGCCTACAAAGTGGATCAGACAGCTGCAGCTGATCCACAGTGCTGCTGCCAGCGTCCTCACTAAAACTAAGAAAGTGGAGCATATCAGCCTAGTTCTAAAGTTCTTCCACTGGCTTCCCTTATCTAAGGTCTTACTTATTGCGAGTGGATCACCAACACAGACCTCTAAGGTCTACTACAGACACTGGATCGAAAGAAGAGAAGCAGTGTTTAGTTGTAATAATCTAGAACAAACTCCCCAAAAAAACTCTAAGTGACTTTAAACCAAGTTGAAAACCAACTGGTTTGAAACTGAAACATTTTTAATTAAAGTTATCAATTGAACTTATTTACTTATTACTATGATTTTTTTGTACTGTTTTTTAATGACAAATAACTGCTCACTTTGAATTGTTTCATTACTAAAATGCGCTAAATAAAAAAAATCAGCTCTCACTAGTATCTATTAGCCTCGTGAGACCATCCTGATGTCGCGAGCTTTCAAGGTTTCACTCGCTAATCAGTCTAGAGACTCTCCGTTGAAGAAAATTTGGAGCCGTTCACCAAACGAACGTCCAATCAGCGTTGGCTTTGAGAAGGGTTGAGGTGTGACGCAACGAGAAGCGCGACAGTTCAGTCTAAAGAACATGGCGGCTTGAGCCTATAAAACTAGCGTTAGCGTGGCTATCGAGCAAGTTTTATCGGAATTACAGTGTATTTCTTCACTAAAAGAAGAGCAAAACACTGCTCTGGAGGCTTTTCTCAGAGGAAAAGATGTTCTTGCTCTTCTCCCGACTGGTTTCGGCAAGAGTTTGATCTATCAATTGGCTCCTCTTCGTCGTCGCTCTGTTACGTCATACGCTTCGTTGATCTGATTGGTTTATTTGGCCCGTCTATCACCAACATAGGGCAATCAGCTAACCAGTATTTTCGCCCCTTCCGAAAATTACTTAAACGGAAGGTTTCCAGATGGATATGCAGAGCAAATCCATCTGGCGGAGTCAGGTTAAGTATCTGTATCCCTTAAAAACAATAATTTCTTTGCCCAACTTTGAATTTAGAGGCAAATTCTTATCAGAACACACATAGACTGTGTCCAAAATACAAATACATCCTTTTTTAGAAAGAAAAGCATTGAGGTATTTGCTGGTAATAAACCTGACATGTAGGTTTCTTGTGTGAACAACCCCTATGTGTTGTACTGCAGGAAAAACTAAACTTACCATTTTAGAAAGTATAAAGGGATTTGATCTCTTATTTGTATAATTGCTGCAGATGAATATTGTTTAGTGTTATTTTCTAAAACTCCAACATAATATAATTTACAGTTCTGTATGAATAACAAACCAAAAGCTTGATTGACATACATGGGAGATGTTCAAGTCCAGACTCTGGACCAGACGATCCCAACGCTGAGCAAAGCTGTCCAATCTGGCCTCTAGTTTGGAGGCTACTTCCTTGTTCTTGACGCTGAACAACAGATCCTGGCTCATGGAGCACAGCTTATCCATGGTGGGATGCTTCGCCTCCAGTTCTGCTTTCAGCGTCTACAAGGACAATATTTGATCTGATTGCTCTCTATTTCTTGTATTATTATAATATTAATTTAAAAAAGTAAAGCTCACAGAAAGACGACGTAAACAGGCTGCCATCTCTGCCTGGTCTTTCAGGTTGGAAGTCTTAATGGAGCGAACCAGCTCTTCCTTTTGCGTCAGCCAGGAGTCAAACAAACACTGTCAGCAAAGATATGAGCAGAAGAAAAGGAGGCGTGAAAGTCAAGGCAGATTTTAGGAGAATTTCGAAAAAAAATAACATTTAAAAAACAAGAAAATAAAATAAAAATAACAGCTGAAAGAGAATAAGGCCTTTTCAATACAGCTGATAACTCTAGCACATTAAAAACATAATTTTAGCTGCTCTCACAAAGCTAAAACATTAAAAAGTAATTAAAAAGTGTATTTATAATACATGCATAAAGGTGTTTCTGACATACTAGCACAGAAATTATGCATATATTTGTCCTGTTACCTGCTGGTTCATTCATATATTAATATACCAAAAAAAATGACTTGGGTGAAGCACTTCACACTTTAAATAAAAAAAGAGTCATTTAGGGCAGAAAACAAAGAGCAGATTTATCCAAGCAGTTGCAATGCAAATCTATCTTTTGGATTTTAATTAACTCTGACTTGTTAATCATGTTTAATCCCATGCTGTGATCTTAGACGCTGTAATTATTACTCGCTTAACATGAGCAAATCTGATATCTTAACCCGCCTAATGTGTTAGGTTGTCTTTCTTTTTTTTTCAGTCTGCATTTGCAAAAGATGATTCATATAAAGCATGAAAGGTTTGGTCATTTCAGTCCTGTTCACTGGGGATCGGTTCATGATTGCAGCTCTACATGCAGAAATGATTCCACTTGCTGTGATCAAACTGTGGAAATGCAATCCATGCACATTTTCCAGCAACACGCCTAGAAACCAGAAGCTGTATGGAACCCTATCAGTTTGAAAAAAAATAAATCCCATAATGCAAACTCAATCGTCTCCATTAATTTATCCATTTGGAAATTAGACATCGAGTTTGACCTTCTGTATTTATAATGAAAAAAACACCCTGGGCAAAGTTATCCTAAAACATTAATAATAATAGATTTTTCTAATTAAAAAAAGATACAGATTAGGTTTTTTTTTTTTTTAAGTGTTTTAAATATAAAACATATTTTATTAAAAACCTGCTATTGTCACAAATCGGCAAACTTTAGGATGACGTTTCAACAGTTATTTCGGTCTGGAGAGTTTATTTTAGAAGCACTCGTAAATATCTGGTGTGCAAATAAACTTTATTTTATCTTCATCTTCCTATATTATCCCTTTATGGGGTTCCTACATGTCTACCTGCTTAAAAAAACAAAAACAAAGATGGATATTTTACTCAATTCTTTATACGCAAAATAGCTCAAGCTCAGTCAATTAAATTGAAAGTATCTGAACACCATAGTTGAAGTCGTACACATGGTAAACATAAATATACTTACAGTATATACCTTATAGGTCTGGCTAAATTTGGTGCATCTTAGACTTTCTTTTCGGATTGCCCTCTATTTAACCCAAACACTTTTCTGCGTCTCTGCTGGAGGAAAGTTTTATGTTCCTGCGGCCATATTTGATGGTGGAAAGAATGCAATGCTGGGTGCTAAACAGATAGTTACGTCCCTCTACATCAGGCATCCCCACAGTCAGTCCTCGAGGACCGCTGTCCTGCAGGTTTTAGAGGTTTCTCTGCTTTAGCACAGCTGATTCTCATGATTGCAGTTCAGCAAAAGTCTGTTAATCAACTATCAATGTAAATCAGCTGTGCTGGAGCAGGGAAACCTCTAAAACCTGCAGGACAGCGGCCCTCGAGGACATATTCAGGCAGTGGTACACTGTAACCATGGCCAACATTAGCCGTGTTTTAAATACCCATCAAACTCAGCCAATTTTAATTGTAAAAAAAATGTGCTTAATTGAAACATTGCAACTTTGGAGAAAAAAAACAAAACATTTTGATTAAAACGTTTTTTATATGGTGGTTTTTAGGTTATATCGAAATTCTAATATTTTGCAAATATGCAAAGGAAATACTTTTTTTTAAATCACAGGAGTTATGCCACCTGTAACTGGACCTTATGCCTTGAAAAACGATGAAGGAGGAGACCGGAAGTTGTTGGAAATATGGAATTCTTATGTCGTTACATCCGTTCCCTCCATGTTGTTTTCAGGAGTCATTGTGCGTACAAACATTAAACGTATAAATCTTAAGTGTATTGCTTATCCAATGGAAATAGCACTATGCTAACATTTGCATTCTTTATCCAAACCCTTGATTTTTCTTTTTTCACTAAATAATGAAATGCAGAATCCTGACAAGATGTTTAATATTTAATACTAATACTAAAACTTTTTCATCAAAATGATGAATGTTTGAAACAATAATACATCATATCCAGCATCAAGAATAATGCAGAAAGAAGTGTTACTTTAACAACAAAAAAAATTAATTAAATAAAGCATATAAATAAATATAGTTATATTTTTTTTCTAGTTTTGTCGGCGATGCTAACAGGACTGGATTCTGCTAAAAGCAACAGGAATAGTAGGTTAAAGGCACGCAGGATGGAGCTCAGATCCTAGTATTAGATTTAAAAAGGCTCAGCATCAGTCAAGCTTTTGGCCTTGCCCTTTAATTCTTGAAAGATAAGTTAAATGTTTGATAACCAAGGTTAGCATTAGTATTAGGGTACTTGGCATCCGCCTGGCAAAGGAGGGGTTTAACATATAGCTATCACCTTTAAACCTTTCTAAAAGCCTCCTGGGCCAGTCTGCTACAATAATTCTTTAAATTATACATCCAATAAATGTATTTCAGAAACAGATGTCTTTGTAAAGTGATGTCATAAAGTGGTCATTCCTTAAGTTCTGCCAACAGTGTCAGCCCGAGTTAATATAGCAAATCACATTTGTATGTTTCAACAAATATCTCATGTGCAACGGCTCATAAAAACTTTTAGGAAGCGACATAAAAACAAATATGATCAAAAATAACTCTGGTAATGTTAACCTTCCTGTGTTTACTCTGCAGGTTCAAGACCTAACAGCATCTTCTACCCAGCATGCATTGCAGGGTGAATAAAAGGTAACCTCCATGGGTGAAAAATATAATAAAGAATATATAATTTTTAAAGTAAAATGTTTCTGTTACATTTTTAAGTTAAAAGGGATAATACAACATATTTAGATCAACATGTTTTACCTTTTTTATCTTTGCTCAGACATCAACTTTGCTGAACTCTAAACAGATGCATCGTCCTGTATTTTTCAGTAATTCTGCGATATTATACGATTCAAATATTTGTGTTTAATAAGTGCACTTTAGGAGATGCTTTCCTCCTTTTACAAAAACATCAGTGCACCTAATGGCCGATCAGCTCACTGCTTGTCATGGCGTCGTGTTTATTTACGAGTGCAGCAGGCATTTTGATAAGTTAGGAAACACTTTGCTGCCAGGTGTGAACGCTGATATTTAAGGTCATCTTCTTGAATCTAAATTGACAAGAAAGCAGCTTAATGTAATGGTAACACCATGGATACTTACTTGAGTTTATTAATGTTTTATTGTTTATCTGCAACCGCAGTAAAATGTTCGATAATATTAAAAAACATTCATTTAAGGTGATAAATTTACATCAACAAAAAATAAGATGTTTTATAATCAGGAATCTATTGTTGGGGGAAATTATTTGATATTTTACTAAGTAAATATTGAGTTTAGATATTTTGCACTCCCTGCTTCTTGGGAAATTTGTGGTGATTTATAACAGAAATATCAAAACTTATACATTCATACTCTCAGGTACATTTTGTTAGTAGTTGGCATTGATTTAACAAGGTTTAATTATCTGATTAGATTTCCATCAATAATTACATGATAGTATTTTACATTTAAGCACACAATTGTGATGGATTTTAACTGTAACCTTTGCATAGTCTAGTTAGTATGTATGTATGTATGTATGGCTACTAGGGGTGTAAATAATAATCCTTTTGTATCGATGCATCGATCCAAAAGCCGACGATCCGATGCATCGATACGTCCGCAAGATAATCGATTCATGTTTTTTTTTTCTTCCAGTCTTTTTTTTCCCATTTGCTCCTGGGCGTAATTCTCCTCCCGTGCTGCGGTGGCACTAAACCTATTTTGCCCTCCTACCTCGCTTCCTGGTTATACTCTTGCAGCAGTGTGTTGCAGCAAGCTTCACACATTCATTTTTAAATTATGCTCAATATTGAAGCGTGGTCTGAGCTACACACTGTGGGTCTAGATACGGCCGAGGCGGTGAGGAAGTGGGGGCGAGTTTAGTCCGACGACGGAGGGACATGAGGGCCAAAAAGAGCGAAGATCCAGGTGGAAAAAGGGTCCCAGCGGTCTCGCCATATCTAGCAGATCAAACTTCACGAGTTGTTTTCCACAATTTCGGTCATAAGAACAAAACAAGCTGGCCTTCTGTCTGCGGCACTGTTTGCGGTCAGCTACAATTTGGGAGAGGAGCAGCGGAGCGTCTCTCAAGGGGGCGGTGACGTCGACACTCTGGAGCCGAGGTATTGCATTGAACTCATTACACTGATATTGTGCAGTATTTTTGCAGTATTTTTTGATGCAACTTTTCTACTTCTGTTATTTGCTGTTGTTTCTAAAAAAAAATGCATAACGATATAACAGCTTTCATTGATTTATTTCAAACTTGACACTTTGTTTAGCCTGTAAGGTGTAAAAAAAATAATAATAATAAAAAATTTTTTTTACCGATTAATCGATTAAACGAATCGAATCGTGGTGTATTCTTGAGCATCGAAAATAATCGAATCGTTGGGTCAGGAAATCGATACTGAATCGAATCGCCATGATGGATGTGATTTACACCCCTAATGGCTACACAATTTTTTTTTATTCAATTCAGTTCTGTGCAGGTTATAATTCTCTAAAAACCTTTAAAATATGAAGGATTTAATTTATTTGACTGAATCTCATTATAGGTGGAGCAAATAACAAGAAAACATTGCCTCAGTCAGGTTGTCACATATACCTGTTCGTTAGTGAAGTGCTGCCATTTTAACAGAATCTCCTGAAGCAGAATCCAGCGCTCTTCTGTCCATCTGCAAATAGCTGCCCAGCGGTCACCCAGAACCTGCATACACATACACAAAGAAAGGAAGTGTATATAAGCCAGAAAATTCTCTTTGAGATATTTCCCTAAGGCAGATTCAATTTCATCATGATGCTTCAAAGACTAATTGAAGCAAACTTTGACATATTAAATGAATCTTTATTAAGCCATCAAAAATGCAGTTTGATTTTTACTCTTTGCTGTTTTAGAGTTTATATTAAAGTTAGGAGGAAAAAAAAGAAACATTTCCAAAAAGGACAAAAAAAGAAACGGGACACTTAATGCAACATAACGGCCTTTTAAGCCCTTTACAAAATAGGTATTACTGAAAAACAGCCATTCTATTTAACTATTTCAAAAGGAGTTGGGCAAAAAGTAACTAGTTACAAAAGTAACTTAGTAACTCAATTACTGCTCAGGGAAAGTTGCTTGTTACTAGCCAAGTAACTATGCAGTTACCTTTTATGATCTAAAGTGTCAAGGAATTTGGAAAAGCTTCCTCTGATTATAAAATACAACTAAAGGTTCAATTATGGAATATAAGGCGGTTATTATTAAATAATAAACTAATTTACACTGCTCAATACATTTATAAGAAAAGAGAAATAAGTTGTGGAATTTACTGTTTTGCAAATTGGCAGCTTTCAATTGGCTATAAAAAATGTATGTAAGATGAAAAATAATGCCTTTCAAGCAATTTAACAAAAATAAAATTTATACTTTGCAATACAATCAAAAGGGGGGTTACATTATTCCAGAAAAAAATTTTTTGAATGGCTGTATGATCCCAGGATGTATGCATGAAAAAAAACAAAAAACATTTAGCCTTCAGTAGCGCTTTACTAAGGCTGGACAGTGGCACAGTGGGTAGCACTCGCAGCAAGAAGGTTCTGGGTTCAATTCCCTGCCCAGGGTATTTCTGCATGGAGTTTGCATGTTCTCCGTGGGCATTGTTGGGTTCTCTCCGGGTACTCTGGCTTCCTCCCACAGTCCAAAAACAAGACTGTTGGGTTAATTGGCTTCTCTAAATTGTCCTTAGGTTTGTAAATTGTATAAATTGTCTGTAATTGACTGTAACACTTTATACCTGCATTTTGTTCGTTTATACCCGTGCCCGCACCCTGAAATAATATGGGGATTTTTTCTACCCGTAGATGTGAAGGTTTTATATGGGTACCCAATGAATACCTACCTGATCCTGACATTGCTGATAGAGAGGACTGGTTTCTTCCACCCAATGTGAAAAATTACAATTACTTCTTTTAATTTTACTGAATAGTTCTCCCTTATTATTCCTTTCACTATTGTTGTGATTTGGTGCTATAGAGATGAACTGAATTAAACAATAATAACATGGAAGTAACTTGATCTATTTTGTGTGAACGCATCATAAAACGTTTTGTTTGCAGATAATTCAACACACACACACGGTCTGTACCACATTGTTGAAATCTTAATTATTGAATTTCCTTCAACATCTCTTGCATTATTTATTCATTATTTTTAAATTTAAAATAATAATCATAAAAACCACGACAGAGTATTAGGGCCAGGCTAGAGACTTTTTTTTTTATTTCGAGTCCTAATATTTTGAAAATAAAGTCATAAAATTACGAGAGTAAAGTCATAAAATTACAAGAACAAAGTCATAATATTACGAGAATTAAGTCATCATGCCACAACCCATTTCAGAAATTAAGGTTCGAGCTGCGACCAGCATATGACGGCTGGCCATCACCACCAAACAGCAACCTGAATCCACTTTGAACTGAGTCCCAATTTAAAGCTGGTGTGCTAAAAGGTTTCCTTATTTGTCAAACCGATGCCAAAGTATAAACTTCAAATGATGCTCAACATTCCTCAGTTTAGGGAACAAAGTGCTTCTTGCAATTTCAATTCAATTCAGTTTATTTATATAGCGCCAATTCACAACACACGTCATCTCAAGGCAATTTACATTTCAACCAGATCATGAAGTCAAACTGATTCAAAGTTTTCTATCTAAGGAAAACCAGTTGATTGCATCGACTCATTGACTGAAATGCAATCCTTCATGCTAAGGATGCTTGTAGCGACAGTAGAGAGGAAAAACTCTCTTTTAACAGGAAGAAACCTCCAGCAGAACCAGGCTCAGTGTGAGCGGCCATCTGCCGAGGCCAACTGGGGTTCAATGAGACAGCAGCAGAGATACAAAAGAGTCATTAAATGCAACTTTATTCTCATAATATCATGACTTTATTGTCGTAATTTTACAATTATTCTTGTAATTTTATGACTTTATTCTAATAATATTCCGACTTTATTCTTAAAAAAAAATCTCTAGCCTGGCACTAATACTCCAAAAAAATGTATATAAACATTTTAAGTAATTACAAATACATAGTTACAGTACTGAAGGCAATTGCATTTAACAATTCATATTCTAGCCATGTTGCTTTGTGACTGCCCTCGAAAACAAATGACAAAAAACTAGATGCCACAAAGAAATTACGTTTCTTTCCAGTGAGTCAACGTTGTTAGGACAATAATCCATCATCTAAAACTGACAGCAACAGTCTTGAAGTAGCAACTCCTGAACAAAGACAGCCATCTGTGTGACAGGCATCATGCTCCAATTATGGCAGCAGTAACAAACTGATGTGAAAATTAATGGCTCGAGTTGAAGCATAAATCTGTTTTATCCTTTGCACCGTGCAAGACATAACAAGCATAACACAGGTTGGGCTGAAGTGAAGCATAGAAAATGAAGACAAACAACAATGTCCATTACCTCTGTGTTCTCTGGATTTACAACTTAGAGCAAAACTAACAAGCAGAGATCGACAAAAATATTCGCACAGCACAATGTAGTAAATGTAATAATTCACCATTAACCACTCAGCGTTGTTAGACAACATATTTAATTCTTAAAGGTCAAAGCTATAGCTTCATCTTTTTCATCAAAACAACTTTTCTAACATAAGAGATCCAAAAAATGTGTGCTTCAAAATAAAAGCACATAATGGTAAATTATGTTTTATGAACTTTTATGGGTCCAGAATATATAAATACTTCTGTCACAATGCAACAAGGACATGAAAGTACTCTGCATAAAAAGGAATAGTAGTTTGAACTTACAATAACAGAGACAGAGCTCCATGGTAGAGCTGAAAATATGGCTTCTTACTGTTAAGACTGTTGAAACATCATTAGTTCAACTTTTTTATTTTCTTTAGTCCAACTGTTTTTAATGTTTCTGATTTTTTTATTTTATTTTTTTCCCTACTTGCTTTGATTCTGTTTTATCTTCCTATATTTTAATCATTGCATTGTCTTTGTACTGAATTGTGCTATACAAATACATTTGCCTTGCCTTAAATTTATTTTCAGAATCAAGCCAAAAAAACTAGAAAAAAGAAGCAAAACAAGGCAGAAAAATAGTCAGGAGTGCTGGGGCTCAGAAGCCTTATAGAGATTGTTAAGAGTTTAAAACAAGCAAAAAAGACTGTTGATCATTCTACCTTCCACTTATTGTTTCATTGGAGAACCATCTATAGTGTTTGTCCAGTTAAAGGCAAAAGGAAATAACCAAAAAAAGAAAGCGATAACTAGAAGAACAAAGATATCAGCACAGCTTTTACCACGTGGAGATGAAGGATCTCAGCTTCAAACAGACGTTGACATTTCTGTTGTTCTGCTTGACAGGTCAATTATATTAATACAACAGTGAAGTATATTTTAGTGTCATTTTGAAACAAGACAGTGTAGTCCAGAAACTAGTCTGTTCCCCCAAAAGTTTGTTGTTTAGCCTACATTGGCTGAGCTCTGATGCAACAGTTAGCAGCTGCTGTTAGTCTTTACCAAAATCATGTAAGCAGACAACCATCATCTTCCTTTAGCTCAGTTTTCAAACATTTTCCTTGTGTTTGACAATTCATTTTTAGTTGATTTCTGATGCAACAGTTATCAGCTGCTGTTATTTTTCACGGAAGTCGTACCATCAAGCTAGTGTAAGCTTCTTTCCTCCTGTTATCACACAGACTTCCATGTGTTTCATTGTTTATTTTAGCTGATTCGACCCGAGTGACTAAGGCTGATGCGTCTCCTCCATTCAGACAGAATAAAATGGCACTCTGCGGCTTGCATGGTAGGTTTTAAGACTCTTGACAAGGAGGCACCAGAATGTACTTTTCGATTGTTTGTAATTTATTCCAAGCACAATTAGATGGAGGTAAATCTCACACTCCACAGTTTTTGACGAACACATTTAAAGATCACCTTTTAAATGATAGCAAATCGAGGGTAGAGCAAGTGACTCCTGATATTAACAAACCCCCCAAATGGACATTAATGATCCAATTAGTTCCCTGACCATATTAGAGCTAAACACTCCTACTGTTGACCTCAATGGCATTATTAGTGTAATTATACCAACTGTATTTCATTCCCCTGATGCTTAGAATACAAAACCAAAGCTGCTGAGATTTAGAGAACACTCTTCAGGAAATCAGCCAACTTTCTCTCTTGCTTTCATTCCTTAAATTCGAGGAATCTATGGGATGTTACCGCTTGAAGTGCTTTTGTTTACTTGCCTGAAGTTTGCTCTCCAGGGCGGCAGTTGCACTGTCTCCGGTGTTCTCATCGACAACCACCACCATGTGGGTCAGAGAATTTACCCTCACTTGCTCGAGTTCCAAGTCCTCCTGAAGGAGCTGAAGAAGAGACGTAAACGCAGATGAAAAATAGAAAACACAAAGTTTTGAAAAGGGTTATGAGACAACAGAGACAACTTATTAAAGTGCATTCCCATTTAAAAATTTGTATGGGATGTTGAGGCAGTTGAATGTTTAAAATCAGCAAATTTAATAACTAGACAAAGAAAGCCAATTATTAAAACTAACCCAATCTTGGTCATTGACAACTATCAGTTTAACAAGCAATAATACAAAACCATTTGTGCTCTGGAACCTCAATGACTTACAGAGCCTTTATTCAGAACTGCAGTGAGTTGTTGCCCTTCCCAGTACTATGCTCTAAACCATAATTGTTTCAGAGCAGCATCAAAAATCCCACGAAAAAAGGGCAATATTTCAAGGTTTAAAGGATTTATATTTCAACACTGAGAACAAGGACAGGCAAAACTGCCTTTCAACCTCAAAACTGCAGCTGTCTGATCGACTTTCTTTCCACTAAAGATAAACACACAAATTAGTTATTCAAGGTGCTACTGAGACATTAGTCCTTTAATCCTTGAGATGTTCTTTAGATGATGGATTCAGGTCTGGATCTATCACTACACCCAGATTTAGAGCCTCATTGGTGTTTTCTAGCTGGGTTAACTGGAGCTATGTGCTGTTGAGTCATAAACCATGCTATTGATTTTGGAACTTGAGTACCAATCTCTATGTTGATATCACCTCATGGGACACGTGATTCTGTCCTCAACTCTGTGTTGGGATCAAATGTCGATGAGGTAACCAGAACTGAAGACATACCCTTCCGATGGAGTTTTTAAAAGCAAACACTTCCCGCTCAACTTCCAGCTGTCTCGCAGTGAGCTCGATGCAGACATTTTTGATTTATGCTCAATTTATGTTATATTCAACGCCACAACGCCATAGAATCATGAATTAGCTGTGGGTCTAGATACAGGTGGTGAGGAAGTGGGGGCCAGTTTGTGCGACAACGGAGGGAGATGAGGGCAAAAAAGAGCGGGGATCCAGGTGGAAAAAGGGTCCCAGCTATCTTGCGCACCTTGCTCTTCTAACTGGTCCATCTTCACGAGTCGTTTTCTCCACCTGCGGTCATACAAACAAAACAAGCCGGCCTCCTGTCTGCAGTCACCTACAATTTGGGAGAGGTGCAGCAGAGTGTCTGCGGATGGGGGTGGGGACGTCTCTGCGTTCACCGCAACACCTACGCAGACGACCTAGTTTCGAAGTATAAATCAGCCTTTAGGGCTAGACTCGAAGTGCTTCTCAGCTGAAAGGTAGGCTAAGTAGCGATTTAATCCCTCCAGAAAGGTCTGTACTCCCTTGACTGAGTCTGACTACCTTTAATACGATTCAAACAGAGTTGAACGCAGTGTTTCCTTAAACCCTCTACTACAGAGAGAGAGAGGGAATCCAGCTCTGATAACCTAGATCTAACCGCAGAAGGCCTAATTTCCGTTTGCCGAAGGAGCCGCTAAAAGCTGCCAACCAATGACTCCTCCGTGCGTTCATTTCTTCTCTGCATTTTCCCTGGTATATTTTCATAGTGACCTGCTGACATCGTAATGTGCAGCTGTGTGACTGCATAATTGTGGTAACTGTTGTTGATGATAAAGATCTGACTTAGGGGAGATATTGAGTAGTAAAGGCCCTAAGATGGACCCTTGGGGAACTCCACATACGATTTTTGTAGTGTCTGATGTAAAATTACCTACCCACACAAAAATATAATTGAAACCTGTTTGTTGTAGTACCAGAAAGGCCATCCCAGTTTTCAAGGCGGTCTAATAAAAGAGTGATCAACAGCATCAAATGCTGCGATAAGTTCCCAACATACCATAATAATAATAATCTGCATTTGTATGGATGCAATACAGCCTCTAGCAAAGGCAATCTGTGGTGAGTTGAAAACAAAACCCTGACTGTGCGGACAACGAATTGGCTGGTTATAGTTAGGAATGTGTTTAACACAGCTTCAATAATAATCTACAAAACATTAAACCTCGGAAATATGCCAACAAATGTACATTAAATGAAGGTTTAACATCTTCTGGCAATGAATACAGAAAGCTAATTTAAGGTTCAGGCCTTAAAGGCATGTAGAAAATGTCAGATATATCCATTTAACACAGCTGGAGAGCACAGCCTCACACTGTGATTAGAGCAGAGATGTCTGAACAGTTTCTTTCTTAAATAATGCCATATTTAAGAAAGTGAAAATACTAACAGCCAAGAGTCCATACTAGAAGAACTTTCAACCATAAAAATCAAAGCTCAACCATGCACATGGTTCTGTGATGAAAAAAATAATGTGGTAACTATTTGATCTTTAAACTAGAGTAAAAGAAAACTCAAGCTGAGCAAAGACAAAATAGATAAAAGTGGAATAGGACTAAAATCCACATTACTGAGAAAATAAGAAAAGAAGAACAAAAGAGTCCATCCTTAGTGCTTCCACTGGAATCAACAAGCAGTATAGCAATATGGCTCTGCTATTCAGAATATAGCTGCATAATATTTTGCAGATTTATCGCAAGATCACCAAATCCAGTATGGCTATATCTAAGAACTGCCTGGTCTGCTAAATTATTACTATTTTCAAGCACCACATCTATAATAATCCTAATAATCCTAATCTCCTGTGGTTTCACCCAAGATAACAGGGGTCAAGGATGATAAATTGCTAGAATACACAGCTCAGTTAAAGTGGGTTTTTATTTGATTTAAGGAATTAAGTAATGCGTTAGTCTACTGATAAAGACAGAAAATGTGATTAAGAGTTATAAAGGATGGGATACTTACTGCTCATTAATCTGAGAAGAGCAAATAATCCAAAGAGCCATTTTTGACTTAAATCCAGCTGATAAAACTTGTTTAGAGATGCAAAACATTCCCTGACCTTTTTTTAAAAAATAAAAAAAGATAGATTATATGTAACAAATATCTACCACATATCATTGGTCATATTTTTTGGTAATCACTGTGTGAAATCAAATCATAGATTTGGAAATTATGTGAAAAATTATTTTAAAAAATATGGATTAAAAAAGATCAAAATTATATATTTCTGTTATGCTTTAAGTCAACCTATTTTGAAAATTCAATGCAATTATTCAATGGAAAAAGACAAAAATAATATAACCAGCATTTTTTAGTATATCTATATAAAAAAAATATCTGGATCTTTTATCATTTTAATCCAAAGTGATGGATGAGATGCTCTTGGTTAGATCCTATATCAGATTATTTCGACAGGCAGGTTTACATTACAATATTTAAGACAATCAGCTGTTTATTACTTTTGGCCATATAAAAATGGCATCATGTGACTAGTTTTTGAGTCCAAATTCATTGCAATTGGCTCATGAAATGTTGTACATTTAACTATTTAGTAAGCGGTTTTAATACCATGGAAATTCAATTAAAAATCATAAAAGGTTAAGGATTAAAATCAATAAATGGGAAATGTGCAGTCTACATTTATATTGTTACTAACTGATAGTAGACCTTCATATGGATATGATGAATAAAGGTGAGATTTGGATTTGCTGGGGTCTTTAAGATCTTTCTTGAATGTCTTGCAAAATTCAAAATGATGTCAAACCATCGACTGTTAATAGAATGCTACAGGTATAGTGGAGGTTTGCTTTTTCCGGGTGGATCATCTAAATAAGTGATTCTCCTAATTGTCAATCATTCTGGTGATATGTTTACGTAAGGCCGTCCTACGTGCTCTTCCCCATTTTCATTTACCGGTGGTGAGTCTTACAAAGTGGAAAAATTATGGAAAGTAAGCTTGTATGAGCGATGCAAACAGCAACTTTTAAAGGGGTCATAGAATGATTCTATAGGGTATGTGGTGCTGGTTCATAAGGTCTCTGAATGGGGTGTGTAACATTGGTTGGGCTGAAAATGGCATATTTGCTGTTCTATGAGCCCTAATGCAAGCCTGGTTATAAGCCCTAGAATGAAACGACAGGTTTCCTTCTTTTTATGGTATGCTCATGAATATTTAGATGAGCTGTGCGCTGATTGGTTGGTTTACAACGAGTGAAGCTGCTGAGGAAAGACGCATCATAGCAACAAGCACTCACTCACTGAAACATCAAATTATTGGTATGGTAGGGTGACCAGACGTCCTCCTTTTCCCGGACATGTCCTACTTTTCATACCTAAAAAAATGTCAGGGCGAAATTTCAAAATCGTCCGGGATTTTGGTCGACTACAGTGCAGCACGTAGTTGAAACACACCGGGCATTCGAACCGAGCCCTCAGCTCCTGGGCTGGGCCGGTAACCCCGGCAGACGGGGGCTGGGAGCCAGCGGGGGACGGAGTGACCAAACCCGACCCGATGATAGTAGCCTGGACACAGGCGGCTCCATGCTCCCCCCGCCTGCCTTACTGACCCCCAGCCCCCCTCCTCCGGCTGAGGACTGGCGGCTCATGGCTCTCTGCTGAGGTCCGGTCCAGTCAGCGGCCCGGCAGTCAACACTTCATACCCAACTTGGGCCAGTGAACCAGTTGGAAGTTTAGAATTGTGAGATTTGCAGAGAAAGGAGGTTTCGATGGGGTTTGTCCATTTCACCCACTGAACTATCGTTATTTATCTATGACAATAAAAACTCCGTTTTGTATTCTATGACCCCTTTAAACAGAGCGTGTACGAGGAGAATTGGGCTCGTGAATGCTCTTGCACACGTTTAATAGGCGTTCACTCTCGGGAGCAGATACAGGGTTGTGCATGTGTATTATTTTTTAAGTGAAGAGGCCGGGTCGTTTAAAAAATACGTGAAGATCCTCCACTGTACATTTCATTTTTGGGGATCCTTTGATGGGTACACCTGGTTGGAAATTAGCAAAGTCAGGGAACAGCATTAAAGGAATAGTACACTCAAAACATGATTAGCCTTCATTTTCTACTCACCCCCATGCTGAACAACACTCTGGAGTACTTTTTTGATATCTCAAATGCATCTGGAGATCTGGGAGGCTTCTTGCTGTCTGCTGACATTCAAATAATGGAGGTCTATTGCGCCCGAGGCAGAAAGGTCCATAAAAGTCCACAAAAAGCGTGTCAATATTCCTCCATACTGCTCGTCCAATGTATTCCAAGTGTCCTGAGTGGGTAGGGTCCATAATTTACTCGAAACAAAGTCATTTAGAATGATTTTAGAGCATAAACAGTAGTGTATAGGATTTCCTAAAAGTGCGCGCCTGCGAGTTCACGAGTCTACGGAAACCGCGGCAGACCAAACCAGACGAAAGTGCGCATTCAGCTCGGTAAAGAACTCATGCCTTTCCTCAACACTGAAGTCCTCAGACATTTTTCTTTCGTTGTTTCTTTCTTTGCACAGGTAAACAGCACATTTCTTCTTCTACGCTTGCATTATCGGCAGAGCAGACGCTGAATGCGCACTTTCGTCTGGTTTGGTCTGGCGCGGTTTCCGTAGACTCGTGAACGTGCTTTTAGGAAATCCTATACACTACTGTTTATGCTCTAAAAACATTCTAAATGACTTCGTTTCGAGTAAATTATGGACGCTATCCACTCAGGACACTTGGAATACATTGGACGAGCAGTATGGAGGAATATTGACACGTTTTTTGTGGACTTTTATGGACCTTTCTGCCTCGGGCGCCATGGACCTCCATTATTTGAATGTCAGCAGACAGCAAGAAGCCTCCCAGATCTCCAGATGCATTTGAGATATCAAAAAAGTACTCCAGAGTGTTGTTCAGCATGGGGGTGAGTAGAAAATGAAGGCTAATCATGTTTTGGGTGTACTATTCCTTTAAGAGCCAAAATTGTGACTAATTTATCATGGATGACAATTCACCAAAAGGATGATCGCACACTTCAGTATACGGTTAGGATTCTGCCAAAAGTTCACATGAGTAATAAATACATGAATGAGTAGTTTAATTTAAAACACATGCATATGAAATACCCTCTTTGATCATTTTCAAAATTTTATGCGTGCAGATTCAATACCATGAGGCCCCCAATATGTCAGAACCATTAGTTCATGCTCCGTCTCTGTGCTCTCTTGCTTTTTATACAACTGTAGATTCTCCCCTAAACTCTTATAAACCTGTTTCTGTGTGCTAATGTCTCTTTCACCTTAAAGAAGGAAAAACCTGAGGAAGACTTTTCAGGAAATCCCATCTCTTGAGAATGAACTACTTTCTTTCTAGTTGCCGCTAGTAACATTATTAGCTAAGCATCTTCTGGCTAATAACTGTTATAAAGAGTTTAAAAAAAAAAGTGAAATAGTCATTAAATAACTTGTGTTAAAAAAAGACAGACAACAGTGACAATATGCTTAATATTATATTAAATTTAGAACTTCTTATGAGCTAAGCTAATGCTAACTTTACTGTTTATACACTGGAAAAAATCCAGTGTATAAACAAACTTATTTTGTTTTTTAAATAAGGGCATTTGTTGTTGGATTGAGGAAGTAAAAGAGACATTTTGCCAATGGAACAAGACAATTTACACTTAAAATGAGAAAACACAATTGCATTGTCTTATTCCAAGTGCATATTATCTAATTAGCTTTGTTTAAGTGTAAAAATACTCATTCCATTGGCAAACTATCTCATTTACCTACTCAAATTAAGGGTAAATACAGTTAATTTAAGACATTTTTACTTATTTCTAGATAGTTTTTCCAGTGTATTGAGGAATGTACGTCTGGAATGAACTCTTGTTAATTGTCAGCTGATTACAGAGATAGCTGTTGATATAAAATAACTAATTTTAATTTTTAACAGAATAGTACTTTAGGTTTTTCCTGTTTAAAAGTGTGAAAATGTACATTCAAAGTTGCACAATAATCAGCAGGCGCCCACCTTGTGCTCCTCTACTTGGTGCTTGATATCCTCAAGGTCAGGCCCCAGTGGCTGAGAGCCAATCTTCTTGATGCGTGCCTCTGTGACGTCCAACCAGTCTGTGAGCTGCTGAAGCTGCTTATTCTGCAGGTCCATCAGGACCTCATGAAGTCTGGAAAAAAAGAGACAATTCAGACGGCTGTCACTCATTTAGTGGAAGCACAGCGGAGTCATTATCCTAAAGCAGTCTTCCTGAAGAACAGTTTGGAAGTCCAACAGATGGTGCTGTAACTTTAAAGCAGAGATTTGAAGCCTTTTAATGCAAATTATTATTATCATTATCATCATTCAGACCCCTGTTCAGCAAGGGCCATGTCTGCTTATCTCTCGGCTCGAGTCAACACGATTGCCAAAGAAGATAGCTGAACTGTTTAATTAAATTTGGTTCAGTGTCAGTTAATCTTGGATTCCCTATAATTAGAAAGAGAGCTGCTCTTTGTACTCATCAATGTTAGCTGCAGTAAAGTTCTTCATTAACTGTGAAAGTAGAGAGGGCATGTGAAGCCATCATGGCTTTAAATTTCATCTGTGGGCTGCAGAGCTCGTACAAACAGCTGAAATCAGACATATTATACACAGTATGAAACAACAGCCCACCAGTCACATCGAATAAGACTGAACTGACTGAACAGGGTGACCAGATTATCTAATAAATCCCTGACGAATGAATGAGAAATTATATATTTTTTCTCATTAAACTTCAGACGTTTAAACCTACTGAATGACTTATGCCTTTTAAGAATTAGGGAGCTTTGAACATTGTTTCCTTGAACAATAAATCAGGAAGATAACCTATAATTCTAGATCTTTCTTTGGTTCAAACTGAATTTGATGTGTAAAATGCAATTTGAAAATAATGCAACTCATAAAGAAATACATAAAGAAAAAGAAAATACAAAATCTGTCAAAATGGTTTTAAAGAAAAAAAAAATTAAAAATAGAAAGTCTGAATTTTTTTGAGAAAAAAGAAAAAGAAGAAAATATTTGCAAAAAGAAAAAAAAAAGAAAAATCTGAGAAAACAAACAGCTAAGCTATTCCCAAAACCTTTTTTGATTAAAAGATTTTACAAAAGTTTGATTTCCGGATAGCATTTTTTTTTTTTTTTTTCAAATTAAAATTTACAAAGTTTGTTTTTTCTTTTTTAATTTCCATTTACAAAACATATCTATTGCTTTCAACACTAACGAAACTAAATTCACTCCATATTATTTCTGCCAACCCAAGAACTAAAAAAAATACCATGTGAGAATGCTGAAGGAAGCTGACAGGAGACATGGTCTGAATGGCCAATTAGCAAGGAAGAAGCCAATTCTCCAAAAGAGACATTAAAAGCCAGCATTGCAAATATACTGGGAGGCTATATCTGTGTCTGGTTGAGCAAACATTAAGGTTTTTGAAAAAATCTTTACATTTTGGTGAAGAAAAAGAAGCTTAAGGGTTTCAAATAAACCATTTAAACCTTCGAAGTATAGAGCTGGAGCAACATTTGTTTTTTCAGGCTCTCAAAGTTGTCCATAGATACCTCATGACTGCTTTATCTCATATTCCTTTTTTTGATTATGTTCTCCAAGAGCTCTCTGAAGACTTCTGGGAGCGGCAGATTTTAATACTTAAGTTAATTAAAAGCCATTATTTCCACTTCATCCTTATATGTCTGCCCAACAACATGTACTTGTGCGTTAGAGTGGCTGCCCTCATACTAGCTGTGCTAGTTTCTCCTTATAAGCTCAGGGAATATTTCTTAGAACTGACTCGGCTGCACCATTATGAACTCCACTTAAATGTACTATTTTTTGACAAGTTACAAATGTCAACATTTAAAAAGGTCCTTCAAAGGTGAACTTTTTAATCTTCCAAAAGGAAAGGCAGGCCGGCTTCTTACCTCAAAAATATAAACATTTAGCCTTTGCTGTGGGTGTGCAGCCAGCAAATAAAAAACATGTTTTCTCCAAATTGTCACAAAAATAACCCATTCTGAGACGATGAAAAAAGCAAAATGACAGGAGGCCCAGACACTAAAGATCTAAAGTCAGCTTTAAAACTATATGACCATGAATTTCATGCAGTAAATCAGAAGTTTCAATACTCGGGGGTGTTGCAGGACAAAAAGTTTTAGGTCGTAAGATATTTATTTCCAATCATTGTGAGGTGATCCCTGAGGTCTGTACAGGGCAAAACTTAGGTTTAAAAACATAAATGTGCATGTCTAATAAAAGAAACAGATGTACCATAAAAAATATAGAGATGTTAGTTTTATTCATTTATTTGTTTAATGTATAATTCAAATATCAATGGGGTAAAGTTAAAACCTCCAACATAAAGACAAGCAATGGTATGAGAAACAATATAATGATACAAGTGAATCTATTTACCCTATAAAATATAAACTTGCTAATTAGGAACAAGATGTTCTGATCAGAGCAGACAAACATTCAAATTGTACATATCTGCTTAAACACCAAACTTATATCTGGTGGTGGCAGCATCATGCTGTGGTAATGATGTTTGTTAGCAAGCTGGTCAGAGTTGAAGGAAAAATGTAAATGATGAACAAATATTTGAAAGAATAGCTAAATAAGTAAAACACAAGAACAAATCTGGTCATATCACTAAATCGAATTTTAAGTAATTTTTTATTGCAAAAGAACCTTGTTTAGTGTCCCATGAAAGTCTGGTTTAAACACTATAACATACTAAAACAACAAAACTGATTGTATTTGAAGTCTTAAAAAGAAAAAGTGTCAACAGACCTGCTCTGTCTCTCCATGCTTGCCACTCTCAGGTGCTCCCACCGAGAGTTCAGGAGGTTCATCTGCTCCCTGACCTCAGAGTCCTCCTCCTCACTGAGGTTGCCCTCTGACAGCAACGCAGCACCGGCACGCAGGACGCGGCCCACGCTGCCCTGATGTGTGGTCAGCTCCGCCATGTACCCCTGGTGAGTAGAGAGTCGGAGACGTCCTATCAATATTTCCCAAATAATACGTTGAGCTTAATCAAGCTATTCCAGAAGACGAGGAGGGATGACAATCATCGCCCTTTAGTGTGCATTAAACACGCTCTTTCAACTTCTTGTCACAAAGCACAGCCGACTTCATGGAACTCCTAAAATAGTTTTCCATTGTGCAGCTTCTACTCATTAAAGCCAGACATACACTGTGTGATATCAAGCATTGAACGCAGCTACAGCTCAAACTGTACCACGAAACCGCAGGGTTTAAAAGTTCACAGCTCACCCAATGTTCTGATGTGACCTTATGACGGCCAACTGAATTCCAAACATGTTTGATTTTTCTCCCGACCTTACGATTCCTGATTGGGAGGTGGTCGGGAGAGGCTGATCACCCCTCGCTACCCCCTGTATACTACACGACGCATGACGAAGGATGAGGCTAAAACAGGCTTGTTGGAAAAATTCTCGCACGACTGGAGAATTAGCCCGAAAAATGGCAAAAAGAATCATACAGTGTATGCCCGGCTTTAGAGAGTCGACAGCCAGACCTTCAAAGAAAACAGCTTTTGGTTGTACTGAAGCATTTCGTTTCTTTGTACAGGAAATTTGTCACTTAAGCTTTTGATTTTCTTGTTGCATATCAGTATTTCTACTTATTCCTTTTACTGCATTTTTAATTTTGCCTAAAATGTGTGGTTTTAATTTAGAAAGAAAACTTTAGACTTCTAAGAAGTGACAACAAAAAGACTTTAGGGTGAATGACACATTTGCAGCTACATCGTTGTATTCTACATAAATGTTGCCAGTAAAACAGACCGTGCAATTAAGAGAATTAATTCACCTGCTTCCATCCATTATAGATATGTCGGCTACTAGCCTTTTTGAAAACTGTTTATCTTACGATGATGCATGTTTCTTGGTTTTTAGAAGAGGAAACAACACACCAGCAAAGTGCCAGCATATCGCAACATTTCCATGACAATATTTTTGTCATGAGTCCACATTACAGCCATCAGTTATTCTTGCAAAGGATATTACAGTAAGTTTCCCTTCTGCCTACCTCATGCGTGTGGAACTGCTCCTTCACCTCCTCCACATGGCTGGAGATGACAGGCTGAGCATGGAGGCTGTCCTCTGCCGACAGCAGCCACGTCAACACCTTTGGAGAGCAAAGTCATTTCGGGTAACATACTCAAAGCATAACAGAAGGCTTTCGTGTTTATTTTACACACAAAATTCAAACATATTGATATTAGAATGAAGTTATGGATCTTTTTTTTTTTTTTTATAAACCGTGCATTTTGTCACATTAGAATCAAACTCCTGATTGTTTTAGCAGGATTTAATTAAAAAGAAGAACACAAATTAACCTTGGGCTGAAGTCGTTTCAAATAAAAGTAGGTCAAAATTAAAACGAGAAGCTGAGGCACTTATATATTTTGATAAATGCTGCTGAAGTTGGTTTGTATAAACAATCATATGGGATTTGGATCATACTAATGCCTTACCTCCTCCAGAGAAGCCTGGTAGCTCTCCAGGCTGGTGGATCCAGGAGGCAGAGGACTGAGGCCTCGCTGCAGCTCCTCCTGGCTGGGGGTCAGAAACTAAACGAGGTGCAATGTAAATAAAAGAGAAACAGGAAGGGAAAGAAGAGGGGATGGAGCAAGAAAACCAACATTAGGGGAATGTGAAGGTAAGACATTAAAAGAACAAAATTCAAAGAGCGTGAACAGAAATGTGAGAGAAAGATCTGTTATGTGTTGGTCATTAACAACTCAACAGCTGTTCCTCTTTCTTAGAGTCCCATTTCTCTATCTCAGAGTGTGTTGCAGGACTGAACAGCAGCCTTTTCTCTGTACTCTACAATACTGAGCAATCTGCGGCTGTTACTGCAGGTAGAGGTGAGACTCAAAAATCAGAACATCAGCAAAACGTAGATTTATTTCACTACATCATTGCTTATTAGCTCCAAGTCCATACAAGCTGGAAGGGATTCACGTTCTCATTTATTCTTCTGAACTCTATTATATTTTTGATGATGTTCTAATTTATTCAGCTGCACTTATCTATATCCATGTCATCTTGATGAAATGGGAAGGGAGTAGCAGACATTCATCATACACACACAATAAAAGTCTCAAATGTCAGATTGATTTTATTGCCTGAAGTGACCTAAATCCGATGTTTTTGGCCCATATGCGACCTGGATCTGATCTTTTCATGGCAGTCTGAACAACACAGATCCGATTTTTTCCAATGTGACCCAGGCCACTTGGCTACAGTATGTGGTCCTGGATCCGATACGAATCTGATCTTTTCAAATACGACCTGTGTGTGAACGGCCAGGTCGCATTCATCAGATCTGAATGCCCGACAAAGGTCACTATTCTGGGTCTTGCTATGAAGAAGCGGCAAGAAAAACAACAACCATGGTGGAAAATGACGCGGAGAGCAGAATTTATGTTTAACCATCTTGAAAAGATTGTGTTTTTATGGTCGCGAAAGATCGCTAGATGCGCTCCGGCACTACTAAAGTAAATTGTAGTTGACAATAAAGAAGTCTGATTGACTAAAATTACAGGGATGAGCTACTTTTGAAAAGCTCTAAGAAAAAAAAGAAAAGAAAGACAGCAAAACTTCATAAGAAACAACACAAAAAGGGTTGTTTCATTTTAGACCAATTTGTCAAGGCTTAAAAAAAAAATAAAAAAAATAAATCCATGTAAAACTTGAAATAAATGTACACTAAAAAAGTCGATATATTCTGCAGTATTTTAATGTAGGTACTAATGGCCGCTGCAGATGATTAATTTTCTTAAAATGAAAGAGCGGAAAACCCTTTTAGCTATTTAGGCGGATAGGAAAGCAGATGGTTGCTTGGTAGCAGATGCTAAATGTAGCCTTAACATTGCTAACTGTTAGCTAGTCTTGGTATTTCCACAGATCGCGGGTATGAAATAATTCGAATCTCATCTGTTATGGTTAATTCATTCATATCAAGTGTCTAAAAAGCTGCCTGATAAGAAAATAAAAAAAATGATGGAGGCTTTTTTCTAAAGTTTTTAACTTCATTTCAGCCTAATTTATAGGTCTTAACCAGCAGTTTGGAAAAATCTCAAGAACTACTTTTTTTCTCTTCATAACCAGAATCCCAGCTGGGTCCTGACCTTAAAAAGCTTTGACTTATAGTTTGTTAGTGCTGAAAAGACCCTTGTAAGGAAGACTACACTTCTTTGCCAGAACTATTTCTGCCTTTTTTGACTTTGTGAAGTTTTATAAAAGCATTGGGAAAATGTTTGCAAAAATGCTGTGTAAAACTTTTTTAAAGCCTCTTTATGATGTCCAAGAGCAACATTCATTTCTTTTAAAGATTGTTTTTCAGTAAACTGTTGATACTTGTGGTATTTACTGTAGGTTAAATCACAGGATCTCTGGAGGTTCATAATTGCTCGCCACCTTTCTCTGCACGGATCTGTCTGCGTAGGTGTGTAGTGTTGAAATTCTGTCTGCTTGCCACAAGTGGCATTAGTTCACCCTGCAGTCATTTTCCTTGCAGGTCGTGGGACCATCCGCCACCGCCATTTCTAACAGTTAAAGGTAGACAGTTGCGTCGGCGGACCGATTTTCTTCTTTTAGTAACTTCGGGTGATACATGCAAGCATTTGTCAATTCATTGGTGCATTCAACACCAATGCCAAGATCACATGTAGTGCATGCATTACACTCCCTGCATTTCTTAGTCATTGTTTATGTTTAGTTTGATTTGCGTATTGCTTATGCATGATGCTGTTGCCTAACTGACAGACTGCTGCACCCTAAATGCACTAGGGAGCGTTATCATAGATCCTTACTCCCAGCCGCTACTTTATAACCATCACTGTTCCCAATAAACTCGATAAGTTGAAATTGATGCTGATTTTTGCACAGTTTCTGTGTTAGTCAGTCAATAAGCATGCTGCTGTTATTTCATTTTTGTATATCTCTGATGTTGCTGCTACTTTTCTCACATTCATTAATGTAAAAATGTCCACAACTGTTGTTGTGGATGTAATTTTTTATCCTCCAGACAGAGAGTATTATATTATAAAACACTGTACAGGACAATACTTAGTTTTATTGTCCTATCTGTTATTTTTGTACACTTTTCTAATGTGCACATTGTGTGACCACTTTTACTATAACCTTTGATGCTATTAACACCACACTTTCCCCTTTTTGGGACAATAAAGGGATTTTCTACTCTATTCTATTCTAAAAGCATATTTATTTTTGAATTATAATGAGACTTGTGTCAAATTTTGTCAATTTAATCATATAAAATGAAGAAAAAGCAATATGAAGTCAAAACGCTGCAAAAATGCTTGTGTAATAAATACTTATACTATCCGTGTACATTTTAAATGCTCTATGTGTGCAGATTTAATACCATGAGGCCCTCAATATTTTGCAACCCTGAGTCCATGCTCCTTCTCTAAGGCCCGTCCACACAAAGTCAAACCCTGGCCTAAATTCACAAATTTTTCACCAAACCAGCCTCTCATCCGTACGAAGCCGGCGTTTCGGGGGTCTGTAAACTATCTTTTTTTTTATTAAGCCTTCTGAGTGGGAAGATTTTGAAACGCAGTTTTCGCGTTTCCATCTTTAAGCTCTGACCGCATTTTTTTTCTTACACACATGCGTCATAGCGTCGCCTCTAAACACGCATGCGCGACACAGTATCACAACAACAATGGCGCCGTACTGTGTTGAATGGTTGCTGCTCATGCTACTCACCTTGCTGTCGGGCTTACAACAGAATCTTCTTCTTCTGGAATATCTCCAGGAAGAACAGAGCAATATCGACGACATAGTTCAGCACCTGAATTTGACTGAACCACGAAAATGGACCCGCAGGACCATTTTCCGGTTTTCCGGTTTGGTTGTTGTATAAATATTACTGCGCATGCCCAACATTTCGTTGCCTGTTTTCGCCTATTTTTGCTTTGGCACCACAGCGCCACTTACAGGCCTGGCATACATTTTGCAGCATTTTCATGCATTCATGTGGTCGATCACATTTATTTTACGTCTCCGTCTTTAAGACAAACGTTCTGGAAAATATTAGCGTTTCGTGTTCGTTTTGACTTCGTGTGGACGGGGCCTAAGCTCGCTTGCTTTTTATTCACCTGATCCAAAGTTTGAACTGATACTGATGCAGCTGATATTGTTGGACCTGACAGAGCAGAGATGTGAAGGCCCTGAAGGTTGGATTTTTAAAAACATGATTGAAAAAAATAAATCCTCCATTGAATATTAATAATTAATATTCTTAATTATTAGCTTTAATAAACTTTTTAACCCTTTAAAGTCTGGCCGCTCACACTGAGCCTGGTTCTGCTGGAGGTTTCTTCCTGTTCAAAGGGAGTTTTTCCTCTCCACTGTCGCTATAAGCATGCTTAGTGTGAGGAATTGCTGAAGAGTCAATGCAATCAACTGGTTTTCCTTAGATAGAAAACTTTGTATCAATTTGACTGTATGATCTGGTGAACTGTAAAGTGCCTTGAGATGACATGTGTTGTGAATTGGCGCTATAGAAATAAACTGAATTGAATTGAACCATGAAATAATTGGCAGGAAGTTCTAATTTTATAAAATTAGAGTTGTAATTGAACTTTAAAAAAAAAAAATAGGATAAAAAAAAACAGATTATAGTAGACATTGAAAAACAGATTTTAGGTAAAGTAAGTTAAAGCTGCAGTCTGTTACATTAAGAGAGCAGACTTCGACTGAAAATTTGAAGAAAAACAGGTTTCACGCCACTCCCCCACCCTCTCTGCTTCACTTATGCCCCACCTCCAAGCTCCACCCCTCTCACAGCATCTGCTGCGTGGCTACCGCATGCGACCAGAAGCGTCCAAGCAGTGTACGCGGCATGGAGTGTGAACCGGTAAGAGCGATAACACTCACCTCCAAGCAGCTAGATATAAGATGCTGGTTATACCGAAGTTTGCCGTGTAGGCAGTTGTCGGCAGGGGCAGTAAGGGCAGTTTCTCTTTCGCTGGTGGCTGTCGCTCTGCCATGACTTCCACGCGCGTCCTCCTGACTGCAGCAGCCGGGCGGCAGGTTCAGCAGTGAGAGGGAGGGGGCGGGATTCAGCGTGTGTGAGCTGTGATTGACACTCCATCAGACGCTCCTCTGGCTGTGATTGGTTGTTTTGTCTCGTCCCGAAATATTCTTTCCAGATTGAAATACAGGCAGTATGCGGGACCAATTGAAGCATTTTTTTTCACAGGTTACATATCACATGTACTGCTGTCTGGGCATAGGGACAGTTTTAGCCAATATGACAAAAAAGTGATTTTTAAAAACTTACAGACTTCAGCTTTAAATCAGATCATTTATTTTCAATAATTTTGATACATAAGGCACTTTCTTTGTAATCTTTCATTTTTTTTTTCTGTTCACTACATGTGTTTCATTGTATAAGTGAGTGTTTTCAAGAACAAACATATAACATCTATGATGCAGAGGTCTGAAAAACTGTATCAAATATGATACACTTGCTTTAAAGGGTATTTGATTTGTTTAGAAGCATCTGCAAACTAACTCTAATCTAGCTGATTTTATTCTATTTTTGTATTTTCATAGACCAAACAGGAAGTTGGAATCAAATGGACATTTTTTTGTCAATGAATGTAAAAAAATAACTAATCTAAAACAAAGCCACAGGTTTTGCAGCCAAGACATGCACAGACAAATGGTGCGCTTCAAGCGTTAGCACTGTGAGCGACGGACCTGCTCGGTAAAACGTCTCCTCTTTTGCTCTGGCGACTTGACATACGCAGCCTGGGTGTAGGCATAGCTTTTATAGCGAGGCTGTGGGGAGGGGCTCCGCACACGCCCCTGAGCCACACTCAAGGTGATCTGAGAGCCAAAGACAGAAGAAGAAAAGGACAGAAAGAAGAGTTGGCAAAGAGACAGGAGGGATAAAGGACAGGTACAGGCAAAAGAATGTGAAACAGTGCGCAAACAATCAAAAAGCAACCATAGACAAAAGAATGAAAAGCTGACAAAACAGGTGAATGGGGGGAAAAAAAAGCAAGATGCAAGAAATGAAATTGTGCAAGAGGAGATGCAAAATCACAACTGAAGAGAAAAATAAATGCAGTAGTTTCCATCCAAATTGTCAAATAATATATTTTTAAAAGTCAAGTTTGGTTCTGGTCATGATATAGCTCTACATTAAAAGCCTAAATCTACCAGGTTAAATAAACATTGTATATTTAACTGTGTCTGATATGATTTTAATCTAAAGAAAATGATTGGGTCGCTTTCTTCAATAATGTCTGTAGGTGTTCAGAAGCCCCTGTAACTGTTTGGCTGTTACGACTTTCACTACCTATATCAGTTTTCTTTCCTCTGGGCTGCACACATTGTTTTGGATTAAGTCTCTGGATGGAAACCAGGCTTTAGAAGCAGACAAAGACAGGTACATACAGAGAGACAGAGTTATAGAGTAGCAGACATTCAAAGCAAGTCCAGCCCTTGTTCTGAAGCTCTTTATATTTCTTTCCCCTCTATCACAGTCACAGTCCACACAGCAACTTTTCTGGACTTTCTTGTGTCAAAAGTGAACATCCCCCCTGAGCCACTCACTCAGCCATTTTTATGTCCAAATACGTAGAAATCTTTGGCCGTTTCTGCATTCACTAGAATACTAGCATGGATTCGTGTTCTCGCAGAGTACGTTCTTGATAAGAACACAGGAAGTATGGACTTTGGGAGAAAAGGAGAATGCAGAATAGATCTAGGTAATTTGTGACATCACCAAATTCAAAGCTAGTCTGAAACCTGCGTTTCACCTACTGTTATTAATATTCTATAGATAACAATAAATCATGACTTTTTTCCCAGTCAGATAAACAAAATCAAATAAACATTTTGCCAAATAAAACATAAAACAAAACCGTCAGAGCCAGCGGTACTTCACACACGGTTATGCCAAGATGGAGCTTTGCCAGTTGCCACGGTCCTATTAACAGCTAAACTTTTTTATGTATTGCGCACTAAATCAGTAAATGAGCCATATATTAAAGCTTAAAGGTATAATGTTCTCGCCTCAAATGATTTTAAAATTTACTTTTGTAGAACAACAGCAAATGGAAATTTTAACTTAATACCCTGAACTCTGGAAGATGTTGCTGCCGGGGTGCATGCTGGGTAAAAACGAAGAGGTTCTTGTGATCCTAAGAATTGGAACAGTGCTGGGGCTGATGACTTTTCACAAGTACACATTAAGAGAAACGCCCTCTGTGTTTTATACATTATATGGAGCTCGATTTATTAATAACTATCCCAAAAAATAAATGCATATAAATTATATTTCAGAAAGTATTTAAGCTTTAATGAAACAAGAAACAGTTTTGTATATATTTTTAAAGTTATCAGGCAGTAAAGGCTGGGTGATTACAAATTCCCGCCTATTTTTAAATAACAATGAAAAGCATGTTTCCTTCCTTTCATTTTATCTTAGCAGTTGATCCAACATAAGATCTGGGGGAAAAAAACTGTCTTTTAGGTGGTTAAAGAGTGAACTTTATTGATACATGGAATAGTGAAAGTGAAAACCAGGTCAAGTCCTCAGCCATAAACGCTATAAAAGCTAATTTTCTATCTCCATCTATATATTCTAGCTCTAGATCCATCTGACATTTCTTACACTTTTTTTCACCTGTTCTTTCCCATTCCTTTCAAGGATTTTTATTTGATCCAATGAGCAAAAAGCCAAACCTCTAGATCAAATGTTTCCCTGAAAACGATGTTAAGCTTCAGTTTTCCTTTTCTTCCTGCCCTAGGCGTCAGAGACATAGGGGGGGTTTGGTGCATTTCACCAGCTTGAGGTAATCTTCTCCAAGTTTCAATCGAGTTATTTTTCATATATTCCTTCATGAAAAGTTAAGGTCCTTCACCCTGCTGTGCCTCAGGTGGTGTTACTATAATATTAATGCGAGGAGGTGGCATAAGTGCTGTGTTGTTGATGACAGATGATGGAGGAGGCAGATGATAGCTGCTGTCTGTAACTTGTTTTCCACTGTCTGCGGCTCCTATTTTACTCTCATCTGGCTTGTTTCTTGTAGCCATTTTTTTCTTTTCTTTGCTCCATCTCCCACTCCATAATCCATGTCTCCTTGTCATCATCCAGCTGCCTGCTTCTCCTGCCAAGCAGGATGTTTGCTTTTCATCTTTCCCTGTCCTGCTTCTTCTGTGTCCGAATTGTTTCTCTGCTCTCAAATGCTACACAGAGAGATGATAATATCAGCGGTAATCTCACACCTATCTGCTGCGATCGGCCACTGACCTCTGCCGAACTGAGCTTGAAAAGTGACCACAGATGTCATTCCCCCCCCCCCCCCCATTTTTTTATACAGCGTTTGAATAACTGCTTCTGCGTCTAATCAGACGTCAGCCGACGCATTTGAGACAGCGCCTGGAAGAACGCTGTTCCTTGTGTGGATCCCTGGGAGCGAGTCGGAGGAAATGACTGCAGGCGAGAGAACATCTGGTAACCTTGCTGCCACTGAGACTGTTACCTGAAATCTTGGCAGTAAAACCGATGACTGGATGAACGTACAGATGGTTGGCAATTAAGGCCGACACCAAATTAAAGAGCGGCTTTAGAACTATGGAGAGGTACAGGTCTGTGTGCATTTTGTCATTTTTCTGTCACACTTTATCCAGATTTGCAGGATTGAATTATGTTTTTTGAAATCTTTTTTAATTAGCATACACAAACCTTGAGGTTATCTACCTGCAAGGTAAATATGGCCGCTGATATGAAGCTAATGAGTCCCTATTGTCACAGTAAAGATTTACTAATGAGAACGGATCTCATCCTTCAGAGAGACTCTGCTTTAAACTGGAATGCAGATGAGAAAATCTGAAAAGGATTTTATCCTTTAATTAGTACTAATACAAACAAGAGTACAAAAAAACACTTTTTTTTTGGACATCATTCCCTCAAGCATACATAAAACCCATCTATACCAAGATATAGAATGTAGCTACGTGTGAGGTTTTATATTTTTAATATTAATGTTTTATATTTATACAGAAAAATACAACCTTCTGTTCAGTACAGAAGAGTTTTACACTCATATAAAAGAAATTGGTCTTGTTTTTTTTATAAATATCTAATAAGACAGTAATGCTGTAACTGTTTGCATTGCAGATTTCTAAGCAAGAGACACATTTCCTTCAGAGAAACTTCAACATTGTCCTGTTTGTTTAGTTAAAATCCTTTTTACCCTCTTTTGGCAGTGAGACATCAGGAAGTTATCTTGTTAATTCCGAAAAACAGAACCTATTTATTCATTCTGTAAAAATTATCTCATTAATTCAGAAAAACCACCCAACTGATTTCTAATATTTATTTTTTTTGGTTAATGCAATGTGATTCTATAATTCAAAATAAAAAACAAAAACAAATCTAAGCTTCTTTTAACAGTTCAGAGCGGTCTGATCATGAATTGTCATGGATTACCAGTTTGACGGAAAGATAAAATGATGTTGCTCTTGTACTTTGCATCAAACACTGTACTAGGGTTAAAAAAAATTCAGAGAAACATCATATTCATAATATCAGCCAGCTGGATTGTTGGGTGTTTCACGGCTGGCTTGTTTATTCACCTTAAAATAAGGCATCCAAAAAACAAGACGATATCTGACCATGTTTATTCCCTTTTTAAAAAATAAAGATCCATTTGGCTAAAGTTTGGTTCCAAAGTAGCAGGTAAAAAACTACTAAAACACACTTTGACACCAGATTTTGTTGGGTAAAACAGACTATATAAACCATGTTGAACTCAGTCCAGCAATGATCATTTTCAGAAGGTTAAATAAGTCTTTACATCAGAATGGCCTAATCTTTGGTTAAACTTTGTTAAATTCTTATTCCACATTTAAATGAAGATATTAAAAAACAATGGTTGTGTATGAAAGTCCGCCCTAATCAATATATAGGGCTGTAAATATTAGTTACACCATTTAAATGAGTGTCCGAAGGTCTAGTGGATGAAAAGTAGTAGACTTGAAATTTCCCACAATGCACCTGGAAAAGTAGTGATCATCTGTGGTCAATAGACGAGCAGATATACCCCAGATTGCATTATGGGATTTGTTGTTACAGCTGCCACAGCGGCGACAAATAAAGACGGAGTCACGTGACCAAGGGGAACGAAAACTAGTGATCTTCTGTCCGAATGGTCAATTAACTGAGTTCACTATAAAGTCCACTACACAGTCCCCACTCTATATCGTGATTGAGGGATTTAAGGGTTAGCGCGGACGTTCGGACACAGCCGTTGTGTGTCAGTGGGTGGCTTTCAAACCTGCTGAGAAAAGCGTTGCTGGGTCTGGATCTGGTAGTGCTCTTCCGTCGTTACCCGGGAGATGCCGGCCGTGGTCGCCGATGGCAGCGATTCAACTTCCTGGATGGCTTCCATGGAAATGCTTTGGGGGAGCACCCGGAAGAGTGAAGTCACGTACATGATGATGCTCTTCTTGTCAGGATGAGAGACCGCCACATCTATAAAACACAGAGCGTGAGTAAATACATCAAATATGACAAACACTAACTTGTTGCTCTATGGCAGGGATCCCCAAAGTCTGTCCTCGCGGGCCGCTGTCCTGCAGGTTTTAGAGGTTTCCTGCTCCAGCACAGCTGATTTACATGGATAGTTGATTAACATGCTTTTGCTGAACTGCAATCATCAGAATCAGCTGTGCTGAAGCAGAGAAACCTCTAAAACCTGCAGGACAGTGGCCCTCGAGGACCAACTTTGGGGATGCCTTCTCTATGGAATCATAATGCTGATTGATGGAAACTATCTACGTAAAACAGAACTAATATATTATCGGTTTGTGCTATGTTTGTACCAGTGGAGCTTCAAAAAAAAGAAAACACCGGCAAAACTTGGCATGTAGGATGTAAAAACAGTGTACTACAGGCTCATCACTAGTGGAGCCAATGAGAAAACCTTGATAAACTCCTGATTACTTTACAAAATAAGAAGCAAGTCACAAAGTAGGTTCGAATTTAGGGGCTTGGTCCTTTAAAGTCATCAACCGCAACAAAGGCCAGAAGTGATGAGCTGTAAATTGGGACAGTCTAGCCTTTAGCAATTGTCCCAACCAAGGGTCTATAAGGGTCATATTATTGGTAACAAAAAACTGACAAAATAACATAAACTAGAACTTTCAAAAACATTCTTTAACAGAAATAAAAAAATATTGCCTATCTTAATTAGAGTATACCAAACTAATAAAAATTAAAATAATTTTAAATGTGCTTAGTTTGTGTCATTATCTTAATGCATTAATGAGGCCTAGTTTCTGTTTGCTGTTTGCACTTTTTTTTCGCTGTACTACATTATGTATTTTTTTTCTTTTTACATATCCTCGGTATGCGAGTTGCATTACATTTAAAAACAAATTAAAACTAAACCAATTCAATCTAAAACAAAATAGAAAATCAGAAGTCTAAAAAAGTCATTTACTGTAGATAAAGATGGGGGGTTTTAATTTTCATTATCATAATAGAAAACATGTAAAAAATCAGGTTTTGATTATTTTCAAAGAGCTGTAGAAAAACATTGCATATGCGTATCACATTCAAATAAAGTTAGATGTTTAAGGAATTAAATTTGTTTGAGAAATTCAGACTATTTAATCCGGACAGAACTCTGGTTATCCAGCTAATCTAAAACATGTTTTATGATTCTTCCTCTTAAAGAATCATAGGCTGTGTCCGAATGTCCGCCATAATCACTATATAGGGCACTATATAGTGGTTATGGCATTTTAAATGAGTGTCCGAAAGTCTAGCGGATGAAAAGGTAGTGGACTAAAAATTTCCCACAATGCACCTTGAAAAGTAGAGATCATCCATGGTTACTAGACGAGCAGATATATCCAAGAATGCTTTGCGAGGATAGCTCTCCTATCCTAATTAAAAAATGTCTTATTAGATCAATATACATTCATAATTTAGGAATTTTATATATTTTTGACCTAATTTAAGCTAAAATTACAGTTTCGTTTTAAAATCTGAATTAGAACAGAAAAGAAACTGATAAATTCAGCTTTTTTTTTTATAAAAAAAAACATTTAGCAGATAAATACCACTGAGGCTATCACCCTATTGGTTTTAAATAATTAGTAAAACAGAATTTGTAAAGAAAACAAATGAAATAGATCTAAAGGATCTATCAGTAACTGGGTCTGTTCCTCTGCATATCATCATTAGAATTTCTTTAAAAATGATGTCTTCAGTACAGGGATCATAACAGGGGCCAGGGCATGATCTACGGGGGCCCCCTTTGCCCCCTGTCTAGAACCGCCCATGGATGAAAAACAAAGTTTTTTCTTGGTCAAATCACAAGCAAAAAGACCTTGAAGAAAAAAATAAATAAATTGAAAAGATGAAACTTCAAAAGAATGCAAACCCACCACTAAGTGATCTAACAGGCTGCATAAATCAGGCCGTCCTTCAGCTGCTACAGTCACTTTCCTCCTATTTTTCTCATGAATCACTGCAGGCCATTGTTTAGGCTGCTTATTATCTTCCACAGCATTGAGTATGTGTCAGTCAGGCTCCTTGCACTGAACCTTACAGCTGAATTAAGTCTGAGGAGTGATTTTTTTAAACAGAAGGCTCCAGGTATAAAGGAACAGCTTTGTTTTGTTTTCTGATTTAAGAAAGGATGCGAAGAGCCCGTGGACATGCTAGTCTACCAGGTGCAAAAGTAAAAGAGACAGATCGCAGCATATCACCCAAATGAACATGTAATGAGATGGAGATGCCAAGGAAAACAAGACAGATGAAAACACTGGGGCTGAGGAGAAAGGGGAAACGGTTTGTGTTATTCTCTTTATCCCAGCCTGACAGTTTTGATTAACAGAGCAAATCGATCCGGGAGACTGTCAAGAATTGATGGCACAGACGTCCCGGTGTGTTCTTTTCTCTCCTCTAGTGTCCAAATCAAAATAGCCTCAGCGTTCGGGGAGGTCTCTTTTTACTCTTTACCTCTCAGGCAGTTTGATCCTCACAACTTAAAGTCTGACGCATCAGACTCCAAACGGGCCAATTACAGCCACCAGCTGCAGGGCGAGCTTCGTTTCTATTCTTCTCTACAGTAACTGATGATGGCTGTGGATTGTCCACCGCCTCTGTGGTGGCTACCTTCGGGGTCCAGCAGTCTCTCTATGCCCAGGTGCTGTTCTGCCTTGCTAAAGGCGTGTTCCAGTCTGTCGATCGCAGACGTCTTCTTTTCCACCGCGCTCCAATCAAACAGCTCCGGCCTGGAGAAAAGCGAGAGAAAACATTCCCGGGTTTGATTTTTGGTACATTTACTCCAGCTAAACAAAAACAAGTAGTGAAGATATAATTGTGTAATTATTCAAATAGTTGAGCTCAATGTTTTAGAAAAGTTTTTCATTTCCAGCTTTAGCTGATTGACACCTTAGATATCTAGGTGCTTCTCCGATAAGGTTCCCATTTATGGAAAAAAGGGCCCACAGCATCATAGATCTTTAAGTCTTAACAAGCTTTAGGTCAGAACCACCTGACCCAAACACAGAGTTCCAGTTCCAGAGATTTAAGCCTTTTTAATGAATCAGATCATGCCACAGCAACGAGATTCTCATTTTAAGGGTTTTAGTGCTTCTGATACCAAATATCTGTGGTTCTAAAGTGGGGGTCGCATAATAGTTTTCACCATCATTGTAATGTCATGTAAATTTCCCATGAAATAAATATATAAATACAATGCATTAAATTATGTAATGCATGATTTGGATTTTAGATAAAATATACAGAATGTAAAATTAAATGATTAATTGTCATTATAAAGAAAAATAAATAAATGTCAAATAATTAATTAAAATGTATTAATTTATATAATCGATGACTTAAATGTTAGCTATAAAAAGAAATTAAAAAATTTAATGTCCCCCCCCAAACAATTAAAATATAAAAAATAGATGCATTTATTTGATATGCAAGTTAAATACTTGATATACAAAGAAATTATAAAATACAAATTAAAAAAATTAAGTATATAATTATAATTATCAGTGCTTAAATAAATGTGTTTTTGTTAGAAATTTCAAAATTTGAAATATACTTATATAATATACCAAATAAAAAAAAAAAAACCTTAAATTACCAATTAAAATATTTAAAATAGATTTTAAATCAAAAATTAAATCCAATCCAATCCAATTACTTGTTTATAGCTTTCATGATTAAAATATTAGATTCACCAATAAATTAAAACATGGAAACCCAAGGTTTAAATAGTTTTGCAATCTTCATTTGTTGTTTTATTTTATGGTGTTTTGACCTCAGCATTTGTATTCTATGTTAGTTTTAATTCCTTTTTTGTATTTGTTATCTAGTTTAGTTTAGCTTTTACTTTCTGAAAATGCTTAGTTTCAGTTTAGCTTTATTTAGGTACAGTTACAGTTTCTGTCTTTTATGTAATACGACTTACATACCGGCAGCAAGACTAAAATATATAAATACATTAAATAGAGAAATTTCCAGAGCAGGACTGACCGCTAAAGCAATACAAATGACCTGACCCCCGTACTGCCATCTGTTGGCGTAATGCTACTGACATCTATCTTTAGGAAGTAGGTTTTTAGATGACCTTTAGGCCTAAATAGCAGTTACTGAACAGTCTGACACAAAGATGAGGTTGAATTGTTCAGAACGATAGAGTTAGGTCTTTCACTTTATACACAGAAACAGTTCCTGTCTTGAAGCATCTTTATTTCAGTGTGTTTTTAATTCACACATTTGTGGCAAGTACAGCTTACGGACGACGTTAGAAATTAACGGCTCCTACATAGGGCCAGAGTAAGGAAGTATGGCTCACTCTGCTCCAACCCAATGATTTCTAAAGTTGGGTTCTTCACCCAATTTGGGTCCCTGATTAACTAATATGTGGTCTTAAAATTCTCCACAACAGATTGAACCAAACAAAAATGCATTTCAGAGTCTAAATCTATAAAAGCATCACATAAAACTGGACAAACCAACTACTTTGGTTGTTGATGCCGTTTTTACTATCATTACAGCTGTGGTTTGTTGATTTTGTATAAACGTTTGTATGTTAAGCCAATATTTTGGGTTCAACTGGAAACGTTTTGATGGTCAGCAGCTGAAAAGTTGGGGAACTTCTGGTCCAGCCCAAAGGTGTCGCTATCTTGGGTTTCCAAGATTAAAATAATACTTTAGGATCTCTTTAAAAACACTGAAAAGTGGCCAGAAAGTAGAACTGGAATCCCATGTATATTCAAAAAGCATCATATCAAAAATTAATCTAATTGATCTTTTCTCCCCACCATCACCTCCTTAAATGCAGAACACACATTGTGCTAAATGTTCTACCCATTACTGTTTTTTGTTTCATATTTGTTCCATGTGCCTTTTTATGGTGAAATTCCGTTTTTAAATATGCTACTGAAACAAAATTGACATTTTCGATGATAGGAAATAAAACAGTTTGCACATTGATTTATTATTGATTATTTTGTAATTTTGCAAATGACTTCAAAATGTCACCTTCATACAACCCTACTAGATTAATTAGAGAGCAAAGCTTTTTGACACCCGATGAATGGGATGAACAACTTAAGGGACCCTATGTTATGAATTCATAAATAGTCTAAATTGGAGATCATATTAAATAAATGATGTATAATTACATCATGTAAAAATGTATATATTAAAGGTCACTATTTAACTTTAGTTTCAATAAAGAGCCTGGAAAATTTTTTATTTCATATATAATAATCTAGTTTTAATCAAAAAGGTTTCAAGATGTATGGAAAACAGTTTTCAACTAAAATCTTAATTTATTATCATTAACTTTAAAGTAAACTAAGTCTTTACTTGTCTCCTTCAGTGGCTCTTGTACATTTTTTTTCAACACAAACATTCCATTTTTGCTCCAACATCTTTGTTCCTCTCCAGCTTCCGAACACAAACACGTCTTTCTACTGTACCTGTGGCTGTGGATGAGGGCGTTGAAGGCCAATCCATCATTCCAACTACTGGAGAAGTTAACCACATTCACCTGAGGACAGAGACAATATAAAAACTAAAGAGCCAGAGTGTGAATGCAGCAAAACAACCTGCAGAGTAAACTGTGTCCCTGAAGCACAGCGACTCATTCAATTGAAGACAGAGAGCTTTAAAGCGGTGAACAGAAAATAATACAAAGGTTTAAAATACTCTGAAAAGCAAGGAGCAGGATGTCAAAAGGATGTGCATTATGCTCAGTCTATTATAACAACTGCTTGTGTGGTGAAAACATCCTATAAAGTCACTTTTTCCACTGTGGGGATTTTCAGCCCTTACCAGAGCTCCTGAAAGATGTTTTTTTTTTTGCTTAATTTTAAGTAATTTCACTTTTCAGAAGTGAAAAGATTAAAATTGTGGATTCTGTATTACCCGGGGACTGTCAAAGCCCTTTATTATTATTTAAAAAAAAACACAATGCAAGAAATTATTGTTAAAAACATCAGACATTGATATATTACTCTTTCTGCAAATCAAAATAAAGTATTATAATGTTTTTAGAAATTTTAGCTCTGTTAAACAGAAATATCCATTCTGTTATAAGGAAACTGCTCAACTACTTCATTCTTGATGATGACTGCAGCAGTGTCGTCACATGTCTGCGTAATCTTGGGTCAGACAGCTGCAGCTGATCTAGAACGCTGCTGCCTGGATCCTCACTAAAACTAATGTTCAGACCGCACACAATTGAAGCAGCTAGTTTACATGCAAAGTCAATAGTTGATACGCATCGAGGCCCATCAAAAGGTCCTGCAGCGCGTCTCGAGCTGCAAGGGCAGCGCATCTTGACGCATCGAAGCAGCTGCAGTAGTGCCTCATGAGCATCTGACGTGTGATGCGCATCACAAGCAGCAGCTGCTGGAGTTGGAGAAATTGAACTTTTGCTGCTCGACGCGCCACATCAACCAATCAGAGAAGCTGATCTGGGAGCTGGCAGGGAGACAGACACAGCACCGCTGATACAGATAGCTATGATCAATCCCATGAAACTGTTTAGAAACGCCTAAATTAACTTAAAATGTCGAAACCTGCCGGAAAAGTATGTTTATTTTTATTATCCTGGTGCCTGCAGTTTGGATTACGTACATGAAAACCGCTAACAACTCCTTCCAGCCGCCACAAACAGTAACGGAAACCCCCCTAGAGGGGACTCGGCCAGAGGCTGCCATTGAGGGGGATTTCCAGTGACAGCAGTGAACTAACTGCATAGATGAAGATTTTGGGGGGACGTTCTTACTTAAAAACATATTAAAGCTATTTTTTACTCACTTATAAGAGCAAATATAGAAAAGCCGCTCTCTGCTATTGAACGCAGGAGTTGCAGAACATCAAGAGAAACTTTACTGGATGCTGAATACTGGATCAAAGATGCTCCTGAAGCGCAGAACTTAATGTGTAAAAGCATAAAAAATGAAGCAGCGGAAGCTTTTTTGCTGTTTCTATCGTGTGCAGTCTGAACATTGCATAAGAAAGGACATCACCTCAGTTTAATCAAGATTGATGACTTGTTTAGAGTGAGCTTTGGTTGTGTTATCTAAGCATTGGTTAAGTTTTAAGTCCAATTTTCTTTCATTTTATTACAAGTATATTTATAGCTCATGTTTTTTAAATTATTTAATTACCTTTATCCATGGGCGGTTCTAGACAGGGGCCAACGGGGGCCAGGGCCCCTGTAGATCAGGTCCTGGCCCCTGTACTGAAGACATAATACTCAAAGAAATTCTAATGATGATATGCACTGGAACAGACATGGTTACTGATAGATCCTTTGGATCTATTTTATTTTTTTCTTTACAAATTCTGTTTTATTAACTGTTTAAAAACATATCATAAGTGGTATTGAGATAGGATCACATTTTTCATCTGCTAAATGTTTTTTTCCAAAACAAATGTAAAAAAAAATACCCTACTTTTTGCAGCTAATTTTAACAGTTCTTCTTAAATTCTAAATTCAGATTTTATAGAAAACTGTCTGTAAGTAAAATTCCTAAATTTTTAAAGTATATTGACCTATTAAGACATTTAGAATTTTAATTAAACCTAATTAAACAGAAATTTGACTTCATGCAGCTATCTTAATTTATTTGAATCCCTTGGCCTGTTTTTTACTTCATGCTTTTCTGTACCCCCATGAAAACACGCTGGCCCCCTCCTGGCCCCCCTGGTACATTTGGTCTAGAACCGCCAAAGCCTTTATCCATTTGCAAAGTACTTTCTTCTCTGTTCTAACCATTTTTTTTCGTATACAGGGCTATACATTTTCCGTGTAAATTCTCATTCATCCGGGTCATAGCGAACACAAACAGGCTTAAAGAGAAAGGTAACTGGACGTTCCATCATTTTTTAAAGACTTTGCAGTACCTATCCATTGGTCTTTGTCAGTTCTGTGGGCTCGCACCAGAGCGGTGATTTATATAAGCAGCATAAAGCATCTCACATTCCACATGAGATGCTAATCAAATAGCCGCCTCTTGTTCTCCTGGACTGTTGGAGTCTTTTGCTCTGTGATTGGTCTCTTGAATCATAATGGGAGATCTCATGTAATTTAGTTCTATGACTAAATTGTAATTGCTTAAAAGCTGAAACCGCAATCCTCCACCTCTGTTCAGTGATAGCTTTTCTCTTTTAACAAAGATGGTTTCCTTAATCCCTTTTTGAGGACAGATTGTTTGAAATATATTAATAAACTTGCCCCCTGTGTTCCTGTTCTAATACAGCAATAGTCCTTTAGCAGCCAACATGTTTTTGTGATTTTTCAAACCATCTTGGACTTTTTCCATTTCTTCCAAGAGTTGCTCACTGCAGGACCAGTTAATGTTGGGTAGCGCTGACTCAGTCCATTAATCCAGTCCATGGTCAGTCTATTGCACTGGTAGGGCTACGGATAATAATAGCTTAGATGCTGATAGTAACAGTGCTTCCAAACTGCTGCTCTTAAACCCATATCACTTACTTTGGGGGTTTAAGCACCGTTTGGAGAAGTAGTCTTCAATGTTTTCAAGACCAAGGACCCCTAAACTGATGGCGAGATGGAGCGGGGACCGTCTCATTATATTTAATGTATGAAACTGTGTTATAAACTGGTCCTATAGTCACTGTATTACAGATGAAGTAATGAAACGAAAGCAATTTCTCCCTGGGATTATTGAAGTATTTCTGATTCCTGGTTGATGGAACAGGTGTTGTGAATAAAACGGTGCCCAGCTTGAAAGAGCTCCTGTGTGTCGCTGACAGTGTTGGGCAAGCTACTTGTCCAGTGTAGTGAGCTAAGCTATCAGCTACTCAACAATAAATGAAGCTTCACTACACCAAAGCTACCACCTAAAGAATTATAGCAAGCTAAGTTACACTAATGTGTTAACAGTAGCTTAACTACATCAGAAGCTACTTAACGTTGTACCAAGCTAATGTCAATTCAAAATGAGTTGATACACTGGTTAAAATATTTATTAAAGATCAGCCAATGACATATCACAGTGTAAACATTGCTTTTTGATCAGCATAATAAAAAAAAAACTAAAGTATTTACTAGTAGACAAAAAAAATAAACAATCAGCTGTTATTAGAACCAAATTAAAGGTACTGTGTAGTGTTCTACACATCGAGTAAAACAGTTTGCATTCAATGGACATCTCTAGGGAAAACAAAACCCTACAAAAGGCATCTTATTTCTTTAGGGTCTCCCTTAGAGAAACTTCTTCAGACCTCAATTAAACAGTCGATTCAAGTAACAAATGAAACTTTACAAAAAAGGTGAAAAAATAAAGAAGCTAATTAAGAGATATATATACATTTATGTCTCACTGTATATATTAATTTCTACCTACATATTTATTCATTGTATTTTGGGGGGTAATTCATTGAATGTTCATTTATTTATTGAGCATGTATTTATTTTTATATATGGGAGAGCTGTTCCTCCATACCTAAAAAATCTTATCTGTGCAAATAAGCCTTAAAACATCTGAACACGTATTTTTTATCAGAGGATTCAACAAGCTTCAAAATCTCTGAAGATAGGGCGCTCTGCTCCTGTCTCCTCCTCCATCCTTTGTGTGTGGCTCTGTGTGTCTGTGTGTTATTCTTTGAGTTCCACTACAGTGCGCATGCGCATTTTTTCGTAGACACAGACAGGAGAGGCAGAATAGAGGCTCATGCGTGAATGTCCAACGAATAACTCCGATTGTTGTTTCAAAAACAGAAAACCTGCTTTCATTACTTAGTTATGCCCTGGATTTTGTAGCGTTTGTGGACGCTACGTCGCTACTTGATAAAAACAATAACGTCACTACTGGAAAGTTACTTGATAAATAAAGCAGCGACGCTACGGTCAAGCTACTGGAACATGTAGTTAAACTAATAGCTTCGCTACATGTAGCGGCGCTACTGCCCATCACTGGTCGCTGAATGTGTGCATTGATGACTGATTTATCTGTTTACAACAGTGTGTTGAATTCATGTTAATGTGTATTTAAAGACATTTCAATTACTTGAAAAAAATACAGGGGGGGGAAATATAAAAAAACAGTCTAATCAACCAAAACTTTCACGACCCCCATGCAGTACCTCCATGGACCCCTTGTTGAAGACCTCCGGTATAGCGAATTAACTTACATTATATTCCTTAACATGTTTTCAACCAAAAACTGTGAACTGGGACCATAGATTAATAGCACATCTCAAAACATTTACCACCACATTATCCATTTGTCACATGAGTGATGTTAGCCAATAACAAATAACTGATAGTGAGGATTTAAAGGCACATAACACACCAGGAGCAACACACAGCCCTGCTCACATACAACATAACTTTATCCGGCTGCTGTGCTGAATTGACGACTGTTTTGATGAGGTCTGTAAGAAGTGAATATCTATGAACTGGAAGGCTACAAATGAATTGCATACAAGGACCAATAAAGCTGTCTCACTTTGGCTGGATGTGGATTGATGCTGCTTAAGAAGCAGCACAGAAGAGGCACTCAGATTGCTGCAGTCAGACATTATTATACAGTCAGTGGTAGTTTGATCTCAATTACATGGGTTTAAAAGGTAGAAAATAGGAATACCTAGCGTTCAATGCACATAGTTATTCAAAGCTTTATTATTTGTATCTTAATGATTGAGGTTTAGAGACAAACATTGTCCAATCTGTCCCCTGATCTTTAAAAAAAAAGAAAATAGAGGAATGTCAAACCATAAATTAAAACTACAACTGAAGAGGGCTTTAAGTGGAACTTTTTAAAAACGGTTATGACAAAATGTGCAAAACTTCAGCTCATCTATTATTCTAAAAAAACAGTTGAGTCCAAATAATGTCAAATTTTAGATTTTAAAAGTTGCATTCCTATTTATTAACTTATTATGTGACAGAAAAAAAACTGTAAATTAAAGATCTTTTAGCCCTGAATTAACTTTTATTTCTTTTTAAAGAGTCATTAAGAACTTCATTGCCAAACAATAAATATTCAAGGTATGGAAATTCTGCATAAAGCATTTTTTTCACCATAAATAATGAAAAATAAATACCTGAGGATATTGCCGTGTGTTCTGACGAACCCAACTCAGCAGAATCTTCTCACTGTTGGTCTGCTGTAGGCCCGCCATCACATCCTTCATCACATCCTTTACCTAAACACACAGAACAAGCAGCGCACAATTAGAGGTAATTGAGGTCAATTCCTACGAAAACCCAAAGAAAAACAATTGTTTACACAATTGTGTACACAGAGAGACTTCTAACACCAAAGCCTAGAATGGAGACCTGAATCTAGAGGAGTTAGTAGGAGGGTTAAAGCTTTAGAATATCAGAAACATCCTTTCTATCATGTCATTATCTATAAGAAATGCATGATCAGTTCATATTTGATCTAAAGAAACCAACTTTGAACCTTATTTTCTCATCCATGTCTGGCAAAGTTTACCCTCCATCAAAGTCAGAATCAGTATTTCTACAGGCTGAGCTAAGCTGTGCACTAGGGTTGTCACCACCAGTGCCACTGTATCGATACTTTTAAATGCACTTTCTGAACACTGTGTGATTGAATAATTCTACGCACTTTTCAGTTTCAAACTTTCTTTTGTAAGAGGTGCAGCTGCTGAGAATTATTGTTGTTTCTTGACTGGTTTGGCCAGTGTCATTGTTATGTGTGCAAAGCATAGCCAAGGAAGGAACACTTAATTTTAGTTTTGTAAGTTTTTATCAAGCTTGCTTAATATTGTGCACAGCAAACAACCTCAAAAATATTGTTCTTATTGTTTATTGTATTTATTTATTGTATTTTATTTATTAATGAAAATATTTCTGTTGAATTTTGGAGTCTTTGTTTTTATCCTTGTGGTATAGAAAATGGTACCGAGTATCGAATATTTTCCTTTGTATCGGTATCGAGTTGAAAAGTTTAGTATCGTGACAACCCTAGCTGGCACACCTACAAACACGGCCGTCCAAGAGCCACATTTATTTCTTTGCAGGAGGTTCTCCACATTCTGTTGATAGTGGTTCTATTTACGAGCCAAATCAAAGCAATTCAGTAAACATTTAAATTTTCGATCCTTCGCCAGCAGGAGCTGTTGTTAGCGCGCCATGTTTTCCCGCACTGATCTCGCCGCATAGATTAAGTTTTTCTTGGTCTGTGGTGCAAATTCCAAATGTCCAAATGTGCGCCCCAAGTGACGTAATTTGACTCTGCAAAAATGTCAAACACAAGCTAAGCTTTAATCGTTTAAACTGTTTAAAAAGCTTAATTAGGCGGTTAATCAAAACCAAGTCAATGGCAATTCAAACAGAAAGTGGATTTTGGAGACAGTGACCCATCAGGATTGGTCCTTTAATCAGGATGGAAAAGGTAAAGCACGTTTAGATAAAGACATGAAAGAAGATATAATAAAGCAGCATTTCACCTAAACTGTTCTTTTTATTTGCTTATATAGCGATTTGGTTAATAACAGAATTCTTAAAGAAGCAAATTGTGCCTAATCTCACTGTCACTTAAATAACTACCAAAAACTGGATGTGATTGGGTCTGCAGGGTGGTTAAAATATTCCCAAACTCATTTCTCTACAAAGCAGCACCCGCTCAGCTAAAGGACACTTCTATAGGCATAAATCTGTGCTGCAGGCTGTGTTTGCAAACATTCTCATGGGAGCATTTCTGGCAGGTGTGAGTGACAGTTTTGGAGCACTCGTTTGAACTCGAGTAGAAACAAAGAATTATGCTTTACTCTTTAGCTAAAACATGTGAATTCAACCATAAATGCACAGGAGGATCTCTTCCAGTATATATTTCCCCATACTACCTTTTCTGTTTTCATTCATTATGATCTGTGGATTGTCAGGAAAAATAAAAAAATAATTTTTTTCAGAATGTTAAAATAGAGGAGAATGTTTTATATTGGGCTTTTCAGAATTAGTTATGTTGCCTGAATGTTTCCTGTTTCTTAAAAGGAAGCTGATGAAAATCTCCCACTCTGGGATTATAAAATTCTAAATACATAAAAAAAAACATAAAGTTAGGAACACAAAAACAGGTAAAGAGCAAACAAACAAAAGCAAACTAAACCAGAAAAGCGAACATTGAAAAATAATAAAAGGTAACATTTTCCTTAGTTCTGGTGGAAGGAGAAAACTCAGTCACTGCTATTCTCTCATTCATGGGCCCAGTTGAAAGTTGGAGTAGAGCCATTAAAAGTTTATTTCGTCCAATATTAATTTTATAGAGCTAGTCTAAATGATTTGTAATAAAAGCAGAGTTTAAAATCCCACAATGATGACATGGCCAGAACAGTTTGGATGGGTCAGCTCATTTGAGTCAGCTGGAAAAAGCTGGACTTTACCACTTATTTATTCTGAGCTTTCAAGTCAAAATCAGTGTCCAGTTATGCCGAAAACCAAATTAAACAATTAATCCATGTTAAATACTGAACATTGTCGAATTCGCAATAAGTCTTATGGTGCATTTACACGCATGAAACCTGACAACAATTTTCCAATTTAGATGGATTTGGCTCGTCGGACATTTCACCAGAAATTGGCCTAGCTTCTAAAAGGAATTTGCATGGCAGGTGAAAGGCATCAACACACCATCAAGTATTCTGGTTGTGGGTTTCACCTCCACATGGTGCACAGGGATTTTATGGAGCGAGTTACCAGTACTGTATTTACTTTGGAGAGCACAGCAAAGCCACCAGCATCCTTGGTACAGAGAAGTTTGGGAAGTCCAGGAGCTATGGCTGGATGATGGTCGCTTTTCAGCAAACTAGAGGTACAGTGAGACAGCGTCCTTGGGCTCAGACAGTAGCAGGGAAATAAGAGCAAAAACTCCGGTAAAGAGAGCACCAGAACTGGGACGATGGGGCCATCCTTGCCCCACTCTGTGGCTAATAAACCAAAGCGGTAGGCAAGCAGAACATCAGAGACAACGCAGCAGCTGGCTAAGCTCTGCGCTGGAGGTAAGGGAGGACAAAAGTCCCTCTAGGGAAAAATTAAAACGCATTTTTTTAAAAGCCACGCGTAGACCTCTTTAGAATATCCCCCACTTCATCATTTGAAAACATTATTTTCTTCATCTTCCATTTTGATTTTAAAAAAGTCTCTGTTGTCTCCTTCACAGTAGTTACACAGCCACATCTACTCCGATTTGTTTTTGCGATGCAAATGTAAAAAAAAACATTTTTTCCAACCCCTGCGTAGGTAGGCGAAGCAAACTTCATTGAAGAATTTGGCAGGGGTGCGCTCACTTTGCTGAATTTGCAACATACCACTGGCCTCACTAGAGTCACAACCTTTGCCTCACTCTGCCTCCCTCCATAATAAGCACAACATGTAAATCGTTTGCTCCGACAAAATTTTTATTTGATCTCAGCATACCTTCACATGTAACCCCATTTGAATTCCCTGGGTTTGACCTACAGAATTTAAAAACATTCAACTCGTTTAACCACCCCCCCACACACACACTATCCATAAGACATTTAGTAAAATACAGTGATAATAAATAAAGAGATAATACACAATACAAAGCCTTTTTAATGAGAAAGTAATGCTGAACACAAAATCATATACTCAAATTAAACGTTTTGGTTCAAGCTTATTAGTGGAAATGCATTCATGAAAAAGTTTAATTTCAAAATATATGGAGAAATATAGTGTGCAACAAAATGAATGAATGTTAATACCATACGAACCGGTTTAATATAATTTGTCTAGAAGTAAATTGTTGGTAAAATGATCCATAATTTATTCTACATTCAGACAGAGACATACAGGATTCTTTGTTAGCTCAAAGAATGTGACTGGTCAAATTAAAAGGGACCCATTAGGTAGTGGGTCACTGCATGCATTTCTGCTATAATTAGAGAGGAGTTTGACAGAGACTGCTGGATACAAAAAAAAAAAGCCACAGTCGCAGTGGTAGGATGCTTAAAAGATTCAGTGATGTGTGGTTTAGGTAATTCAGTCAATGTATAAATGCAGACTTTAATGTGCATCTAAGCCTAGGTTAACAAAAGCAATACCTTGACAACAGGTTTTTGCACTGATATCCTTAATGAATACAGAGAATGGAAGCTCAGAGACCTTGATATAAGGACAAACAAAGGAGTTGATCAGTAAACAGCTTCCTACCAGACATACCAAACAATTCATATAAGTAGATATTGACAAAGAGCCAAAGCTATATGTGTAGAAGATGGCATGTACTAGAAGAGACCAAAAGCATAAATAAGATTATTGACCAAACTTTGTGTACTGAGCCATAAACAGGATGGAGGGGAAAATAAAGATGAGAACAGGCCCACCCAGGGCTGATCGCCATCCATACAGGAAAAGAAACCTGTCAATAAGGAAATCAATCAACTCCTAGAGATTCGACTTTCTACAAAAAAAGAAGCAAGAATTATCTCAGTACCAGACATCCAATTTAAGACAATTAATGAATTGTCTTTATTAAAATAAAGAAGGTTTTAATTTAGTTAGGCAACTTAACTAGGCAGTTACCTATGGCCCCAAGGTCCCTATAAAACTCCTCATACATGTGTTAATACAGTTAGTTATTTTTTTACACATTAATTATAGTTTTTTTATTTTTATTCTTTTTGCTAAAATGCCAACAGAAGTGTGTCTTTAGTCTCCATTGCATTGGATTAGTCTATCTTATTACAAATGTGCATAAATCGATACAGGACGACACCTGCGAAAGATGTGAGAGCAGCGGGTGATCCAAGAGGCGATAAAAGAGGCGGAAAGAAAAAGAAGGTAAAAATAAGTGCTGGACAGAGAACCTTACTATGATACTTCCACCTTTTGGCAAAACATAAAACTGAAGCACTATTTTGCTCGTTCTCGTAGCTTGTGCCCGTATTTAACATGAGTTTTGTTTTAGAATTTCTCGCCTTACCCAGAGTTGCCATTGGTGTCCGAGTGGAGGTGGATGCTGATAGCTTTCCCTAAAAAAGCCACATTGAATGTAACGCTTCGATCATTTACTCTGTCGGACCCATTTAACATGGGCATGCTTGACGTCACATTCACCGAACAGTGCAGGAACTTGTGACCCAAAGTAAATTAAGGAAAATAGCCTCCAGGCTTATAGCTGTATCAGTGCTTAACTACCGAGGCTTCAGTCTGCATATCAAATTGTGTTTTAGTCTTCAAGAGTCAAACAAAAACGCGATTATCAAGTTATTTGTCTGTCATGATCTCGGCGCTGATGACTGCTGGATTACTCATTTCATTCACCTGCCCAACTCCGCCCAGTTTCTTGTTACTGTCATCTGATCCACCTGCTCCTGCTTCTATTTTCACTAAAAATGTCAAGTTCTGAGCCTTGACATTTTCGGTGAAAACTTACATAATGTCTCTAAGTTTACCAAAAGTGACTAGGTTCTTTACTGAGGGAGCGGCTAGCAACAGCAGCGATGATAGGAGGGGTCGATCATGTAGAAATGATCAAAAATGTTAGAGAGAAGATTTTGTCCCTGAATATTGAGAATACAATCTATTGTTTTCCTTATTGAAGACAGGAAAGCTTAGGGTTCGTTTTCAAGTAAGCTTTGAATTTGAATGGTAGTGTTTGCTGAGGCCTAGACTTTCAAAAACAAGTCAAGCAACAAAATGAAAAAAATACAAAGACAGAGAAAGATTAAAGGAAGAGTAAAAGAAGAAAGAAAAAGACCAAAGGTAAAGCAAATAATACATATGTAGTCTGTTAAAAATGTCTGTATCTGTATAACTGACCTGTTGTCCTGTGTGGTCTGTCCTCTCTCACTGAATGGCCACGTGCCTGCCTACACCTTGTGCCCCAAATTTCTAATATATGCTACTATCCAATTGTTCTTTACCCATTTAAATCAATGGTTTAGAGTGGGGTTTGAGGTAGAGACCTGGTTATGCAGCCCACAGCATGTATTTTTTCTCCATCATTACCCTGTATTTAAGTGTACTTTACTTTTATTTGGTCCATACCATGAATTCTTAATAAATCACATACAGTGGGGGAAATAAGTATTTGACCCCTTGCTGATTTTGCAGGTTTGCCAACTGATAAAGAATGCAACAATCTACAATTTTAATCATATGTACATTCTTGCAGTGAGAGACAGAATCCCAAAGAAAATTCCAGAAATTCACATCATATGAATTTATAAAAATTGATAACCATCTGATGAGGAAACACAAGTATATGACCCCCTACCAAACAGCAAGTATTCTGGCTCCTAAAAGTCAGTTAGTCTTTCTTTAAGACATAGCCCCAATCCCAACCAATTATCTACATCAGATACACCTGCCTCACCTCGTTACCTGTATAAAAGACACCCATCAACACCCAAACAACCAGCATCCAACATCACCACCATGGGCAAGACCAAATAGCTTTCTACGGACATCAGGGACAAGATTACACTGCATGAAAAGTGAGATTTTCGTCCCCGTAAACTCCCGCAGATCTCCCTGATTTTCGTCAGTTTCCGACAATTTGCAACCCGCGCTTGTCCCTGTTGTCAGTGCCACAAATTGTCGGGAACGGACTCTGACGTATGTGGAGAGCGATCAGCTGTACTAATGGCCCTAATTAGCATATGAATGCAGCGAACCCGCGCGACTGGCCAGGTCTGGCTTGAATAACCTACTCAGTATTGGCTGAAACCACTATTCTCAAACAAGTGAAATCGCTCGTGATTGGCAGCAAAACCACACGTGGCCAGGCCAGGCTTTAATTTTCTTACTGAGTATTGGACGGAACCACTTCATTTTAAACAAGTAAAGTCGCTCGTGATTGGTTGGCATATATATATATTTACATATAAAATTACATAAATATGTATATGTATATATATATATATATATTTATTCATTCATATATTTATTCATTCATATATTTATTTATTCATATGCTGTGTATTTATCTTATCCTACACTATTACACAATTATTAGGCTACTATCAAGGATATGGATGAATTTATACAGGAAATGAACATTTGCCAGGAAGCTGTTTATGCAAAGAAAGAGCTTTATTAAAACACACACAAATATATACAATGCGTATCCAAACACATGCGTATCCAAAAATTACAAGTCCGTGAACAGCCCGTTTTGCTTCCTCGGGGTTGGAGGTAACTGGCAGCATTCCCTCCGAGGCAGGTCCGATGTGCAGACGCCTACTGTGCGTGGCTCTGTACTTCGGCATCGCTTCTAACCGGGACTGCAGCTTAACACAGAGTTCAGAGAGATCCGGCCTACGAAATGGCGGCGGCCATTCCAGAGTTCCACTTCCTCATCAGCTAGCACACTCTGCGTCGATTCCAGCAGGTGTAAAAAAAAAAAAAAAAAAAAAAACAATGAATCAGCACTATGCGATGGGATGCACTGCGTATGGACACAACACATCTATCAATGCACCTGAAAAATAGTCACCAAATAAAGTCTTACTCTCTTTCTTTTCTGAATGCTTGGCAGCTTCCGCGCGCAACGTGCTCGCTGGCTGCGTATATGTGAAGCTCCTGCGTACCGTCTCATAATATGTCTTACAGGCAGCTGGAAAACAATTAAATGAGAGTGGTATGAATAATAGGAGGTCACCGCCTCATTATGAGGCGAGATTAGTCTGTGAAAACAAAATGTACAGTTATGATCGGTATCAATCCGTATCTATTTCCTTTTACCGCAGAATGAAAGCATATTCTTTAACTCTTACCCTTGCTCCGGTTCATAGCGCCTGCAATTTATCTCAGAGTTGTGAAGACGGCGTACTGCTTCCTGTGAATCACAAAAAATACACTTTAATAAAGCTTGTTCTTGCAAGGCTACTATTAGCCGTAGCTTTAGGCTAGGCTGCTATTAGCCGTAGCTTTAGGCTAGGCTGCTATTAGCCGTAGCTTAGGCTAGGCTGCTTTTAGCTTAGCAGGCAGTAATCGAACATATATTTACCGCTAGCTTCTCTTCTTTGAGTTCGTCTCTCCCGCACAGTTGTTCGACTGCAGAGTCGCCATCGCGTCCAAGAGGAGTTGAAGGCGAGTTGAACGCTAGACGTCGTCCAGCCATTGATCACGTACCAGCAAAATCCAGACAAAGGAACTGGAGATAAAGTTCTTCTGAGTATAGCTCCTCCAATCACACACGAGGTCATTGTTATACGGAAGGACTCGCGAGAACAGCGTCTATCATTTATTTATTTATTTTTTTTGCTTTATTGGCAATTCTGTGTAACAATACAGAGTAATTCAAACATCAAACAAAGATACACAGCAGTTGGTGACATTATAACTTAAAAAAAATGAGACAGAATGTAAAAAATAAATAAAAATAAAACAAGGGAAACAAACATAAATAAATGAACAAATAAATCAAATAAACATAAAATAATAATAGCTAGGGGTTTACATTGAGTTTATGGTCGTTTAACTTTTTGTAGCTTCCTGTCCTAAACAGTCTTTAAGGAAACATATTAGAAGATGCAATATTGTATATGTGAGAGAGGAGTTGCTGTAAAACAATGGTTTACCATTTTTTAGCCTTTTTTAGCAGAGCCAAATAATTTGGCCTTGATGCTGAATGTGGACTGGTTCCAACCTTTCAAAGATGCACCATATTCAGTTGGAGCCATCTACTTGGTCATTTTGAATCTACCTCGTGAAGACCGTTTTAAGGAAGAAAATATGATTCCCGTTGGACTCATACCTGGACCAAAAGAGCCATCACTACATATCAATGCTTTCTTAGACCCCTTAGTTGATGAGCTTCAACAACTTTGGCATGGCATGATTCTGGAAGACGGCTCGTTGTTAGGACATCCGGTTTACAGAGCAGACCTGCTTTGTCTTTCATCAGATATCCCCGCAACTTGAAAATGTGGAGGCTTTGTTGGACATGGAGCATACAGAGGTAATTTAAATATCAATATTAAATATTACATCAACATTAATCATTGAATCAGTAAAATCAATATGTAAATGTTTACATTGTTTATGTTTGAATGGATAGCAGTTGGTCTGTTTCATTAAATTCTGAAATATGGAGGTGTATGTAACATATTGCATTTTACTTACATTTGTAGGATGCCACAAGTGTTTGAAGACTTTCAAAAAGAAAGGATTTGGTGAAAAAATGGACTACTCAGGATTTGAACGGTCTTCGTGGGAGCCACGCACGTCGAAGGATCACACACACTATGCTGGATTATCGAAACTGACAAAGACGAGAGCAGAGCAGAAAATAATCGAACGGAAGTATGGAGCTAGATGGTCAGAACTTTTCCGCTTGAGTTACTATGATGCCATAAGATTTGTCATCATTGATCCAATGCACAACCTTCTCCTTGGTACGGCAAGACATGTATTCAGACTGGACAGAACTAGGAATTTTAACAACTAAAGGCCTTGATGAACTTCAAGCTAGAGTGGAAAACATCAAAGTACCTTATGAGGTTGGAAGAATTCCCTTACGGATTTCATCTGGCTTCACAGGATTTACAGCAGATCAGTGGAAAAACTGGACAACCATTTACTCACTGTTTTGTCTGAAGGGGCTTATCGACAACAGACACTATGACATGTGGTTTGACTTTGTGCAGGCTTGTATGATACTCTGCTCCAGAGTCATATCAATCAATAGACTAAAAGTAGCAGATGGATACCTGCAGACTTTTCTCTCCAAATTTGTCGAACTGTTTGGCCCATTGCGCTGCACCCCCAACATGCATCTACATCTCCATTTGAAAGAATGCATGTTGGATTATGGACCAGTTTATTCTTTTTGGTGTTTCTCATTTGAGCGTTTTAATGGAATACTGGGAAAGTTTAATCACAAAAATAGGACAATTGAAGTCCAGATTATGAGGCAATTTCAGCAGAGCCAACAGCTTAATATGCAATGGACATGTGAATATGGTGCAGACTTTGCCAGTATTTTAGGAAGACAAATGGTTGGGACTTTGTCATGCAATGACACAGCTGATATGCTTTATGTGAAGCACAGTGTTTTGGTGTCTGCAGAACGACTTTTCTTTGAAAACTGTGCAGTGGTGCCTCTGTCTCCATTCCACCAGACAATCTTGGATGTGTCTGACAGACGTGCAATGTTGACAATGTATCATCAGATGTACCCTTGTGTCACTGATGTTGACTGTTTTGCCATGACATGCAAACGGGTAACATATATGAACATAACTTACTCAATCGATGGATCTAGAGCAGAAAGGTCAGCATATGTATGTGCTAAGTGGTGTGGAAACACTAACAGTTTTGATGATCCCATCCATGACCCTCTAGCAGAACTACGACCAGCCATTATAAAGCGGTTTATAGTTGTTAATGTTGTGTCAAAGGGTACTGTATTTAAACATGTTATTGCACAAGTTTCCTGGCTTCATCCCCATCCGGACAGACATTTTTATGGAAAGCCAATAGAAGTTTGGGGCTTGCAGGGAACAGACACGTCATACCCAGCATCATTTCTGCCAGTTGAGCGCATTGCAAGAAGATGTGTGGTTAATACATCCTCTGTGCATTTAAGTAAGACCAAAGAAAAAGTCACGATAGTCATGCCACTATGCACAGTAGTTGAGCTCTAGGAGACTGTGGTCTCTGCAGACCCCTCATTCTGATTCTAATGTTGTTTGCATGGAATGCACATTTTACCAACTGATTCTGATTAAAACAAATTTTTGAAATAAATTATTTTGTGTATTTTTTTACATAACATTTGCATACACAGAAATCTAGCGTACTTTAATTAAATAAATCAATTCAAGCTAAAATGTAAGAGTCTATAATTAGGTCATACTGAGCCTGATCTATTTGTACCATCTATTTGGGGGATATTTATTGCCACACTTTGGGCCACTTAATACCAATTTAGCATCAAATAAATGAGGCAGCCTACCTCAGCATTGTTGCTGACCTTATGTCCTTATGACCACAGTGTACCAATCTTCTGATGGCTACTTCCAACAGGATAATGCGCCATGTTATAAAGTGAATAATCTCAGACTCATTTCTTGAAACTTTTCCCCCCAAGTAATTGTGAATTGAGCATATTGACAGACAACATTTTATTTTTTATCTTAAATGCAAATTTTTTAAAAAAAAATTACTGCTCTAAATGTATTGCTCTGTCAGCTAAAGATCTGTTTTGGTCTCTATACTTTAATTAAATAAATCAATTCAAGCTAAAATGTAAGAGTCTATACTGAGCCTGATCTCTTTGTATCAGAGATTTTCTTACCTTTTAGAAAAATGTCACTTAGGTAAAACTCCCCCTGCAACCCTGATTTGCATTTGTATAGCTCACAGCATTTTCATTTACATGTTAAAGCCTCCCCTAGAATTCCATGGGGGGGGGCATGGGTGGAACACTGCCTAAGAAAGCCCACGTCAATTTCTGACAATTTGTGGGAGTTTTCGGCGTTCCCTGCAAATTACCGTAAACTGCCGTTAACCTGAATTTCCACGACAATCTACAGTGCCGCATATTGACGAAAATCCCACTTTTCATGCAGTGTGTTGATCTGCACAAGGCTGGGATGGGCTACAAGAGAATCGGAAAGCAACTTGGAGAGAAAAGATCAACTGTCGGTGCAGTTATCAGAAAATGGAAGAAGCACCACACCACCACCAACCTCCCTCGGTCTGGGCCTCCACACAAGATCTTGCCTCGTGGGGTGTCCCTGATCATGCGAATGGTGAGGAATCATCCCAAAACCAAAAGGGGGGAACTGATGAATCAACTGAAGGCAGCTGGGACCACAGTTACAAAAGAAATGGTTGGTAACACACTAAGCCGTCATCGATTGAAATCCTGCAGCGCACGCAAGGTCCCCCTGCTCAAGAAGAAACATGTACAGGCCTGCATGAAGTTCGCCATTCACCACCTAGATGACTCAGAAGAGGCCTGGAAGAAGGTGATGTTGTCAGATGAGACCAAAATAGAACTTTTTGGCCTCAACTCGTTGTGTTTGGAGGGCAAAGAACACAGAGTACAACCCAAAGAACACCATCCCCACCGTCAAGCATGGTGGTGGCAACATCATACTTTGGGGGTGCCTTTCAGCCAAGGGGACAGGACAACTCCATTGTATTGAGGGGAGGATGGATGGGGCCATGTAGGCTATCGTGGAATTCTGGACCAACATCTCCTTCCCTCATTGAGAGAGCTGAAGATGGGTCGAGGATGGGTGTTTCAGCAAGACAACGACCCCAAGCACACCGCCAAAGCAACAAAAGAGTGGCTGAAGAAGAAGCACATCAAGGTTCTGGAGTGGCCTAGCCAGTCTCCAGACCTGAATCCAATTGAAAATCTTTGGAGGGAGCTTAAAATTCGAGTTGCCAGGCGACAACCTCTGAACCTGAATGATTTGGAGGCTGTCTGCAGGGAGGAGTGGGCCAACATCCCTGCCGAAATGTGCACAAACCTTGTCACCAACTATAAAAACCGTTTGACATCTGTGCTGGCCAAAAATGGCTTTTCTACAAAATATTAACATGCTGTTTGTCCAGGGGGTCAAATACTTTTTTTCCCTCATCAGATGGTTATCAATTTTAATAAATTCATATGATGTGATTTTCTGGAATTTTCTTTGAGATTCTGTCTTTCACTGTTAGAATGTACATATGATTAAAAGTATAGATCGTTGCATTTTTTGTAAGTGGGCAAACCTGCAAAATAAGCAAAGGGTCAAATACTTATTTCCCCCACTGTACAATGTGCTAAAACCGGAAAAAGGTCAATGGATATAAACACTTCTCCAAGACGAGTAAAAACAACGACCAAAGAACTTCTCTGCATGCCTAAAAACAATATTAAGATTCATAGTGGCACCATAATGCTGAGCTAAGGCGACAGGAAAAGCAATAATAGCAAAGCCTCATAAGGATGTAATAAAAGCAGTCCAGTGAAATCATAGCGATGGAAGATGATTATAACTACCGGTGATGATCAAGTGGCTCCTAAAGAGCCGGCTAAATGATAAGAATAAAGTCCAAGTCACCAATGCATGTGCCCTGCAGTTCATCAGATAAACCCAGTGATATAATAGCCTGGCCTTAAAAGCAGGCAGAGGCGATAGATAATTCAGATTGGTGCTGTACACCAAGCATAAGGAGAGAGGCAAAGGATTCGTAAGCATCAGAACCCCAATCCATGATAAAACAGAGAAGATCCAAGAGAACAGCCCCCGGAGATGAAGCGTCAAGTGCATGCCTCAAGCAAGACGAATACATTGTGGAAAAGCATAGAAGAAAAATACTAAAACGAAGCAAATTGTGAAAAAAAGAGAAAAATAAGAACACACGAAAATCTCCCCAACAGAGCGGGGTGACGAATGGATGACATCTCAGGAGAATAAAAGACAGCCTAGGCTGGAAACCCCTCAATCAAAACACAAGTCTGACATTTTTTCCACGTATAAAGATAAAAAAAAACTTTTAAATTAATACTAAAAAGTCAATTCTAAAAAGCGTAGGATTAACCGTTCCATAAACCTTATCAGACTTCCCAAAGCATCTTCATCACTTGATTCATGAGTCTTAAATTTTCATCTTTGTGAAGGGTATAGGTTCACAACGGTTAGGTTCCTTTTACTGTAAAGCACCTTTATTCAACATAGACACTTACAGCCCATAAGGGAACAAAAACAGATTATACAGATTATACTGAATGCTACCTCAGCTGCAAACTAGAGTACACTTCTTTTTATTGAATTTCAATGCTCTTCACAAAAAACTGCAATTGATGAGAATGTAGAAATCAGATGAAGTAATGATAATGAGGAGGATGACATGGAGGAGAAGAATCTGGTTTTTGCCCAGCTGCTGCTAAAGATGCTAACCCTGATGGAGAGCTATGCTAGAGAGAGCTCCAATTTCTAACAAACTGTTAGATATATTACAACAATGCAATAAAACGACTGTCACTTTAAACAGTCGTTAATTATTTAATTGGCTATTTGATTTTGATTTCAAGTTAGCTTCTGCTAATGGTGATCAGGCTAGCTAATATAGTTAACACTAGATAATAACCCTATTTACATAACCCTTTTGAAACTACCCAAAGATCGGTCCGAACACGGTCCTGCCCATTTGAATGTGAACGTCACACGCTTTACTATAAAACTAATCGCTCTCATTCCCTAGACATCAATTTTGCAAAAATGTAAAGGAATCGATCTTAAATAGATTAAAACGATTTTTACCCAGCCCTATTATCAATATCCATTACTCAACAATGTAATAATAAATATTTCCTAAAGTCCTTTACTTGCATTTACTTACTGTCCATCCAGGTTACTTGGGGATCATGAAAACTTCAGTGAAGGCTGACTTCACTGAAGTAAAAAAAATAAAATAAATTCTGCAATATAATTAATAACTGAGCATCCAAACCTTTTGTGAGAATGTAGCATTAGATTTCCGTCTGGACAGAAGCATATACTTTGACCTTTTGACCTCTGCAGAGCCTATTACAGGGGTAATTTGCATGGAACGCATCTAAACATGGAAGAGGACTACTGAGGTTAAAACTAAACACATTAATACCGTATGTGTTCATAATTACTTACATACTTACAGAATAGCAGTATACAGCTCTGGTATTTCTGAAATAATCTGCCAGAAGAACACATTTGAGCGTATTCACCGAGATCTACGTCACATTTCGTTTCTATTGAACACAACCATAGCAGAATTATTAAAATTTTTTACAAAGTTTTTTTCTTATTTTCTATTTATTCATTTTTTTCATCTTGTATGAAGTTTTGTGTTTCGATGGACGACGGGACAGTACACGTCATTGTTGCTTTATTTTGTCTTTTTATGTTTAAAATGGTATATTATATTTCTGTATTTCTCATCAGTAATTGTTATTGTAGGGATTATTATTATATCATCGTATGTAAAAGACTAAGAACCTGGATAATTAAGCAAATTACAGTTATAATCATTCAGCTAATAATTATGAATTGGTTTTAACCTCAATTTTGAATGAACTATTAATTAGCAATTACTTCCAGTTATAGGTATTTAATATATTCATAATGTTCTGTTAACGTTGCACAACAAAGGCAAAGAGTTCCCAAAGTACATCAGAAAGGGACACAATCTGTTTAGCATAATGTGAAACAAAAAGAAGCAACTCTGATGACTGAGCTACTTCATTTTTCCCCAGTAAATATCAAAGCCATCTATTGGGTGAGAAGAAATAGAAAGAAATAAAATCCCTTGGAGCAAAATGTTGACTAAAAACGATGCACATAAACGCAAACACACACGCATCCAAAAACACACCTGCCAGTGGAGAATAATGCTCCAGATGAGCCCGAGAATCAGTTTGTGATTGCCATCCACAATGTCTGCCGCTCCGATATTCACCAAATCAACCTGCAGAGGGGAAGTAGAGAAACAACAATCTCATGGCTGCCTTTTTTTTACCGCATCTACAAGCACTACTGTATTTACCTTCACGAATCGGATGCCATAAAAGAAAGAGCGGTAGGGGCATAAGGTTTAAGCATTAAAGTAGGTTCCTTATTTTACTATTTTGGTACCTTTACTCTGACAAATGCTTCAGTTTTTACCTTCACAAAAACAAAACAAACAAAAACAAACAAACAGTGCATGGTTTAATAACAGGAAAGTGATCAATAGCTGCTGGTAATGTAGGATATTGGGTACTTAGGTTATAAATAATGATAAAATTTTTTAATTAATGAGTCAATAATTGATCAATGTTATCCATTGACTAATGAAAAATTGATAAGTAGACATTTCTTTCTAAAACTTCAGTTTTCTCTTGCATCAAGTGGATCTATTCATTAACATATAGAGTTAAATATGTTAGATATGCTCAATTGTAGAAAGGTTGTAGATCATTCAATTTTAATAATTTATTGTGGCAGCTACAATAAATTCTGACTGCACTGGGAAAAATCGAAATCTAAATAAGTAATTTTTTCTTAAAATAAGTGCATTTGTTCTTGGATTAAGGAGGTAAAAGAGACATTTTGCCAACGGAACAGGACAATTTACACTTGAAATAAGAAAACACAACTGCATTGTCTAATTTCAAGTGCATATTATCTAATTAACTTATTTTAAGACTAAAAATATTTACCTACTCAAATTAAGGGTAAATACACTTAATTTAAGACATTTTTATTCATTTCTATATCATTTTTCCAATGTAAACATACACTTGTTTTAGATTATTGACCTTAGTTATACTGTAAATTACAAGGCTACTGAGTAGAAAATGAATTAATATGTAAATTAAATTAATTAATAAAATATGTAAAACAAATATAATTTCCAAAATACATGGATTTAAAACTAGCATTACTATCTGTGGATGTCACTCCAACATACTGTTAGACCATTTGTCACTTTATTTTTAATGAAGTGGATGCTAAATGTGAGTAGCTATGTTTATTGTGATCCAACATTCAGTGCAGGGAGAGATTTTGTATTGCTAGCAGCACCTTTAAAAAGGTGATTAAATGGATGCTATTTAGGTAATAACTGAAGGAGTTTATCAAGTGTTTATATATAAAAAAACTGAACCACAAATGTTTATTCTGAATCCTTTTCGCTGTAAAACAGTGTAAATAAAGCTGCAGCGGACTTCAGATCATTTTATGGTTCTGCTCTAGCATGGCATCACTTCTCTTGCAAACACTCTCTATGCCATCTGCTGGATGGTGGTTACATTAGAACTAGGGATGCATGATATTGGGATTTTGGCCGATATCCGATATGCCGATATTTTAAAACTCATGTAGCCGATAACCGATATCGATACCGATGTTAAAGCTGGACAAAAATAAGTAGTCATTGAAAATAGCAGTTTTGTTATCCATTTCTGAAAAATAATATACTCAAATATATTTTCATATGCTGATATCAAATTGATTTTTAAAAATGCGGTATCGATCTATTTTACTTTCAAAATCTCGTGAAATTTCACCGTTTTGTTACAAACTCTCGTGAAATTTTGCAAATTCTTGTGAGATTTTGTTAGTAAAATAGATTGATACCGCGTCAATATATCAACATATAAAAATATGGCAAAATTTCGTGAATTTTCGGGGGATTTCCTAGCATGACGATGACATATAGCAATATTTCATTAGTAAAAGAGATTGATATGGTGTTTTTAAATGGCAATATATCAGCATATGAAGATATTGTGATATTTTAATGTATCAATATTTTTTCCCTTGTCTTTAGAAGTTTTTAAGTCTGTAAAAAAGACGTTTTTGAGGAAGAAGAAGAAATAGTATCTTTTTTTTTTTTTTTTTTTTTAGACTTCAGAAACTCAGAAGCTGATCAAATATCAGGTTAAATATCGGTGGGGTGGCCGATGTCCGATATTCAGTTTTAAGGCCGATACCGATAGGGGGCCGATTATATCATGCATCCCTAATTAGAACCATTAAAAGCCGACATTATCTATTAATCAAATGCAACAAATTGTTATCTAAATAAAAAAACTTAAATATTTATTGTAATTCGGATTTCTTCTACAGAAACCTATTAAAATGGGTTTACAACTGTAATAAATCGAGAATAGCTCTGCAATTATCAGCTTTAAATGCAAGCCTTTGGTACCAGTGTAAAGGTAGAAGGAAAAAAAATTACTCTTCAAGTTAAAGTATATTAAAGCTTTTGCTGTATCCAATTAACCTGTGATTTAACAAGGGCAAATATATATATATATATATATATATATATATATATATATATATATATATATATATATATATATATATATATATTTTTTTTTTTTAGCCTCACATTATAAATAAACATAAAAAACCCAACAAAAGTTATTTTCAAAATGTAAGAAACACCTGAGATTCTATTTATTTACATCATTACTAGAATTGTAGAAAGTTTGGACTGAGACAGCTGAACTATAGTTGATCCCCTAAGGTTTTAGAGAACAATCTGTGCCTGGCAGTGCTGTCAGTTTGGGCACAATAACGTGCATTTCAGCTCATAAAAGGGAATCTGGTTATATAAAACGGATGATTTCTATCAAAGGAAACCTTCTGCATGTGACAAAGCCTTTAGTCACATTACTGATGCTAAATAAATGTCTTCTTTTCTTTAAAACGCCTGTCAGGACATTCAGAAATGTTTGTAACAACAGCCTGCATGCCTAGATGCCTAATTTTATAAACCTTCAGCCATGGAAATGATTGGGACACCTTCCAATAGTTTGGTTGGATAAGCAAATATTCTTGTTAATAAAGTGTATTTAGGCTGACATTTTAAACTAGTCCTGGATCCCTTAAAGCCTTTTTAAGTTCCTTATATCCAATTGGATACCAAAACAAGGTACAAATATTCATCGATATGTTCAGCTGGTGAGTCGTCTGTCTAGTGGCTAATGTAGGGGGAATCAATACAGTATAATAAGTCTGAATAACAGTGTTTAGTGTGTGTGTGTGTGTGTGTGTGTGAACTCACATTGTTCTTCTGCAAGATCTGCAGAGCCCGGTTGACATTGTTAAGTGAGTGAACACGGGTGGTCCCTTTCTCCAGTCTCACCTGCACACACACATGAAAGAGGTAAAGGATATTAGTGAGGATAAACCAGGCTCTGCATCCTCAAGTGCAACCGTAAGATCTAACATAAACCAAAATATAAAAGGTATGTTTGCATGTGTGTGATAGAAAATCAGATAAATATCAAATCAATTCCCCCTTATCTCCCTATAGGAATGGTTAAAGAAGTTTTTTTTTTTTTTTTCTCACTTGCATGTTTTTTATAAACTCATATATTTGTGGTGGCAACCACCATCAGCCCTTGATGGTAACTTCTAATGAGTCTCAGTTTGTTTAAGGTAGACTTTAAATGCATAAACTTAATTCTGTTTCCTATAAACCTTTGGAGGTGGGATTCCTGGTATGCTTTAGTTTATCGCCCAGCTTTTTAACCTAAATTGGTTGATGCCAAACTCATACACTGTAAAAACAGTCTAGAAATGAGTAAATGTGTCTTAAATTAAGTGTATTTACCCTTAATTTGAGTAAGTAAGTACATGGATTTGCCAATGGAACGAGTATTTTTACTCTTAAAATAAGATAATTAGATAAAATGCACTTAAAATAAGACAATGTAATTGTTTTTTCTTATTATATATGTAAATGGTCTTGTTCCATCGGCAAAATGTCTCACCTCCTCAATCCAAGAAAAAATGCACTAATTTTAGGAATAAATTACTTAAGATTTAAATTTTTTCAGTGTACCCTAATTTTTTCAGGACTGACAGCTGGACAGCAGAATCGTGGCACCATTGAAAAAAAAGTTACATGAAAGCTTAAGAAACAGGAGCTTGCAAGTGGAGTCAGGGCTGATGTTTTTCGAAATGAGCTTTCATGAACATTGGGACAAGTCTCATATCAACTCTGAGTCATTTTGGTAGACGAGTCGAAGAATAGTAGGTGTAGGCAGGCCAATCTAGCAGGGGAGAATTCAGTCGGGACAAACATTTCACCTAAACCCCTCTGGTGCTCTACTTTCTCTTATCCAAAATAGTCAGTTACTGAGCTGTTTTCTATATTTATGCTTCTATATATTTAGGCTGCTGGATGACATAGGCACCACTTTCCCTCATTCTGCTCCATTCTAATTATATTCTCCCATTCTTCCGTATTAAATAACTTAATGTTTTTTCTACTTTTTCCTCTCACAGTAGCTTCTGGTCTGTTGCAGTTTGGATGTGACTCCATCCTGGATTGAAGTATCAGCTCAATATCTCATTTTATAGATGTTGGAGCTTGGCCTGTTTTTCATTGTTGTGTTGTTTCCTTCACTGTGACTAACTGTATCCACTCTATTTGTTTCTCAATGGACCAATGCAATCAGCTGGTTTTCCTTAGACAGAAAACATTAAATCAATTTGACTGCATGATCTGGTTGAACCTTGACGTGTTGTGAATTGGCGCTATATAAATAAAATGGATTGATTTGAATATGGAGTGAATTTTGCTCCATCATTGTTACAGGCTAAGAATGCATGTAAAGAAATGACACTTCTTACTAAAAAAATAAAGGTTTTGAGATATAAACTTTCAAAAAGGCATTTGAAAAAGAAAATAATAAAAGAAAATATGACTAAAGTTGTACTATACAGTTTTTTGATTAAACATTTTTCCAATTTTCCTTTCTGGATTTAATTATTTTTACATCAAAATTACAAAACATGTTTTTTTTTTTTGCTTGTAACAATAACTGCAACAAAATTCACCTCATAAGATTAACTTAACATTAAATATACAGTATTAAATCTAAAACATATTTGTCCCAGTAAAGTGTGAAAGCTACAAAATCTGGGGTACTAAAATGTGTACATAGTTTTGCATAAATGGACAGCCTGTCTCAGTTTTGAAGGTTTTCTGATGGAAAATCAGAAATTGCTCTTGTTTATGGCATTTTTGTGCTGCCCTGCGATAGACTGGCAACAGGGTGTACCCTGCCTCTCGGCCAAAGACAGCTGGAGATGGGCACCAGCACCCCTCATGACCCCGCTTGGGATAAGCGGGATGGATGGATATGGCTTTTTTGATGCTGTTAGTTTAGAAAACAACTCAAAATTTGGCATTTATCCAACGTCTCAGTCTCAAGTCTGCTTGCAGCCTGACAGCTGTGAGGAGCACTACAGGACGGTACAGTACCCAGATGTGCTGCTCTGAAGTATGCCCCTGCCTGCTCCATTGTGGTAAAATAGTGGTGTATGTGTGTGTGTGTGTGTCCTTACTAGCTCATGCCCTATGAGCCCCTCCAGCAGCTCCAGAAGGCGTCGTCCATCACACAGATCTGAGAACAGATCCTCCACAGGTGGTTTCCCTGTCTGAAACACAAACGGGAAATAAACTTTAACACAGAGTGAACCAAGAGGGAGAAAAGCAAACTTTATGACTATTCTTCACGGTCCACATTCTCATAACCAGAAAAAAAGAAAAAATGTGTTTTGTAAATTTCTTAGCAATAGTAAATCAGAACCATTGACATCAAAATGACTAACAGCAATGCTGAGAAAAACTCCTGCAGAGATGCTGCAGTGAATTTATCGTTTTGCAGGAAGGGCAGTGGTTCAGTCTCCAAAGTGGCAGCTCTGCTCTTCTCCAGCAAAAAAAAAAAACAACAGTCTGCTCTGGAGAATAGGGACACATCTCTGGAGTAAAAACAACGCAGTCTGCCGTTAAATGTGAAGATAACAATTTCATACCCAGGGGGGTTGTTCTTTATCAGTGTTGACAAGTCTGGGCTTACAAACTGGGAGTTGATTCACACTAGAACCTGCTGCAGGCTGAATACAGTATGAGTTTCCTCTTCTAGCTTTCACTGAAATAATACAACCCTAAAAAAAATGAATCAGTTGACAAAATGGGAATCTTTTATTTATGTTAATTCACATGTATTGCAAGAATACATTTCCCTGAGAAGTAGAAAAGAAAAGGCAAAACTAAAAATAACATTGTTTGAGTTAAGCTGTATATGTGTGCTTGATATAATTTAATCTATATGAGAGCAAAGAGTATAAAGGAAAGGTTATCTTAAATGTAATGTCACTGATTCTCACACTTGATGGTGGAATAGTTGATCAATTAGAAAGATTTTTCAAATGCTTTGCAATGGCCGCTCCTTGCAAATAAAAATGAGCTGCATTGAGCTTACAGCTGTGGTAAGGCTTAGAAATCAAGCTGAGGTGATGCAGTGGCTGTTGCTAGGTAAACGCCAACAGCTTACAGTGAGGAGGAGTAGGATGAGAAAGACAAATACTACTGTAAAGCCCTAGAAGGGTGGTGACAGCTAACACCTCAGGTAACCTTTCACACATTCATTGTAATTAAGTATTTCCTCACTGAAATAATTTCATTTTTTTTATTCATAGGAACTGATTTATTTCCATTAGATGCCACAATATCTTCTTGGATATTTCTTGGATAGAAGTCAAAAGTTGACAGGCAAAATAACAGTTGTGCCTTTTAATGACTTTTTGTTGATGGCAAATGCTGGAAAGTACTATATCATCTGCATAGAAGCGAATCCTAAATTGGTATTGGCTGAAAGGCCAATTCACACCAAACGCGTTTTTTGTAACAAAATCTCCACATTCAGGGCGTGCTTTGGTGGTGCAGTGGTTAGCTCCAAAGACCCATGTATGGAGGCCTTAGTCCTCGACGTTGTCCTTTGCCACATGTCTCTCCCCCTCTCTTGTACCCTCTTTCTTGTCAGCCTACTGCTGTCCCCAAAAAAAAAAAACGTACCAATACTGGCACATCATCTCCATGTTCTGGTTAAGAGAGGACAACCGCCTCATCCAGAGGCTGTAGTGGCGGTTACTTTTGGCATTAGAAGTGCCTGACCAAGACCCGACTTTGGGGAAGGCTCACCTGGACAACAGAGGACTCTTGAAGCCCAGACAAGACCGGCAGAAGATTAAATCAACAATCCCAGCAAAATGTGCCTTAAAACAGGTCAGAGGCAGGTAGCCATGCCCGGGTCAGGAGTTAAGGGAGATAACGAGATATCGAAGGAGAACAGCGGTAGATCAGAATAGTCTGCCAGGCCGAGAGAGCTCTAGAAATCTGTCAATAACATCATTTTATGTCACGTCACACCTGTTGCACGCCTGTATATTAGAAAAAAAAAATATTAAACTGGAGGCAAGAAAATAACTAACTGTTAACAGATCTATATAATCACTCTTTAATTTGCCTATGTTGGGTGCCTATTAAAGGAATAGTGGAGGATTTTCATGACTTTTTGAAAAGACCCACTCTGTGCCCTGTACCTGCTCTCGAGAGGGAACGCCTATTAAACGCGTGTGAGTGCGTGCATGAGCCCATTTCCCCTTGTGCACACTCTGTTTACAAGTTGTTGCTTGCATCACTCATACAAGCTTACTTTCCAAAAGAAGATTTGTAATTTTTCCACTATGGAGGACTCACCACCGGTAAGTGAAAATGGGGACGAGCACATAGGACGGCCTTACGTAAACCTATCACAATGATTGACAATTAGGAGGACAGCTTATTTTGAGGATGCACCCAGAAAAAGAACATCCTTGTCTTTATCTTTAATATAAACTTTCAGTGCACAAGGGAACTACATGTTAATTGGCACACATGTATGTGCTGATGTCTGTTCTGTTGAGATACTGAAGGCAAGAAATGTCTGAAACAGGAAGAGACAGATTCCAAACTACAGATGGAACAACGAAAGAAACCCAGATAAATCAAAACAAACACAAGTGACCTTTTTTGTCACAGTTGATGCTACAATGTTCTACTTTGGTATTTTCACCTGCAGCCATCTTTCTTTGTACCTCTGTATAATATAAATTGGTAAGAGCTTCACTGTTAAGGTGTGATTTGACAATAAGGGGGAGACCATCAGGCAAATCTGCCAATCCGGAAGAACAATCCAACTAACTGCAATGGCAGCAACACTTTTTGCTGTTAGCTGCACTTCTAAACTGGTGGTTATGGTTGCTCTCAAAGGTCGGTTCAAAATTAGCTCCACAAAATGCTTTAAGACCCACATAATCGGCCCCACTTATTGGTGACACATCTTTCTCTAGCTTGTAACCAGTGTTGGGCACGTTACTTTGAAAAAGTAATTAGTTATAGTTACTAGTTACTTCTCCCAAAAAGTAACTGAGTTACTAACTGAGTTACTCCACAATAAAAGTAACTAGTTACTAGTAAAAGTAACTATTGCGTTACTTTTGCGTTTCTCGCCCCGGTAACCCTCACCACCCAGCCCCCACCTTCTCCCCGTGTGTTTCCAAAGCCAGCTGAATAGAGAGGAAGACAAAGAGAAGTACCTGCAGAGAGTTTAGCATTTATTGCAACTCAACATAAAAAACATCAGGGGGGAACACGATGTGAAGTTTTTTAACAGGGCATTCAGATCTGGTGAAATTAATAACTGGGGATGTCTAATTCTGAAATCCTGTGTGTTTGGGTTGTTATAGATACTGCAACATCTATCTATACATCTATCTATCTAGATGTATACTCTATGTGTGACATAAAATATGGATCTCCATCCCTGCCACAAAGGCCATCAAATAATGTTTAAAATAAAAAATACAGTAGGTTGAAAAGGCAGAGTATCCATCCATCCATCCAGATTTCTCCCTTTCATTTGATCGTTCACGCTCTCTGTGGCACGAGCACAGGGCGACTATTGCGCGCCTTTAGCGAGCATGCGCGTTTCCTGTCGCTTGCGCGGGGACTCGTGCCGCCTGCGCTGTGCGGAGATGCAAAGGAAACCGTATGTGATGTGATGGGTAAACGCGGCTCGACGTAACACCGGTATTTCCATCAGGAAAACGCTGTTTGCTGCTGGAGTCATCCTCACTCTCCATCTCTCTGTGTGTGCTGTACGTTAACACCCACCAGCGGAAACACCCACCTACCCAACTGACAGACGGAATCTCACTATACATCAGCCATTCTCATCCTCCCCTCTCTCATGACAAGGCGCGCACCTCTGGATGACCTAAAAAATAATCTTTAATATCTCTTAAACAAAAGTAGCACAAACAATATTTTTTTTCTGCACAAATCTGCACTAACGTTGCACTAACCATTCAGTCTATTTGAGTTTTTTGACGTGGATGGGGTGTCAGCTTCACGCAGCTGCGCACGAGTCCTATCATGAAAAAAGGTTCATTGTGCGACCTGAGTAACGCGCAGTAACGGGGTGTCTGCAATGGTAACTGCGTTATAGTTACAGTCAAAGTAATTAGTTAGATTACTCGTTACTAAAACAAGGTAACGGCGTTAGTAACGCCGTTACTTTCAACGCCGTTAGTCCCATCACTGCTTGTAACTAACTGTTCCAGTAATGCCCTGTACGTCTATCATCAAATCCTAGCCTGAGACGTTGATGCTTACAAACAGAACCACAAAGTGCATTCTACATTTTAGTCACTAATAAATAGTGTCTAATAATCCTGCATACTGAGTTGTGCCATCCAGAAGTTGGCGGCCATACCACAACACTGAAAGGTCGGTCATTAGTTAATCAGATAAAACTGATTTTAATCTACAAAACCATTACTATTCAGTTCATTTAATTTACATTATTTGTTTCTACACCTTCAAGAATGCAGGAGGAGCTGGGATAGGAGCTAAGGGGTTAAACTTCCAAAAACCGTTTCTGTCCTTATTATAGATTTTACAGACTTTAGCCCATATAACCCCAAAAAGTTTCTCCAGAAAAAAAGAGCTATAAAACTGATTACTTTTACTAAAATCATTACAAAAATAGACTTCATCCGTTAATTATTTTGATGACAAAACATCTAATCTATTTTTTTTTCCAAGGTAGTGATAATACAGCAGATAATAGACATAAACACCACTTCATTAATGAGGCGCTTTAACATTTCAACCCAGGCACAACAAAGTGCTGAATAGAGACATAAAAAAAAAAATCAATACATAAACAAAAGCAAAATACACACAGAGGAGACTATAAAAATAAGAGCTCATGTCTCACATTGTGTTCAAGGTCTTGATGTTTTAGAAGAGTTTAAGGAATGTTTAAAGCCTCCCAGCTTTTTTATACTTTATTCCTCAGAAATTGGGAATGCTTCAACTTCAGATCCAGAAAGTTGCTGATAAAAATCTAATATTAATTTTGAGTCTTACCACAGACTGAAAACTTGGGCGTCAGAGACAACAACTGGCTGTCAGAAATCTTATTTAGAGACTAAGGGCGGATCCAAAAAGCCTAACTTTTCAACCCTCCAGACCACTCAGGTCTTCTGGCTCCAGCCTGCTCTGCATACCTAGAACCAAAACTAAACATGGAGAAACAGCATTTAGTTCCTATGCTCCACTTATCTTCCAGAAAACTGTAAAAGTGCGGAAAGCCTGAGTTCCTTTAAATCAAGACTAAAAGCACATTTGTTTAGGATTGCCTTCGACTGTTCTAGTTAAACAGTTCAACTAAAACATATTTTCTTTAAATTAATCATTTCAAAAGCATTACAATTAGTATAATAATAAAGAATATACATACAAAATAAAAGATAACTTTTCTTTTTGGGGAGCAGAAAGGCAGTTCAGGTTTTGTTCCACCTGTGAACCAAAAGACCTCGCATAGGAACGTGAGGCTCTCTCTAAGAGTGAGAGGAAGGTTGTAGGTGCCACCAGAAGGTACTTAATTTTACTGAGACGTCGGTAATCTAGAGTGGGATCCCCCCCAGTTATCCAGGTTGGCACCATAGGATTGGTGTGTATCGGGCAGAGTTAAATTGCATATCGGGCAGAGTTAAATTACCTGTAGATAATGGGAAAGGTTTTGCAGTTCTATGGTAGTAGAACAAAAGGCAAGGTTCTGGGGAATTGTCAACTGCCCAAGGAGAAATTTTTGATCAAATGCTAACAGCTTTAAAGATAATTAGAAATCAAATACTGGAAAATTAGCTCAAACAAAGTCCTCTTCTTCTCCATTAAAAAAAAAAAAAATCATCAAATAAATAAATGTAATCTAACAAAAACTTCCAACTGTTTTTAATATTCTTTTATTTGTTTCTGCATTTTTTATTTTATTTATATATATATTTTTTTTTCCTACTTGCTTTGATTCTGTTTTATCTTCCTGTATTTTAATCATGTAAAGCACTTTGCATTGTCTTTGTACTGAATTGTGCTATACAAATAAATTTGCCTTGCCTTGCCTTGCCTTCAGCCATAGTTCATTATCTCAGGTGATGACTTGCCAAGGTAAGGCCAGAGACAATTTCTTAGAAAACATGGAGTACAAGGATTTTCCGAAGTGACTTTCCAAAGCCAAACAAAGGCGTCCCTGGGTTCACCAGGCAATACTGCGATGATCTTAAACCCACCTGCAGCATCCTGACCTAGAAGTACCCTATTTCTAATGAAGAGGTCAGTTGAGAGGTAGTAACCTAATTTCAGTGAGATGGTAAAAAACATTTCCAATTTTGTCTTCAGAGAATAAAAAAGTATTTTTACTTTTAAAGCTACAGTGTGTAATTTTCAGCGACATCTAGCGGTCAGACTGCAGACCGCAGCAACATGAACATCTCCCCCCCACCGCTTCTCCCCCCCAACAGTACGGCGAGCGTTACGGGACAAAATGGCTTCCACGACGTCCGCATCACCTACCTTCTCAAGTGATGAGGTTTGTTTACATAGATAATTTTACAGATAGTATTCTCAGGCATAATACTGCCATCTATTGTTCAGTACCATCTCAGTTCATCTCTCTCAACTTGCCGTTTTTACTTTCGAGCGTAATGGGCGATCTCGCAATCGCTAGTTTTTTGGCTCTGCGCTGCCGTAGCGCAAAGATGTCTGCCTCCATGGCTGCGAGACCCGCTCCTATGTAATTATAAATAACGAATTCTAAGGCAACGCAAATATTAAGGTTAAGAGGCTGAGCTCGTTGATGATGATAAATAACATAGTTATGTATAATATATTACATTTCTGACTGTATATCCCTGTAATTATTACACACTGTAGCTTTAAGTGTCCTGGGGGATCTTATAGACTTTAGAAACCTGATTGCACTTATAACTCTATATGAGGAAATCTTAAAATAAATCATAAAATTGCACAATCCTAAAATGAGAATGCTAAAAAAAAAAAAAGCCTCAACTCTGTCCCCAGGAGTTGATCTTTTACTGATAGATTTAGCCACAAACACATTTTTGCTGTATGGTTACAAAGGCCTTTTGGCACTCTTTAAAGCAGTCTGTTCGATCTAAAATACAACAAAAACATGATAGAGGAAAGCATGAGAAGAATTTTCTTCTGTACTCAAACCAACACAACTTGAAAAGACTTCAATAAATTAAAGGATTTACACGTTAGAAAGTACATTTTTCAATCTGTGGTACCAATCTCTAAAATGCAATTGTGACTCCTCATGCTTTTTACCTCGGTCCCTCACAGTCTTGGCTAGAGGAGGAGCAGTATGGTTTTCACCCGGGCCGTGGTAAAGTGAAACAGCTCTAAACCCTCTGTAGGGGGCTCAAGGGATCTAGGGAGATTGTACAGAGTACAGAGTAGGGAGCCCTTTAATTGGGCTATCCGGTCTTTGTTCAAGTGGAGTCGGTAGTTGGTCCTAAGTACAGGTATTAAGTTAGATCTGTTCCCACTGCTTGTTGAACTCTGACAGGGCTGCCCTTGGTCAGTGGTTCAGTGCATAACATGTACAGTTATGGAAGGGTAAGGATTTCTAGGCCCAACCAAGGACTGGAGGGGGTCTGATTTAGGGACCAGTCCGTGCTTTTTGCAGATGTTCTTCTGACACCTCCTTGCAGAATCCTTCACAATGCACCGGGGCGCTTTGCACATAAAGGTGGAGGGGAAGGGATGAGATTCAGCTCCTCCAAGGTCCAGGCCATGATACTCGACTGGAAAAAGGTGGCTGGTCCCCTTTAGGAGAGAGCAGAGTTCCTGGCTCAAGTGGAGGAATTCTGGTATCCTAGGATCCTCCTTACGATCGAGGGAAGAATGGAGCGGGAGAAAGGTAAAAAAAAAAGGATCAATGCTGTTCTCGATATGATGCAGAAGCTGTACTGGGTGGTTCAGGTAGAAAGAGAGGAGCAAAAAAAGGACAAACCTCTAGATTTATAGGTCAGCCTACATTCCGACCCTCATATATGGTCATGAAATCTGGATCATGACCAAAAGAACAGATCCCGGATACAAGATTGAGATATGAGGTGTGTCTGATGGCTAGCATGGCACTCCCTTAGAGATGGTCATAAGGGAGAGGCTCAAAGTAGATCCGCTTTTCTTCCATATTGATAGGAGTCACCTATGGTGGCTCTGAAAACCCAAGATTTCAAAATTTATTCTCTAGTGTCCCATTCCAGGTTAAGTCTCCAGTCACCGATGGTTGGCTTAAAAATTCTAATATTAGATGCATCTATGCTGCCAAACTATCAGAACTGAGCTCAGATCTTTATCCAGAAGCCTGTTTACACATCAGAACTAGAGACTGACATTTTTACGGGAATCCCACGGGTCACGGGATTCCCGTGGGATGGGAGTCAGTATTAGTAACGATCACGGGATTGGGACGGTACAGGATTAAACATTAACGGGAGCGGGAGCAAACCAATAGTAACTTCCGCTCTGAGTTTTTCACCCGCGCTCAAAAACAGCAAGAATGGGAGTGGTGCGGGAGCGGGAGTCATTCTGAATGGGAGCGGGATGGGAGTGGGAGTAATTTCACCAGGAGTGGGACAGGACAGGATTTAGATTTCTACTCTGGCCCAGGATCGGGACGGGACACAATTTTTTTCTGTGGGAGTGGGACTGGACAGGAGTGAAAATCCACTCCCGTGTCAGTCTCTAATCAGAACAGTATTAGCAGCTACGTTTAGAGCTAACTGACCTTTCAAAAGGACATTTTGCTTCAGTAAGACTGATCTATTTTCTTAAAAAGGGAAAGGGCCAAACTTCCACATCAGTTAAAATCCTAATCATGTAAAGGCCAGAACACGCCACTTACAGTACGTCCCACTCTACAAGCTCTAATGCAGAATTTTTTCCCTGTATACTGGCTGCATATAGTTTCGAAGTCAGAAAACAGCTTAACGTGTGTATGAACCATAAATGCAAGCAGTTTTATTCAGTACACATGTACATACACTACTCTCTACTTGTATTTTGAACATTTTCCTTTTGCAGATTCAGTACCATGACTCTGAAGGAGATATATTGCCCTCATAAACATGACTCATGCTCCTTTGTGCTTGTGGCTTGCTTTCCATGTACTTGTGTGTGGATTTGTCTTTTGCAAGATCGTGTCAAGCTTTGCAAACTGCCTTTGATTTGCAACCTTTTAGGAAATCCCTGCCTTTAGACAGGAGTGGGTTCTTCCTGTGTGTGGCTAGTAAAGCAAACAGGCAAACTGCTGTTCTCCTAAAAAGTCGGTTAAGTGAAGCCATCATAAAACAACTTAGTAAGAGCACAGGACAAAAAACAAACTCAATATTAACATCTTGTATCTGTTTGGAAAAACTTTTCATGCACTTTTTAAGGATTAGTTTATTGCCCAGCCCTACAAAAGTCCTATTTTCTGTCCTATGTTTTGCTGCTGAGGGCGCAGATACCCTGCATCTACCGCTGACACATAACATCCTAAACTAGGAGGCAACTATAGCTGATATTAGTGGTTTTCTGACAGTCATCCCCCACATCAGCCAGCCGCATCATTCCCACAGCTATTCACATCCTCTTGTGACATTTTTATTTTTTAAATGCAGACAAAAATATATGTATATTATGTATGTAGCTGCTCAGGCACCACATGAGATTTATTGGTTGTTTGAGACACCAGGTGAGTAATTAAAATATTTAAAAATCAACCTGCAAGATTTGGAATTCAATAAAATTCTGCAGCAAAGTTTCAACATAAATAGCCACTTTTGTTGAAGGTTAGTGAAGGATTAGAGCCAGACCTTAGATGAAAGGCGGGGAATCCGTAGAAAGGGGCTCCCTCAATAGTCTGTCTCAGTAAGAAGAAACACAAATATATTCTAAAAACAATCACCTAGTTATAAAATAAGAACTAATGGCATTCTATATTGCAATTATTTCGACAAGAAAAGGAAAAATGCTCACAATTTATGAAATTGTAAGCACCAAATCAGCAAAGTAATGCCTTATTTATATTTGACGGGTCCACGTGATCAAAGTACTGGATTTTAACACCAACGCACTTCCAGGCTGTGTCTCCACACCTAGAAAAAAGTTTTAACAATGCTCAGAAAAACGGGTACGAACAACAGCACTACCCAGCGAGATTTACGGTTTAGCCAACATAATTTATCACAATGATCAACAACTAGTAAAAAAAAAAAACTACTAGAAAAATGTCATTGTTATCTCTTGATAATGCAAAGAGGATTTCAAACTTTTTTACTTCTACATGTTTTGTGGTGTTGTAACTGTGCCTTTACACGCTCCCCTGGAGAGGAATATTAGGTTAGAGGGATAAAAGCAACGCAAAGTATCAAGGCTACAGACGTTGAGTCCGTGCATCTCATTATCACACTTAATGCACGTGGTTCAAACAAAACTGAGCTATAAATGTGTGTTTCCACATGAATATGTGCAAAAAGTCCAGGAAATACTGTGGAATTATGCCAGACCTGTTGGTGTTGCTGTTTTTCTCATTTTTAATCTTTAGCTTCTAGTGCTTTTTTTTTGCGATATTTGAAAGTAGGCTGACACGAAACATGCGGCAAAGGCAGGGATTGGAACCTGTGATGGTCATGTCAAGGACCGAAGACTCTGTATCCGAGTCAATCTTATTTTTGTGTGTGGCGAATGCATATTGACCTAGAGGATGGCTGATGACACAAAGTTTCCAAACTTTACCTACCCATTAATTCAAACCACTAATCCAGTAATAAATGAAAACAGAAATGAGAAACAATATTTGTCAAATATCATCTGAATTAGCTGTGTTTATATTTGTATTCATCTCTGTGATTCAAATGAATATGAATCAGAGGCAGTCTAACCTTTTTAAACCAAGCACATATTTCAACTTTACACGGCCCTTGTTTTACAATCAAAATCAAGCTAAACGTTTGTGTGATAGAAAGAAAAACTTACAAAACCTAGTCCACCTTTTCTGTTTTCGGCCGTGATGACTTGCAATGGCAATCATGAAATCAGGTAACTGACGCCTAGGGGTGTGCAAAATAATCGTCATGATGATGCATCGTGATTCTAATTTTCATGATCTACTGCATCGATTCCTGACGCCAAGTATCGATTATTAATTAAAATAAATAAATAAATAAAATTGCATGAATGGTTGGCGAACATCAGCCAAAAACAAGTGTAATACAACTTCCAGTCCAGTAGATGTCGCTGCGGATGTGTTGACGCGCGCTGCCTCGTGTCACAAGCATTTCCTGCCGCGGGATACTGAGACGAGTCATTCAAAAACAAAACATGGAGGAGATTGAGAAACTTCGTCCGGCTCCATCACATTTCAAATCCAATGTTTGGAAGCATTTTGGTTTTAAAAACTAAGGTAAAAATGAAGTTGATATGACGCACGCAATTTGCAAACACTGCTACACCAGAATGAAATACTGTGGGAACACAACAAACCTAAAAACACACATCCAGAGGCACCATCCAGAAAATCAAGAGCCGCCAGCGCCGCAAAATGTGCTTAAACAAACAACTTTCGATTGTAAGCTAGCCCCAACATCTACATGTGCAAAGATTACCGAGTCCATCACCAAGTTCGTTTCCCAGGATTTGCGACCATATAGTGTGGTGGAGAACCGTGGGTTCAAAAAAATGATCAGCACACTGGAGCCTCGTAATATAATCTCATTATATATAAAGCCTACGCACTTTTTTGTCTCAGTTTGTCCTCTTGTGTTTATGGAATGATATTGTTATAATGGCAGCTACTTCCAAAATGTTTTCATTTCATTGAGTTAAACGACCACTGAGGCCATGTACCCGGCACTGATAATCCTTATTTTGTTATTTTTAGTTTTATAAGTCCTAAGCACTTTTCTTCAATGTGTCCACTCCAGCAATAGTAATATTTGTGTCTAGTTACAGTAATATTTCTTTTCATCTCAACACCTCCAAAAGTCGTTTCAATAAATACAGCTATGTATGAATTCAGTTGCTTTCAGTTATTTATCAATTGGAAGACACTACCCAGATCATACTCAGCCAGTCAGCCACTGGTAATGGCTGTATTTTTTTTCTAACAGTGTTCAGTGAAAATATTGCAATGCATCGCAATAATTCAAGTATTGTGATGCATCGTGATGGAATCGCATCGTGGCATGTGAATCGTGATTCCAATCGAATTGTGACTTCTTTGGCAATACCCACCCCTACTGATGCCGCACTGCCTCCTGGCAGCTGTGTAAACTGCAATTAGACTGCACCACTAGTAGGGAAATTGTGGGATAAAATAAAATAAATTGAACTTTAATGATCTCACAATGGAGAAATTAACTCTTTGCATTCAAACCACCCCTTGGGGAGCAGTGGGCTGCCATCGTGGGGTGCCCAGGCAGCAATTGGGGGTTAATGGTCTTGCTCAGAGACCCAGAGTGGCAGTCTGTGGGAGTGGGTTTCAAACTCACAACCTCAGAATTCCAAGCCCTATGCCCTAACCACTAGGCTTCCACTGATATTTTGTGTTGTTGTCTTCATAATCGACTAATGTTTCCAGCCCTAATGACAGTTACTGAAATTATCGATTTCTATGACTGATTCAGCACCAGATCTTCAATCTTCCTTTGCGTGCTCAAAACCAAAGAATCCCCACGGCATGAGTATGCCACCACCATGCTTCCCAATGTGAAAGTGTGTTATACAGCATTAAGATTACATGGGCCTCATCTTAACTGACCTACGTATCTTCGGCAGAGAGGACCTGCTCCATCTTTTCTTTCATTTCAATCGCTTTTCTATATCGGGCATAATAAAACGCCACATCAATAATAAAATATCAGCATTTTATTGAACCTAAAGATCTAAAATGGATGCATTAGTGAAGCTTGGGGCAGGAAAGTGACAAGGCAAGAAAAATGTTTATGGGATATTAGTTGTTTTGCTGTGCATCTGCAATTCAGCAGCTTCAGAGGTTAAAACATATTTTCATCCGATGTCAAAGTAAACATTACCTCTAATAAACAGGAATGCACTGAAGGGAAAATATAAACACTGAAAATAGGAAAAAAGATAAACACCACCCTTTTAACAAAGTGAAAACCTTCAAAAACTCCGTGTTGGTTTGTCTGAAAGGCCAAATCTGTATTATTATCAGGCCGTCCATCATCCATCTCAGATTAAAAAAAACACACATAAAGCAACAAAAAATACATGAATAAAGGGAAGGCAGGGATGCTACGGGGAAGAGGAAAAAAACATGTTTCTGTAATTGAACTTTCAAGCAGGACATAATGGTTAACTGAACTCTAAATTACATAGAGAAAAACAAATGAGATGCAACCTGTGCAATGTCATCAGAGGACATATCAGGAATGCACACACTCTTCCTTCCATAAACGAGTCGATTTTCAGATAGCAGCAAAATTAAGACAGAGGATCATAGCTAGTCTCTATAGATAAGCTGATGCAGCCTTTTAGTCATTCGTATGGAACTACTGACTGACCGTCCACACCTGAACCCAGCTTTAATCATTTCAGATCATTCAACATACAGTGGAGATTTAAAGCCTTTACACCATTCTTTCCTCACGTCGTTAGACTTTTTAAAGCATTTTTAATCAAACTTAAATATAAAACAATGAAAACTCACTGATCAAACTCAAAGTCAAAAAAGGTTTTCAAGTTTCATTAAATGCTTTTGTATTTGACTTCTAAAGAATATAGAAAGAAAATGAAAATCATAGAAAAAAAGGTTTAAAGCTTGTTTAAAGCTTTCATTCCACAGTCCGTCTTACTTAGAGTTGGTCTTTTACATAAAATCCTAAGAAAATATAGAGCAGATTTTACTCATTTAAAAATATATTAATGTTTATAACATGACCCATCTTACTGCTTAATGAAAATCTAATTCCTACCATAACTTTAGTTCATTCCATCAATTAAATCCTTTTCAATCTGAGGGATGAATTAAACATTTCCACTGGATTAACAATTTAACTCCTGAACAAGTAGAGGAACATTTTTGCTGCTCACTGAAAGACAGTAAATGAAAAAATTAGTCCAATATGAACCAATAAGTTATTGCAGAATGGTTAATCAAAACATCCTTTATCTTTCCTGTATTATTTGAAGCTAATTAAACTCCTAAATTTGATCAAAACCCTCACTGAAAAGGCAGGATAAACATTTTACTGAGATCATTTAGATCTCCTTTAAAAGAGGAAATGCAGTAAAAGAAAAATGTAGTTACTAAAGTATCTCGCAACTTTTAGCTGACATCTCCAAATTAAAAAAGCATCTTTAAAAGAGAAATTTTATTTCTCTATTAAAGAAATTTCCTCCCATAAAGCCGGGGGAGAATCCTTTATTTGAAGAAATATATAAAGATAGCACAACAGTTTCACCTCTGTAGTTTATATTGTTTAATTAGCTGGTTGAAAGGATGATTTGCTTAAATTGTGCTGAATGAGTAAAACATTTTTCAGTACATACAAAAACCATAAAGGATGAGAAATCCATTATAATATCTCAGCAATATTCGAGAGAGATGCAATAAAAAAAACAGCCCTGGCAGCTTTTGTTTGATTTATTCATTGTTCTTTGTCTTTTGAAAGATTTTTTTAAAGACAGCTTTTACATGTTAGTTTTCATTCTCCTTGCTTTTTTCATCTTTTTATTTCATTATTTTTTATGTCCAATACTTCCAATTCTTCGAAGGCTCCTAGAACAACAGTTGTGCATTTAATGTTTAGGGTAGAAAATTTAGGACTTTAGTGATTCTAGATTACACGTTTTTACCGTGGTATATACCTTATATCCCAATGACTATAAAATCCGATCTAGCTGGGATTTGACAGTTCAACCAGAACCAAAATCAGCATCTACACTCACCGGCCACTTTATTAGGTAAACCTGTCCAACTGCTCGTTAACACTTAATTTCTAAGCAGCCAATCACATGGCAGCAACTCAGTGCACTTAGGCATGTAGACATGGTCAAGACAATCTCCTGCAGTTCAAACCGAGCATCAGTATGGGGAAGAAAGGTGATTTGAGTGACTTTGAATGTGGCATGGTTGTTGGTGCCAGAAGGGCTGGTCTGAGTATTTCAGAAACTGCTGTTCTACTGGGATTTTCACGCACAACCATCTCTAGGGTTTACAGAATGGTCCGAAAAAGAAAAAACATCCAGTGAGCGGCAGTTCTGTGGGCGGAAATGCCTTGTTGATGCCAGAGGTCAGAGGAAAATGGCCAGACTGGTTCGAGCTGATAGAAGGGCAACAGTGACTCAAATAACCACCCGTTACAACCAAGGTGGGCAGAAGAGCATCTCTGAAGGCACAGTACGTCGAACTTTGAGGCAGATGGGCTACAGCAGCAGAAGACCACACCGGGTGCCACTCCTTTCAGCTAAGAACAGGAAACTGAGGCTACAATTTGCACAAGCTCATTGAAATTGGACAATAGAAGATTGGAAAAACGTTGCCTGGTCTGATGAGTCTCGATTTCTGCTGCGACATTCGGATGGTAGGGTCAGAATTTGGCGTCTACAACATGAAAGCATGGATCCATCCTGCCTTGTATCAACGGTTCAGGCTGGTGGTGGTGGTGTCATGGTGTGGGGAATATTTTCTTGGCACTCTTTGGGCCCCTTGGTACCAATTGAGCATCATTGCAACGCCACAGCCTACCTGAGTATTGTTGCTGACCATGTCCATCCCTTTATGACCACAATGTACCCAACTTCTGATGGCTACTTTCAGCAGGATAATGCGCCATGTCATAAAGCTGGAATCATCTCAGACTGGTTTCTTGAAGATGACAATGAGGTCACTGTACTCAAATGGCCTCCACAGTCACCAGATCTCAATCCAATAGAGCATCTTTGGGATGTGGTGGAACGGGAGATTCGCATCATGGATGTGCAGCCGACAAATCTGTGGCAACTGTGTGATGCCATCATGTCAATATGGACCAAACTCCCTGAGGAATGCTTCCAGCACCTTGTTGAATCTATGCCACGAAGAATTGAGGCAGTTCTGAAGGCAAAAGGGGGTCCAACCCGTTACTAGCATGGGGTACCTAATAAAGTGGCCGGTGAGTGTAGTTGTTGCCTTTGGACATACTTAGTATAACGCTGTTGCATGCAAACATGAAGGTTTGCATGCAATAATTGGAAAGTTTAATCATTTATATTAAGGCCATTTGTTTGTGTTGTCTTATATGTTGTCTGTAGTTGTGGATCCACTCTAACTATTGTATGTTGTCCAATTTGTGAAATGATAATTTTTTTTTGTCTTGGGAAAATAGAAAAATAGAAATGAGTGAATAATTAAGGTTAAACTGCAAAGTAAGGACAGTTTTTAGTTTCAGTGGCTCATTCTTCCCCTTAACCTGTTTTCAAAACAAAGCAGGAGTTAAATGTGTTAAAGTTAATGCACAGCTGTTCAAATGGTGTTTGTAGACCAAACATACCTTCTTCCCATAACAAATCAGATTCTTTCTCAAGGTTTATTCATAACATGTTACTGTTAACCAAAGAGTCTGTAATTTGTTTTGACTCTGACTGCTTTCCATTGTTGTAAGTAAGGGGAAATGAACACTGCTCATGCAGAACATGGCAGAATGCTGTGCCATAAGGACTGTATGATGAACTGTTCTCTCTTTGCAAAGATAGGAATAAATGTGCAGACTGAGTGAAATCCATCGATCTCCGTTTATTTAACTTGGGTGAATAGTTGAATACTTTTTTCCCACGACAACACCCTGGACTTTCAGTCGAAATTAACACATACAAAGTTATTTTTTTGACTTTCAAAGTCATAATTACAGGTGCTGGTCATAAAATTAGAATATCATGAAAAAGTAGATTGATTTCAGTAATTCCATTTAAAAAGTGAAACTTGTATATTATATTCATACATTACATACAAACTCATATATTTCAGATGTTTATTTTGTTTAATTTTGATGATTACAAATGACAACAAATGAAAATCTCAAATTCATCATATCAGAAAATTAGAATATTGTGAAAAGGTTCAAAATTGATGGCCCCTGGTGCCACACTCTAATCAGCTAATTAACTCAAACCACCTGCAAAAGCCTTTAAATGGCCTTTCAGTCTAGTTCTATAGGCTACACAATCATGGGGAAGACTGCTGACTTGACAGTTGTCCAAAAGACGACCATCGACACCTTGCACAAGGAGGGCAAGACACAAAAGGTCATCGCTAAAGAGGCTGGCTGTTCACAGAGCTCAGTGTCCAAGCACATTAATAGAGAGGCGAAGGGAAGGAAAAGATGTGGTCGAAAAAAGTGTACAAGCAAGAGAGATAACCGCACCCTGGAGAGGATTGTGAAACAAAACCCATTCAAAAATGTGGGGGAGATTCACAAAGAGTGGACTGCAGCTGGAGTGAGTGCTTCAAGAACCACCACACACAGACGTATGAAAGACATGGGTTTCTGCTGTCGCATTCCTTGTGTCAAGCCACTCTTGAACCACAGACAGCGTCAGAAGCGTCTTGCCTGGGCTAAAGAGAAACAGGACTGGACTGCTGGTGAGTGGTCCAAAGTCATGTTCTCTGATGAAAGTAAATTTTGCATTTCCTTTGGAAATCAAGGTCCCAGAGTCTGGAGGAAAAGAAGAGAGGCACTTCATCCACGTTGCTTGAAGTCCAGTGTAAAGTTTCCACAGTCAGTGATGGTTTGGGGTGCCATGTCATCTGCTGGTGTTGGTCCATTGTGTTTTCTGAGGTCCAGGGTCAACGCAGCCACATACCAGGAAGTTTTAGAGCACTTCATGCTTCCTGCAGCTGACCAACTTTTTGGAGATGCAGATTTCATTTTCCAACAGGACTTGGCACCTGCACACAGTGCCAAAGCTACCAGTACCTGGTTGAAGGACCATGGTATCCCTGTTCTTAATTGGCCAGCAAACTCTCCTGACCTTAACCCCATAGAAAATCTATGGGGTATTGTGAAGAAGAAGATGCAATACACCAGACCCAACAATTCAGAAGAGCTAAAAGCCACTATTAGAGCAACCTGGGCTATCATAACACCTGAGCAGTGCCACAGACTGATCGACTCCATGCCACGCCGCATTGCTGCAGTAATACAGGCCAAAGGAGGCCCAACTAAATACTGAGTGCTGTACATGCTCATACTTTTCATGTTCATACTTTTCAGTTGGCCAACATTTCTATAAATCCTTTGTTTTTATTGGTCTTCAGTAATATTCTAATTTTCTGATATGATGAATTTGAGATTTTCATTTGTTGTCATTTGTAATCATCAAAATTAAACAAAATAAACATCTGAAATATATGAGTTTGTATGTAATGTATGAATATAATATACAAGTTTCACTTTTTAAATGGAATTACTGAAATCAATCTACTTTTTCATGATATTCTAATTTTATGACCAGCACCTGTATGAGATATTCTACTTTCAAATTTTGTAACTCATAATTATGATTTTGAAAGTCGTAATTATGACTTTTGATTTGGCTTTTTTTTTTTCATGTGGCAGAGACGGGCTTCCATACCATTCCTACTTTAGCCGATTGTAATGCCTAAAACTATTAATGTGTAGATCTTGAGGAAAAACAGACAAACAACAAACATGTTTTTTAATACAAACATTTTTGCACTTTTTTCACAGCCCTATCTAAAGTGGTGTTTTTAGAAAAACTTCAATGGAAACACAATTTTTGCCTCCCATTGTCCACATCCTGGCGTTACTACTGGCAACGAAGAGGAATAGGACAACAGGAAGCAGCAGGAAGATGTAGTTTGTAGTTTATGTTTGTAAAAAATTATCACATTGCAATTACTATCCAACACTGCGATGGTGAAATTGTTTTTTCAGCCATTTTTTTAAATAAAAAATAAATAAAATAAAATGAAAAAAAGTTTTACTATAGAGCATAAATGATGCAGAAACTCCTGAAAGACTCTGGCAAACAAGAATGGAATCTAGAGGGTAAAAAGTACATCTTATAAAGAGAAGTAATTGACACTCAATCCAGTGATGGTGTGCTGCTATCGGCCTTCCATATGCAGGTCAACAAACTCATGACAGGTCATGACAACATTAACATGAAAGCTAGACGGACAGATTGGAATCCTACACAACTGTAGAATTTCTAAAACAAATTTAATTTAAAGGCAGTTTATTTCACCATTTTCAATTTTAAAGTTTTCACATCATGCTTTTTAAGCCCATTTCATGTTAATCATCCTATTACAGTACTTCTGGCAGTAAATCTCTTTTCTTAAGGGCATGTACAAAGTGTGAAACATCCCACATCTGAAAACCTTAACTTAGAGATAAGCTAAAAAAAAAAAAAAATCAGTTGCCATCACTTTTTTAGATTAGCTCCCTTAAAAAAAACACTTTATTCCACCTAGCTTCTCTTCACATGGTCACTCATTATGGAAGAAAGTGTTTTTATGATGTTTTATGTTTTATGATGCTTTGTGGTGGGCGTGGTTTACACTCTCCTATGTGAATCTATCGTAGCCACTTCTTTTCCAGGACATTTAGAGCAGAATTCAGACACGCTGAATATAACTTTCAGATAATTTCGATGAAGGAATAATCTAAAATAGTAAAATTGCTCCAAAGTTGATTTTCAATAATTTAGGGTCTTTAAAACTAGACCTAAAGTACTTTTTTTGTTGGTTATATTATTTAAATCTATTAGATCTATTGGATGCAGATTCTGTCAAAGTTAAACTCAACAATCATTTATTTAATTAAATTGAAACTTAAATTAAAAAACAAAACCAAAAAACAATGGCAACAGTTATTTTAAAAATTATGCTATTTAGACAGGTTTCTTTCTTTGCAAGAGCAGAAGACATTGTGCAATACCTGATAGTACGAGCCAAGGTTCTCACTGCCTCCCTAACACACGTTTTCAAAGATTAAATGACTCTGGAGCTTAAGCACAAGTTTCACATAGGTTTGTAAAGCTTTGCATAACAGCTAAATTACATATTCACAGCGTGAAGATAGTCAATGCAGAAAAAAAAAAGCGGTTGCAGAACTCAATCTGATTTGTTATATTACCAGCGGAAAGCATTGCTGCAGGGTACATTATGATTACACAGCTTATTTACAAAAGCATGCAGAGAAGAGGGAGAAGGGGGAAAAAAATCTATTCTAGTTGATTTGTCCTCAGAATATACCAGAACCACAGAGATTCCTGAAAGGTATTAAAGTGGATACACCGTACTTCAGTGTGATGAGGTTTAACTATAGAAATAAAAGGAAATCCTTTTTTCTCTGATGGTACATTCTCCAAACATTTTCCTTGTGGCTATTGCTTAAGAGCGACGCTCGCTCGCTCGCTACGGTTTGATAAACAATTACTTACCCTACAATCCTACAGCTATTAAATCAGCTTTTGATTCTTGAGTTTGTTTTGAGTGAAAAAAACAATATTTCACAATGATTTTGGACGTTTTAATTACATGAACTTATCCTTTTCAGTGGAAACTGTAGATTAATAAATATTACCAAAGGCTTTTTAAGCAAACACAGAAGATTGGTATCGCATATAAGAACAAAATAAATAAAAAAAGAGGCTGATGCTGCACAAGCCTTCAAATTAACTCCCAACCACAACCTGTTCTTTATTTTTATGGGACAGACAGTCCGACAGACTACTGGATTATTGATTAGTTAAAGCTACAGTGTGTAATTTTCAGCGACATCTAACGTTCAGACTGCAGACTGCAGCAACATGAACATCTCCCCCCCACCGCTTCTCCCCCCCAACAGTACAGCGAGCGTTACGGGACAAAATGGCTTCCACGATGTCCGCATCACCTACTTTCTCAAGTGATGAGGTTTGTTTACATAGATAATTTTACAGATAGTATTTCATTAGTCTGTGTAGGGTATAGATTTCAGTACTGTCTCAGTTCATCTCTCTCAACTTGCCGTAGTTACTTTCGAGCGTAATGGGCGATCTCGCAATCGCTAGTTTGTTGGCTCTGCGCTGCCGTAGCGCAAAGATGTCTGCCTCCATGGCTGCGAGACCCGCTCCTATGTAATTATAAATAACAAATTCTAAGGCAACGCAAATATTAAGGTTAAGAGGCTGAGCTCGTAGATGATGATAAATAACATAGTTATGTATAATATATTACATTTCTGACTGTATATCCCTGTAATTATTACACACTGTAGCTTTAAAGAAATATTATGCTTAGTTTTCCCAAATTTTGAGTTTCCTTGCTTTTCACTTGATAGAAACAGAAATGTCCTTTTTCTTTTATGCTCTGGGCTATGGGGAGGATTCACTTGAATATGGGGGGGTGTATATTAGACTGGTTTAGCAGGCAGGCACCATCAGAGACATTTACTCAATCACAATAGCTAATCTTAGAGTATAAAATGCAAAAAGAGGCGTTGCAGCGCAGCCTTTATGTCTGCTCATCTTACACTTTGTTTCTATTCTATTTAGGCTTAAAAATGACTGGAAACACTATCGGGAACCTTACTGTATATTATATTATCATAATCAAACAGTTTTTGGTCTTTTTTAGAAGCCTATACCTTCATGAGATATTTTTATAACTTCCATGATTACAGCATACATCAACTTACGACTAGTTGATTGACACCTCTGTCATGGCCCGAGAGGGTCTGTATCAGTTTCCACGGTGCTACTTTGGGGAGGGTGGCAGTAACCCTTCCACACAAAACGACTATAAATATGCAGACTGCTTTACAGCATACGTCACTTCCCCCTTTCCCCTATTCCTTATAAAGTCGGAATAAGATATGAATAAAAGTCCGTTAGAGACTATATATCTCCTGCTGAGATCTATACATTTGTTTACTGTGAAATTACGAAACATATACTACCGTTCAAAGTAGGGGTGTGGGAAATAATCGTTTTGGCGATATATCGTGATATTCGGCTGCCCAATATAATATCGATCTTTCACTTCTTAGTATCGATTTTAAAAAAAAATGGTTATATAAAACATTGATGGGAAAATGGGCTACCTCTGCACCACCACTCTGGCAGAAAGCGCTGTGGAGCCCTTTAACTGTGCGTGCAGCACCAAATCTGTATTTGAGGCAGTCACAGTGGAAGAAAACCCCAAACAACATGGATAATAATACCTAATCAATATTTTCTGATGAAAATATACAGCACTTGCTGTTTTATCTCATCATTTGATTTTGATAGCTGGGGAAAATATGGCAATATATAGTGATACAATATTATCACGATATTGCAGTATCGTGACCCAAGTATCGCGACATGTATCGAATCGCAACACTCATGCCAATACTCACCTCTAGTTCAAAAGTTTGGGGTCACATTGAAATGTCCTTATTTTTGAAGGAAAAGCTCTGTACTTCTCAATGAAGATAACTTTAAACTAGTCTTAACTTTAAAGAAATACAGTCTATACATTGCTAATGGGGTAAATGACTATTACAGCTGGAAACGTCTAGTTTTTGGTGCAATATCTAGGTGTATAGAGGCCCATTTCTAGCAACTATCACTCCAGTGTTCTAATGGTACAATGTGTTTGCTCATTGGCTCAGAAGGCTAATTGATGATTAGCAAACCCTTGTGCAATCATGTTCACACATCTGAAAACAGTTGAGCTCGTTACAGAAGCTACAGAACTGACCTTCCTTTGAGCAGATTGAGTTTCTGGAGTCATACTTTTGTGGTGTCAATTAAACGCTTAAAATGGCCAGAAAAAGAGAACTTTCATCTGAAACTCGACAGTCTATTCTTGTTCTTAGAAATGAAGGCTATTCCATGCGAGAAATTGATAAGAAATTGAAGATTTCCTACAACGGTGTGGGGAGGCAGTGCAGGATTTTGGTACAAAAAGCTATATGTTTTTTATTTTTTACATCGTCATCTGGCATTTTTTCACCACAGTTAGATTCATCTCCTCATAGCTATGCATCTTAAACACAGCTATCGGTAAAATAAATGTGGTCAATCCAACTACAGGCGACCAGGATCTTTGCACGCTATGTGCTGCTCTTCATGGGAAATGCAGTCTTCCTTCTGGAAGTACAATACAGCTTTGGTCTAACGGACGGAGCTAAAAATGACCAACACTGAAGGTTCCTTAGAACTGCTTTAAGGCAAGACGATGCATATTAAGTATTCCAGATTTAGCTAAGGTGGCTCGAAAATATGGGATAACTAGGATCATTATGAGGTAGGATGCTGGACAGACGCCGTGTTTATAAATCGGGACAACTTGTCACCCTATATTAAGGCTACTTTTCATCTGGAGTCCCGTTACAGAAACGTATAACAAACACAAGAAGTTCAAACACAGAGGACCATCAGAAACAGGCAATAGGAATAACATTTAAAGTGGTAGAAATACGGCTGAAACAATTAAACTTAATTTTTAAATTGTCAATTAATTTAGTAATTGATTAATCGTTAATTGGGGCATAGAGAAAACATGACTTAGCTGACGGAGCAAACTAACTTAAAGGAATGATGTTTCAAAATTGTAAAAAAATATATAAAATAAAATAAACATTTTGCATTTAAGATTTTTTTCCCATCTGTCAAAATGCTCTATCCATGACTCCTCAAGTTGAAAAGTTGTAGTTTCATCTAGTTTACTTTCTTTAAAAAATTTTAAGGAGCCTTTGGCTATCCGATTATTAGTAAATTAATAGAGAAATTAATCTACAGATTAATCGATTTGCAAAAATAGTTGTTAGTTGCAGCCCTAGTTAGAAACAAACATTTTTGAGGATGTTAGAATGTTTGTAAAACACTAAGATAATCCTGTGTGCAAATGTAATTGTACAGAAACCACTTCTTTGAAACGTTTTAAGAGACGAGACATTCCTAGGATTTGTAGAGACAATGTTCCAGGTGTGAAAGGCTCATACAGGAGAAAAAAATCTGCTTAGAAACGGCTTTTTCTAAACGGAAACTCTACCGCCTCCTCTGCTCTGGTGCTTATTCGGTTTCTCAAATGGACGTATTGCCAAGAAAGGTGAAAGCCATTCTACTTAGAATTTTAAAAATCATAAAATGTCACCGTATTCTATCAGAAAATGTTATTAAAAATGAACATATTTGAAAAGGAGTTTTGTTTCTGTGAAGTGTTTTTCAAATACAAGCTTTCAAAAGGTGTTAGTATAGCTTTACAGGTTTGTTTCCAACTAGTTAAACTGTGGTGCGATAAAACCATGGCACTGAGGTATATCTCTGCAGCTTTAGATGTTAAATTATTTCAAACTCCTCTGAAAGATTGTAAGACTGAATTTTATTTTCACACTTTCTTCACTTGTGCTTTAAATGTTAGTTTGGAATACGTAATAGTATGTAAATATTTGTACTCCTGATCCATTTGAGTAGGAATATAGGTGCAGAAGGGCAAAAATCTGAGTGAAACAGCCAGGATTAAAGTCATTTTATCTGCCAGTAAGGTCCGGTCAAAGCAGAGCTCTGAATGCATTTAGCAATGATTTTAAAGTATACCCAATGTTCCTGATGAGCTTCATTCAATCTTATTTTGAGCTTTTTCCCCCTCCAAGAAAATGTCAAATTAGGAAAACCATGTTTCCTTTTCCTTCCACCTAATAGCTCTACAACCTTTCTTTGCTCCATCCTTCCCCAAAGAAAGAAAAGGCATTAAAGTTTGTGCCTGACAAGCATGAAAAAAACCCATACAGGGTGGAAGATCGCCCTTACAATGCCCTGCACACTAAAACACAGACACGCTGTATTAAAGAAACATAGCGCCGAATGTACTTTAGGTGTTGGAGGCAGCCGCTCTGAAACACCTACATGTCCACTGAAATGGAAGACCGAAAAAGGCACAAAGTCAATGGAACCATGACAGGAATGCAGAAGCAGGAGGAAGAGAACAGCCCCACAGGGGGCGCTCTCTGAGGAACAGGATTTAGGCATAGATGGACATTTATCCCTGGAAATCGGTTCACAAATTTTAAATCCATTTCATACTTCCAGAAAAAAAAATGCAGCCAGTTTCTTATGTAAAGCAATAGCTAATTGCTAAAAAAGTAACAAAAAAAATGTTGAATTTCCATATTAAAAAAACTAAAAGTGACAAACTTTCAGGCACTCATAAAAGCCCCCTCCTGTAAGCCTTCCTTCATTCTCTAACCTTTTTACTCTTTTACTTCCCTCTAATACTCATTTACACTTCTGTGCCCTTTTTTCCTCCCCTCTTGCGCTACTTTGTGCCACCTGCTGTCTAAACCAATCATTCTCAGCCGAGTCTAGATAAATGAGGGCATCCCTCCTTTCTATCTCTCTCTGTCGTCATGCTCAGAGGACATCACTCTGAATGGATGGTGAGAATATTTTAAAAGGAGGGGAAGAATAACGGTAAAGCTGTTTATTAGCCCTAAACCTCAGGATGCTGATGTGCTAGATGCATAACTTGGTGAGCTAGTGTTATATAAAGCAGCCAATCAGAGGTTGGGTTTAACATTCCTGGCTGGCCACCCTGCAGCCCGTTACTCAGCTGCATGTTACTTTTTATTGGACAGGATTTGTTTTGTTCAGACTCTAAGTAGGCCAGTTTGGTTCACTCTACCCCCGTAAAGGGACTAGAGATTCATTTTTTTCCACAAATCCAAGATCAGGAATTCCTCAAGTTTATTTTTTCTTTAATAAGCTGGAAAATGTGAATTATTGGATATTTCTAAAAAGCTTTACCTGCATTTTTTTCTCTTTCAAAGGGAGTCTGTGTTTTGAAGCTTAAATAGCTGGATTTCAGGGTTTTTAGTCAAAGACTATACTTTGACTAGACCATCCTAAACTCTTTATGATGACGTGTAAGGAATCTATCATTAAAGGTCATATCGACAATTGTTTTTCTAAAAACTAGAACATCCAAAGGACATGTGAGCTAAAAGAATTCTTACAGAAAATGACATTTATTTATTATTTATTGACTAGAAGTGAATGTGGAGGTCAATACGAGGTAGAAAGGTAGTTTTACTGTCCCTGTGATCCCAAACAGCTACAGGTAGCTCAACGACTGAGCCAGAAAATAAACCCACCTGCCAGACCGAAACATTAAGGAAAGCAATTCACCTATTTTATTGCAAGCTAAAGGCTTTCAGTGTTAACCTCTTAACATCCACCTCATTTTGGGTAATCCTCACTTATTTTGCATACCCAAATGAAAAAGCAAATAACTTGGGAACTGTTTTTTTTTAAATTTCTTATGAGGGGTATGAATTGCATTCTTTTCAAATTGTGTGTGTTTTTTTAGATAATATTCTCCTTTTGTAAGTGAGATTTCCAGTGTAGTGAGAAGTAATGAGCATTTCTATTGGTCGACATGGACAATATAATGGATGAAGAACAAGCATTTGCAATGATCTTGAAGTAGAGAGAATGTGATTTACGAATTAACATTAAAAGAAATGAAAACATATAAATACATAAAAACTGTGAAAAATATTGAAGAAAAAAGTTTTTTGAAAAAAAAAAAAAAAAAAAAAAGAAACCTAAGAAAATGGTAAACGTTAATCCCACAACCTTTTTCTTTAAAAAAAAAAAAAAATTACCAGAATTGTATTTCTGGATTTAAATTTTTCTTTAAATGTATCTTTACAAAACAGGCTTGTTTGCGAAATAATGAGGCAAAATTTGCTCCATATTTCCCCCAGATAATCTCTGAAATCATTTTACATTGCATCATTTCTATTAAACGCTGTGTGGACAAAAGTGGGTGGAAATGATCACATAAGACAGGAAATTAAGAATTTCAAGACATTAACATAAACCAAATCCTTTTTCAAGCACACAAAAATAACAACTTTATTCCATAATGGTTCCACAATTTGTGGCTTTTCTAGCATGCACACGTACAGAGTCTCTTTTGGCAGCAATATTTTAAAAATGCCTTCATCAGGACTCTTATTCAATCGACATATGGCAACGGATAAGAACATCCCTAGTATTCCTCACGGCTGGATTAACCATCTACTTTGGATTCAACATATACAAAGTCCCAGTCTGGATATGGTGAATAATTTAGTTAGTTAAATTGGGATGATCATTTAGGATTTTCTTAATCTTCACATTTCTCTGCTACAGTTTCTTATTTCACAGGACAATTCAACCTAAGAGAGCTTAGCACATGGAGAAAGCAGATCTAAAAGCAAGTGAGGAAAAGGGAACAGAAGAGATCTAATGAAAAGATTAAGATATGGACAAAGAAAAAAAAGTTTGATTAAACCACTGATAGAGGTTTAAGAACAATGTGACAAATTAAGGCTTGGAGGGGAGAGAATAAATGAAAGAAAAAAGAAGGATAAAGCAAATAAGCTGCCTTCATGAACATTTAAATGCAAACCATCAGGCACACAAGCCAAAATGGGCACACATGCTCATAAATCTCAATCACCGTGGCAACGGCACACCTAAAAAAACCTAGTAATCAACTTTGAAAATAGTGATGGGACTAATGCAACTGGATGTCTGCTTTGGACACACAATTCAGAGATTTTCTGGAGAGAAAAGTTCCATATAACTGTAGTACGAATGTTGGAAGTACTTTTTAAAGCAATACTAATAGTAAGAAGTACTCCAACACAGAGTTCCCCTGGCTGGTACCAGTCCGTCTATCATTCGTTACCAGGCTAATTACAGAATTATTTATTATCTGAGTCTGAATGGGGATTTGTTTTAAAAAATTAACAAATTCTCTCAATTACATCCATCTATGGCTCAGTGTTGACTTCTATCAGTCACGACACCATAGAGCTAGCAAAAAATAAGTAATAAGCAAACGTCTTTAGAAAGTCCTTTGGGAAGGGCCAATGGTTCGCTGACGATTCCAGATAGTATTATCATCCTACTATTAATATTAGAGAAAATAACATTGTTTTTACTTTTGGGCTCAATTTATTTGGATTTTATCTGCTGCAGATTCATCTGTGAAAATACTGTCCAACATTAAACCACTGATCTAAGATCTAAGAAACCATATCTTTTTGTTTTCAAAGAAAAACAACTATCTGGTCTTTGGTCCTAGTGGCCTTTATTTCAAAGTCAGCTGACACAAAATGTGTTTAAAGTGGTTGTGTGGGGGCATTCGGCACAGGTCTATGGGTTGGAAAGAAACTCTTGGACAGCTGCCTACAGGACTAAGGCTCTGGATCAGGTGCTTCACCCAAGGGTGTATCTTTGTGATGAAAGTTAGAGGGACAGTTGAGTGATGGCTGATAGACCCGAACACTTTCAATAGGGTTTGTATTTTCTAAAAATTAGCTCAAACATACACTCACCGGCCACTTTATTAGGTACGCCTGTCCAACCGCTCGATAACACTTAATTTCTAAGCAGCCAATCACATGGCGGCAACTCAGTGCATTTAGGCATGTAGACATGGTCAAGACAATCTCCTGCAGTTCAAACCGAGCATCAGTATGGGGAAGAAAGGTGATGTGAGTGACTTTGAACGTGGCATGATTGTTGGTGCCAGAAGGGCTGGTCTGAGTATTTCAGAAACTGCTGATCTACTGGGATTTTCACGCACAACCATCTCTAGGGTTTACAGAGAATGGTCCGAAAAAGAAAAAACATCCAGTGAGCGGCAGTTCTGTGGGCGGAAATGCCTTGTTAATGCCAGAGGTCAGAGGAGAATGGCCAGACTGGTTCGAGCTGATAGAAGGGCAACAGTGACTCAAATAACCACCCGTTACAACCAAGGTGGGCAGAAGAGCATCTCTGAAGGCACAGTACGTCGAACTTTGAGGCAGATGGGCTACAGCAGCAGAAGACCACACCGGGTGCCACTCCTTTCAGCTAAGAACAGGAAACTGAGGCTACAATTTGCACAAGCTCATCGAAATTGGACAATAGAAGATTGGAAAAACGTTGCCTGGTCTGATAAGTCTCAATTTCTGCTGCGACATTCGGATGGTAGGGTCAGAATTTGGCGTCTACAACATGAAAGCATGGATCCATCCTGCCTTGTATCAACGGTTCAGGCTGGTGGTGGTGGTGTCATGGTGTGGGGAATATTTTCTTGGCACTCTTTGGGCCCCTTGGTACCAACTGAGCATTGTTGCAACGCCACAGCCTACCTGAGTATTGTTGCTGACCATGTCCATCCCTTTATGACCACAATGTACCCAACTTCTGATGGCTACTTTCAGCAGGATAATGCGCCATGTCATAAAGCTGGAATCATCTCAGACTGGTTTCTTGAAGATGACAATGAGTTCACTGTACTCAAATGGCCTCCACAGTCACCAGATCTCAATCCAATAGAGCATCTTTGGGATGTGGTGGAACGGGAGATTCGCATCATGGATGTGCAGCCGACAAATCTGCGGCAACTGTGTGATGCCATCATGTCAATATGGACCAAACTCCCTGAGGAATGCTTCCAGCACCTTGTTGAATCTATGCCAAGAAGAATTGAGGCAGTTCTGAAGGCAAAAGGGGGTCCAACGAGTTACTAACATGGGGTACCTAATAAAGTGGCCGGTGAGGGTATATTTATTGAATGCTTTCCTTGTTCAGAATATGAGTAGCACAATACACTGATACTTTTATTATTATTTATATTATAATTATACTATATAGGTAGATAGACAGATGCCTTTTAGTGCATTATTTATAAAGAGCTCAAAAACAATGTAAAAAGACGAAGAACAGCTGATATCCGATGCCAACAGCGATATATCATGCATCCCTAGCATTGACACGGACGGACGGACGGATTCCCTTTAAGCTGTGATAAATCAGTGATGATCCTATTTCACCAGCAGCAAAATCAAATTTAGAAATTTCTCCCATATATCATTGACAGCCATGAACATTATATTTCAAAAATCATTTATTCAATCATTTTTATTCTATTATTTGTGCTTTAATTCTTGCAGGTTTCTTCTATTTTGATTTTAAGTCAGTGTCCTGCGAGTCTGGCTGTCTCAAGGGTTGGCTGGCACAGCTATTTCTGAGTCTTGATTAATTACAAAAGACTAGAAAGATATTTCGAATTTAATTATAGAATAGCATATTCTTTTCTTCTTAACTTTCAAGTAAACTTGGGAGATATAATTTATTAATGCATATGTTGCATATCCCAGTAAATCTGTTTCACCTTTAAACCTGCAGCTGTCCCTGCTTCTGTCTCTGTGCTCTGCTTAAAAACAGATTTATGAGCTTCTCTACTAATATAATGATGCCAGAGAAATAACTTTCCAGATATCAAGAAGCTCTGTAGTCTGATTCTGTCTGTTCAATCAGAAAACAACAGATATTGGTTAATTTTAACCTTTAAATTGGAGTATGGTCCTCTGAGAAGTCCAGCCTTTTTTACTAGTTAAGAAGAATACAAAATTTAAACTATGTTTTCTCAAGCTTTTTGCATTACAATACTAACTTGAATTAACTTAAAATCTGTAGCCATTTTTAACTGTAAAAACTCGGTATGTCTGAGGAACAGATTTTTTGGTGGCATCTCTAATTTGTTTAACCAACCTGTCTCCTAAATTTTACTTAAATATATATAGAAGTAGCTGCCACTGTTTAAATTCACAGAGTGCGTCTGTGTGTCTTTCCTCCAACCATGTAGCTCCTATGTAAAGCATTGGATAGGGACTGCAGATAATATTATGTCTCAAAGCGACTGATCCGATGATGTTACACCGATGTTAAACCTCAGTTACTGTTGGCTAAAGTAAATCAGCAGAAAGGGAGAAAAAGTGGAAATTATTGGTGGGGTCTGTGTCCGCCAGGCCAAAGTTGGTGGGTGAAGTCCACACCAGTCCTTCAGATAGTTACGCCTGTAGGTTCACCCCACATCTAACGTTCTGTTCTAATCATTTTATTGGTTTTAAGATGACTGTTGTTTTCAGCAACATCTTAAAGACATATGATAAGAAAACGTATACATCCTTGTCACTAATTTCAAAAAATGTACCTCATATGAAGAATATTTTCAGCCTTTACTGCTTGTAATTTTAATGATAGCTTACAGATAATGAAAATCCCTAATTCAAAACATATTGATGCTAACTCACAGTAGTAAAGCCGAAGATGGAGTTCTGCAAGGTGAATTTGTTAGAATGTCAAAGTATGATGGTTTATTATTGGTAGAAAATGTTATTCAAATCTAAATAATCCTTGATAATGGACTTAAAATATCCTGGGAATGTCTTTGTAGCCCCTCCTAGATTAATGGATGGCAAAGTTTGACTGTAAAGGGCAGAGGTCTTAAACTCACTAGTATCCTACAACTTTTATCTCTGTCTCCCCTGCCCTACACACCTGAATCTAATGGCTAAACTAACCCCCTAGCAGTATTCAGGGTCTACTAATAAGCTTATACAGGTGGGTTGAAGCAGAGACACATCTAAAAGATGCAGCATGTTGGACCTCAGGGATTTGAGTTTGAGACCACTGCTCTTTTCTTTCCACAGTGCTGTTTTTACATTTTAATGCTCTAGAACTGAGGGTTATTGAGAGAAATCCTGTCCAAATGACAATATATTGTATGCCTGGGGTGGTGATAGTGGTTACTGGGTTGGGGTATTGGGGTTTCTGACGATGAAAATGTCAATTGTCTTTACTTGTATAGCACTTTGATGAAGTCTGAGAATACCAGAGTCAAAAGCCCCCCAACCGTCAACAGCAGTAAAGGTGAGTTAAGTGTATTGCCAAAGGACACAATGACTAAGACGAATTTAACAGTCTATCACCTGGTTACATGACTTCCTTAGCCACAATCGCCACAAAACTTGGTGATGCCGCTATGCTGGCTGAGTTTGAGGAGCAATTATGGTGTCCCACGTTAAAAAGCAATCAATAGCACTAGCCCTGTATGAGAAAATGAGAACGAAGGAAAATACGCTTTGGTGCATGAAACCCTAACAATCTGGAGCAGCTTGGGGAGTTCAGGCTTATGACAGTGTTTAATTTTCAGAGTTCACAATTCCAGGTCTATTTGGCATTGGGTTTGGAGCAGTTTGAGAATTTGCCTTAAAGTCGGACCAGTGCTGACAAGGATTGGCACCATTCTCCACCATTTCTCTCTGTTTCCTTCCTGATGATACGGTATTGATTGACGTGCTCCACAGACAAAGGTGAGCATAACTGAACTTTGACCGAGGCGTGCTCAGAGTCACCTTGCTCTGCACTTTGCTCAAATCAGTGCATTTGAGTTGTTGTGTAATATAACGTGTTTCATAGGGCAGCGGTGTGCTCAAAACGTTCCGTTTAAAACAGCAGTTACTGTGTCTTGTTAATGAAATTCCAGTTAATTTGTTGTTTTGTGGGAAATCAATAGATCAATGCTGCTGTAGCCATCATGAGGATGCTGCAAAGGTGTTGTTCTGGTCAAGAGTAAACTGAGCCAAAAGTCGAAGCTCTCAATTTACCAGTCGGTCTGCCATGCTACCCACTGTAGTCACAATAAGTAGAGCATGACCAGAAGAACAAGATCTAGGATACAAGATGCTGAAATTAGGGTAGCCTTGCACTCCCTGAGAGATAAAGTAGATCAGCCATTTGGCAAACACACTGAGTGGAGCTGCTTCTCCTCCACATAAAAAGGAGGCAAGGTGGCATGGTCATCCGTTTGGGATGCACCCTTGGGAGTTATTCCAGGAACGTCCTGCCTAGATGTTGCACAGGGCATGGCCAGTGAGTATATATCTGGCCTGGCCCTGGAAAATCTTGAGCTTCTCCCAAAGAGCTGAAGGTTGTGACTGAGGGAAGTACAGAAATGTAAGCTGAGACTGCGATCCCCGCAAAACGTCTAGGGATAAGCAGAGGGTGATGACTACAAGTACAAATACAAATTAGTTGTATTTTTTTATTTCTCTTTTCTTGGCATTTCATCTGCATTCCTTCAGACAGTTCAGAAGCCAAAATTTATATTTTCTTCGTGTTCTCTGTCTCTTCTTCTTGGCACTTATTAGCTAGAGGACAGGGGCCTATTTCAGACAGTTGATACCATCGCACCTGTTGAGCAGATTGCTACAGTATCACAACTTGCTGCTTTTAACTAAGATATTAATGCTACTCATTGCTGTGTATTCCTCCACAAACAAATCCAGCCCTTTGGTTCTGCTTCATCACAGCATTACTGACGCGACTTTAAAGAGAAGATGGATGTGTAGGGAATAACCTCTGAGTGCCATAAATGGAAATGCTCAAATTTTGTGTCCCTCTGAGAGCAAAGAAAACAGCTTGCCTGAAAGGATGAAGGCAGCAGAAAGATGCTTTTGGCATTAAGAACAACAAACCCTTCCCTGCTGTTTATTTCCTTTTGAAAGAGGGAGAAAATAAATGAAAACAAAACATGGAAAAGGGCCGAGAGTCATTGAAGAGAGTACATAATGATAAAAACTATGTTGTGTGTGCGTTTAGTCTGGGCCCTGCATCAGAGAAAATGGACAACTTCACCCTTTCCATTATAGCCTGTTTGAAGACTGCAGAATTAGGGTTTGTAATTTTTTTGCAAACTAATATTATTCCTCATAACATTACCGCCTGTTTTCAAATTTTGTCACATAAAAAAAAAAATACATGCAGGGAAAATAATGTATTGTTTTCAAAATGTTTTACAATTAAATATTAGGAAAGTATGGCATGTATTTTTATTTATTCCGCCTCGATTCACTCCAACACATCGAAATCAATTCTAAAGCTAGAAAATGTAAATTGCTTTTATTTGCACATTAAAAGATAAACCTTTTCCTACACATCTTTTCAAAACAGCAACATCTATGAACTTTCATTTTCAAGACCTGTCATATATGCGTCATCATTTTGGGGCTGATGGCTGACCGATTGCTCATTTCATTCACCTGTCTAGCTCTGCCCTGTTTCTCATCACTGCTCATCTGATACACCTGCTCCTTCTTCTATTTAATTCCTTGGTCCAAGCCATCAGTTCCAGATTATTTTGAGCCTTGGGTGTTAAGAGTTCTCAAACGTTTCTGTGGTGTTCTGATGGCCTGATCCTGACACTATTCTGTATTGTGACCTTTGAGCCTGCCTGCCCCTGTCTGATCTTTGTGCCTGGACTATCTTCGGACTCCTGTTGGATTATTTTGTGGACCGAACCTGGATTCTGCCTTCCTTTGTCAGCTCGGATCTGATCTCCTGTCATTTTAGCAGCCTTCTAGGCTTCTGCGTCTGGAACTCTCTGGCAGCGTCCCCTCTGCCTTGTCAGTCGACTGGCTGGAATCATCCTCGTTCTCTGGGCACAGTCTGAACTGTTAAACCAGGTGAGTGACTCATGCGTTCATATTCATCCTCCGTCAGATTATTGTAGTCACTATCTTCTCTCTGAAACACTTTCCTGGCTCAGATGCCCTAGCCGCTGCAGCCGCCGCCACTGCAGGTATGTTCCGTCATTGTTTGAAACGCTTTTAATGTATTTTACTGTCTGTCTGCCTGAATTATGGCTCCTACTTTCTTAGCCATCAAAATATGCCTAGTTAGATTTAAATCTTAATTTACATAAAAAAATAATATGAAACCCTAAGAATCTGGAATCTTTCTCGCAAATTTTTTAAAAAGACCCGCCCTCTCTGATTTAAAATATAATGTGCATGCACAACCCTGTACCCGCTCCTGAGAGGAACAGCTATTAAACACTTCCATTTATCCTTAAGGAGGTGCGAGGATGCATTGATAAGGCGGTTGCTGGGATGGATCTCATCTCACCCATATTTATACATAAAAAGTTTCCCAACAAAAAGGACTACTGCTACATAAAAAAATAATGAAATGCTTGCATATGTGTGTGTGTGCTGGAGTGGACATTTCAACATGTTTGCGGGGTAAATAAGGATCTGTGGCCACTGTATAACTGTATAACACCAATACCAATTTGAGAGCCAAAAGTTTATTCAATTATTGTCACCCACTCCAGGTAGGCAATAAAAAGTTCTACTGGATTCACTTTATATTAGTCTTTCCTGCTTCACAAAGGTAGGCAGCAGCTTGACAAAGCCATGATTGCAATTATTTTACATCCAAGTAGTATGCAGTTTTTCACACACACATCAGTTTCAAACAGATGGTATTGAATCCGTATGGCATCGGTCGATTCTGCACCGCCAGGTATTGGACATCGGTATCGGGGCCAAAAAATTGCATCGGTGCAACATTAGAAGAAGGACGGTGAGCACCAATGAGTCCTATTGGATATTTTACAAGGGTTGGGTTGTCTTTGAGTAATGCATGAATGAAGATGTCAATTTGTATACCTGTATATGTACGCAAACTTACAATTAACTTATAATTAATAAGCACCTTACAGGGTTTCATCTATTTACCTGGTGGGCTAGGAATGGACTTGTTGGTGTACCATTGCCTACAATATTCTGATTTATTTAAGTTAACATATTGTAAATTTTAGCTTCATGGACAGTGGACAGGTAAGGATGCAGATTATTTAGTGAATCCATTCTTGAACATTAAGTCACATCTGTCTTTTAATACACAATATAACATTATGATGATGCGTTTTCCTCTTTTAGGAAAAACGGCTGTCGCTGGTAAAATGAGTGATTCAGTCAGTTTTACCCAAGTCAAACTGAACATGCTAATATGGAAATTTTTCATATGTAGGAGCATCTAGAGGCTAAAGCCAGGCACACACTGTGCGATATTTTCAATCTTTGCAAACAGCTACAGCTCAAACTGTATGACCATACCACAGGATTTAAAAATTCGTAGCTCACGATGCATTTTCTCACACTGCGTGGCCCAAAGTTCCGATGCGATCTGATGACGGCCGACTGAATTTCAAACATGTTTGATTTTCTCCCGACCTAATGATTCCTGATCGGCAGGTGGTCATGAGAGGCTGATCGCTCCTCGTTACCCCCTGTATGCTACACAATGGCTGAAACTTCGCCCGATCAAAAAATTCTTGCACGACTGGAAAATCGGCCCAAAAGGGCAAAAAAACATACAGTGTATGCCTGGCTTAAAGATGGTTAAATAGATCGCATAGGCTGGATTTATTTTTGCTCAGTGTTGACTGGGCTGTTCTAACCATACAAAATATTTTGAAGTTATTGTGACACCATACCATGATGCCTACACAATCTTTTCAATAAAGTCCTGGTTTGTTGAGCAAATCATTAACTGTAACTGCAATCCAAAGTAAAGGCTGGCTTTCCCTGCCTTTCTCCGCATCACCACTACATCCCAATAAGTATCAGTTAACTGCTTGGAAGTGGAAATAGAAGCAAGAGAGGGAGCTGCTTTGGGTTTGTAACTTTAAACAACATCCCTGTTTGCTCTTTTCCATTTAATGTGCCTCAAAGCTCATTTTGCAAATATTATTTAGATGCCAGCTGTCAGTGAGCTTAGAGTCAAGCACACAGAACTATGAATGGATTTGATGAGTAGTGAATGAAATTCTTGTTGATGACTCGTTGCTTGCAGCTGATGCTAACATAGTTCATGATTGCATCTTGATGCATTTATACCTAAAAAGGTTCACAAACCTTTATAATTGGGAATTTCTTATTGTAAAAACCATCAAAGCATTTATTTGCTTACTTATGCTATGATTTTTTTGGGCACACAAAAGGAAGTAAATGTAAAATCTAAAGCTAATTTGCAGTTCGAGGAGATTTTCTAGTCCTGTTTATCTAATGCAGGCCATGTGGACCTGTTTTTTGGGTTAAATGGATGGCAAGCTACTGAAACCTGCTTGCAAACCACTGCTTAATTGTCTGGTGGTATGCCCTTGAAGCCTTATGCTCTGTTGTCCTTTGTTCCCATTGAAACAACTTCACCAGCTTCAATTTGGACAGCATTTTAAGTTTTAATCTGTAAGCTAATAATGAAAATTTCAATGATTTTAGTAACTAATTAGAAATTAATCAAATTTAGTCTCTAGATCTTAAGCACAGGTTTATAAAAAGTGTCTGGATAAAAATAAGGGATGATTTAAGCTGTTGTGTGGGAGAGCTGAGGTAAAGGCAGTCAAGTAAATTAAGCCTTCACTAGAAAATCTGAAGCATTAAGGTAGATAAGTGTGAAAGAAGAGGAAATAGTATGTTTTTCCATAAAAATGCAGGATGCAGAATTAGCTCCCCTTTTTTTAACAAAGCAAAAAAAAAGAGAAAATATACAAATATTTTGTAGAAAAAACAAATGTATAAATTCTATATCAATGTAGGGAAACACATTTACCATTATATTAAAAAATACAATTTGGTATCTGCATAAACAGTGAGAAAAATAAGTATTTAAACACCCTGACATTTTGCAAGTTGTTCCAGTTAGAAAACATGGAGGGGTCTGACATTGCCATGGTAGGTACATATCTACTGTGAGAGACACAATAACTATTTATTTCTATGATTCAGCTGCAAATAAGTATTTGAACACCTGTCTATCAGCTAGAATTCTGACCCTCAAAGAGCTGTTTGTCTGCCATTAAATGTCCACCTCCATTGTATTTATTATCCTAAATCAGATGCACCTGTTTGAGTTTGTTAGCTGCATAAAAACACCTGTCCATCCTATACAATCCAACTACTAACAGCGCCAAGACCTAAGAGCTGTCCAAAGACACTAGGGACTAAATTGTAGACTTCCACAAGGCTGGAAAGGGCTACGGGGAAATTGCCAAGCAGCTTGGTGAACAAAGGTCCACTGTGGGAGCAATAATTAGAAAATGGAAGAAGCTAATCATGACTGTCAATCTCCCTCAGGCTGGGGCTCCATGCAAGATCTCACCTTATGGGAAATCAGCCCAGACTCACGGGAGGAGCTGGTCAATGACCTGATAAAAGCTAAGACCACTGGTTCCAAAGTTGTTGTGGGTAATACACAAAGACGTTATGGTTTACAATCATGAAATCTTCTTAAACCAGCACATGTCGAGTCCTGTCTTAAGTTTGCCAATGTCCATTTGAATGATCCAGAGGAATCATTGGAGAAAGTCATGTGGTCAGATGAGACCAAAATAGACCTTTTTTGTCATAATTCCACTAACCCCGTTTGGAGAAAGAAGAATAATGAGTACCATCCCAAGAACACCATCCCTACTGTGAAGCATTGGAATGGTAGCATCATGCTTTGGGGGTGTTTTTCTGCACATGGGAAAGGGCGACTGCACTGTATTAAAGAGAGGATGACCAGGGCCATGTATTGTGAGATTACTGGGAACAACCTGCTTCCCTCAGTTAGAGCATTGAAGATGGGAGGAGACTGGGTCTTCCAACATGACAATGACCCAAAGCAGTTGTGGAGGAGTGGCTCTCTAAGAAGCATATCAAGGTTCTGGCGTTGCCTAGCCAGTCCAGGCCTAAACACAATAGAGAGTCTTTGAAGGGAGTTCAAACTCTGTGTTTCTCAGCAACAGCCCAGAAACCTGACTGATCGAGAGAAGATCTACGTGGAGGAGTGGGCCAAAATCCCTCCTGCAGTGTGTGCAAACTTGGTGGAAAAACTACAGGAAACATTTGACCTCTGTAGTTGCAAACAAAGGCTACTGTACCAAATCTTAACATCGATTTTATCAGGTGTTCAAATACTTACATACAGCTGTATCAAATTAATAAATAGATAAAACATTATGCATTGCGATTTCTAAACTTTTTTAAGATTATGTCTCTCACAGTGCATATGCACCTGCGATGACAATTTCAGAACCATCCATGATTTCTAATTGGGAGAACCAGCAAAATAGCAGGGTGTTCAAATACTTATTTGTAAAACCATACATTGTGTGTGGACGGTTTAGCTAGATGGTTCACGTTAAGAATCAAACACACTACATTTAATTCTATCCTAGGAGACACAAGTAGCATGTCTTACCTTAGCCAACTGTAGGTTCACCCATTTTGTGAAAGTCTTCTTCTGAACGTCTTCTCTTTCATCTGTAGGGAGAAAAAAAAACAAAGCCTAGATTTTAAGAAGAGTTCAAACCAGATGAAACATAAATGTCTAAAACATCACAGTGGGAAACTCAGAGAAATATATAAAAGCAATGTTAAAAAATATCTGCTAGGATGGTCAGATGATTATGTATGTTTAACTATACTTCAGTACTGACTTCTGACTCATAAAGTGGCACTCAGCTTCATTAGAGTTTCTTCAAATCCTGCTCAGGGCTAATTGCAACCTCATCACATCAATCAGAAGCCCACTTACAGGGCATCGCTGGCTGGGTATCAGCATCACAGAACAAACCACATAGAGGCCTCCAATCTCAGCTCTGTTTCCACCTGCTATTAAAGCACATCATCACCTGAATCTTCAGTGTTAAACTGCGATCAAAGCTTAAACGGAGCTGCCAGAAAGTGCTTACCTCCTGACGGGATTTCTTTTGTATTCGCTTTTATTGTCATAAGATCAAACAAACTCTAATATAAGAAAAAAACAAAAAGCAGCCCCTAATTAAAGACAAGTTTTAGGTGAAAAACATTGCTCCTGGTGATAAAACAAGAAGTTAATTTGATTCAAATATTTCTTATTCATTTTTTTCTGCTAATTTGAAGTTTGATGATTATAACACTAGAATTAACAAATCATTTAAAAGAACATGCTTTACGAAATAAATGGTCGGCAAGAGCCACCTCGTGATTTTCGAATTAGCTTCATAACAGTACATGTTTTGATCATTTAAATTGCATTTCAAATTTTTCATTAAATTTTTTTATTTTTAAATAAAAAACACAAATACAAAGTGTTTAAATACAATACAAAGTGTTCTGTATTTCTGTTAAAAAAACAGATCTTGCAACTTGTTGTTCTTTTAAAAAGAACAACAAGTTTAAATTTAGTTCTTGTATTTCAAAACCAAAATAAAAAAAACTTTTTATCTGGTTTTGGAATTTTAAATAAAAAAAAATAGATGACCAATAGATTCATGAAGGATCTGCTGTCCACAAGCGGAATAAAAATGGAACATTGAAGAACCGTACCAGGAGGAACTGGCCAAATGAAAATATTAAAAAGGCTCAAGTTTAATTCAAAGGGGAGGTCATACAATGACTCCAACGTACGTCCAGTTTTGTCAAAGCTTAGAACTACCTAAAGCTCTCTAATGGGGTCAACCATGTCTTAATACAGTAAGCGTGTGCTAGTGTGTTAACTTCTCACGGATGTTTTGATATATATGGATTTTATATTTTATGTTCTTTGACAATCATACAAGTTTTGTACACAAGGTTTATAAGTTTTCACAAATGAAGCACTCTTATTACCTAAGCACTCTCATTATCTAAGTTTCTGTGTCCTGGAGAGCATGATAAAATTTGTTTTTGTACTCACGAGCTCTCGGTGCCATGCTCTGAGCATAACTTGTTTTTCGTATCTGCTGTCCACGTGCCCTGGGTGAGGTCAGGGGATGCCGGCACAATGTTTTGGGTTCCTTTGAAGTTTGGCATAAATGGCGGGTGGCGGTTGACACTAGCAGAGACTGCTAGGGTTGCGTACGAACGCCTAGCTGTGCGTGTTGCTGCCCTGCAACACCACGCTCGTCTCCATTCCACTAAAAGAGGCGATTCCACCTAGTTTGCATTACTGCTTGTGTACCTTCTACCTATTCTGTAGGAAACAATGGTAAACAAGCCATGACTAACTGGTAATGTGCCTAATGCTACATCCAAAATGAACAAATGTACAGACCAATCAAATTCTCATGTGTAGCATAGGGAGAGAAAAAAGGGGGCATATGAAATTTTATTTTTTTCCTGCCAACAATTATTAAATGTAATTTTATAGACAATTTTTAGAGGATTATATATGTATATCACAGGTTAGACACCTGTCAGCGTTGCAAAATGGTGATGATAAAACAGTCAGCTTTGCTATTGAGTCCCGCTTGATTATACCTGGATATCTTTATAAAATAAAAGTAACCTGTGAGGCAAAAAAATGTGTTTTGTAGGCCTTGTATGACAGGACACCAAACACTAAAAATGTTTAAATGCTGGAATGGCGTTCAAGCCAGAGGAAAGATAAAGTCCAAAATGTTCTTTATGTCACTTTGTTCCGGATGGGTAAATGTCAATGTGACCATCTTTTATCAGACATGGACTCAGACATTTTTCAGAACAACTTAGAAGAGTCTTTTTTTATTTTTTAAAGCTAAAAATCGTTTCCTCCCTCTCCCAGAAAGGTGCTGGTGGAATCATTGCAGCTAGTTTCCAGAGCTGTCTGTCAGGAGCTCAACTTTTATTATCTATGAGACTGAAATGATAGCAGAGAAGAGCCTGCATGTAGGAGCGGATAATCCTCCGAATCGTGCTCATTACTCTAGCCCTTTTATCTCAGTAAAAGTTGAAAACTTGCGGTGAAGGTGGAGTTACTCCCTTACAGTGCCCTTCTAAAACACCTAGCTTGAACTTTGCCAGACTTAGGCATATTAAAAATTTTTAGAGTGATGTTTGTTTTAAAATCCACTTTACTGTGACTCTCCAAAATAAAAAGTCGTCTTGTCTTTATCAATCAACAGTGCACCAATACATTTCACTATAAATGTAAATGTTTAAACCTAAACTTTTTTAATTTAATGCAAAATAATCTCCACTGAAGAAAACACCAAACAAACTAAGCCAACTCTGACACATGGCGTCGGCAGAATCATGCTGTGGGGTTTACCAGGAGTTCGAGAAAATAATTCAAGTCAATTTCCAAACAGAAAACAATAAAACGATTCTATTATCTTATCATAAATGCATAACATCTATTATTGTATTTGAGGGGAAAGCAAACAAATCACCCTATTTATCTGATCGATATTATTTATTTTCACCGGTTGGATGAGATAATTACAGTCTTCCTTCCACATCACAATTAAGCACTACATTTTTTTTTCTGTCTCCCACATAGAATTCCCAAAAAGTCAAGTAAGGAGTTAAATTTGTTTCAAAGGAATCCTTTTTTGAAGGCACTATATGCTTTATACTAATATTTATATATACTCAATTTTATCCTAGTTACAGTACCTCCATAAAAAAAACACCAGTCTTCATTCCTCATGTTTAACCCAGATGTCTTGTCTGGAACATACATGGCAGAAATACTTTGCTAAATTCACCATCCGTTAATAAAAGCCATTGTACATTTTTGTTTTGTTTGAAAATGTGGCTTATTTAGTAAAAACAGTAATTTTACTAAATTATTCTTTGTCAGAAATGTCAGCTCTCGCAAACACTTCCCCACTTTAATTGGTTTGCAAAAAGCTTAAGCTTGGAAATCTTTCTTTCTGCAATCATAATTGGACTTCTCAAACACAATAAGAACAAACAAAAAGCTTCTGTGTTGAGATTTTTTATCAAGATGTGAATTTATGCATTTTTTCTTATTAGAAAATGTCAGCAGTCATTAGTCTTAAGGAAATTCAAAGTCATCCTTTGATGGAAATGAGGTTTGCTACAAGTTGCGATGCCTCCTCTGCTGTTTAACAGGTACTCGGGGTTGCTTCTCATTACGAGAGAGGAGGAATTACACCCTCACCTCGAAACCCAACATCAGGTTAATATCGCAGCGGCTCAGTTAACCGGAAGTCTTTGAGTATGTTTGTAATTGTGAGCGTTGACTCTGGCCTTGCACTGGCTAATGAAGCTGATAATGAAACTTCTCCTTTAATTAACAAGACACACATCGAGACGTGCGAGACGTCTCACACACAGAATAGAGATTTATTTCTAATGTAAGAAAAGAATACACAGCACACCAATGTTCTATAAGGCAATTATCCTTTACACACAGAGCTGTGTATGTGTCTCTCATAGATTCCCTCTGTTGTTAAACCTAAAAGTCTTAAAAAAATAAAGTAGTTTAAGAAAAAAAACACACAAAAAAACAACCAAGTTTATCCGATTACCCAAAAATGTCTTATATTAAGAAATCATTTCAGTTGAAACCATCTAACAACACGTAGTAGGCTCAAAAAGAACCACGGCATACTCGGATTAAAATAATATTCAAGATATTTCAGGTGTCAGTTTGTGACCCGTGGGTTATGTGGAAGAATAAAGACCCTAAATTTTAAAAAGGACCAGTTGTCTAAAAGAAGATTTATTCAGATTTGTATGAGAACCCATTCATTTACCTGGAGTAATTAATGTATTTCTCAATACACAGTAAATAAAAGACAAGATGTTACAGCTCACAGTGATCAATCACAGAAAACCAATCTGTCCTCTCATAGTGGGGTTCCTCAAGGTTTTTCAGAACAGATGTTCCAGTTAAAGGGGGTCAATTTTTCACAGCCCTACCTCCTGATGCTGACTACAAAGCACCAGGCTTTCACTAGAACTTTCTTCATTTACACACATATTTTTTTCTTACATTTTCGCTGAAGTGCAGTAAGCTGCCTATTTCACCCACATGTGAAAATATTCCACAGGGACAAGTATGCACAAGTGAAACAGAATTAATTTTTAAAGTTTGCAGCTTCTACACAGTTTTTCTGTATTTAACTCCATTCCTTTCAATTTCTCACAGCATGATGCTGCTACCACCATGTTTCACAAAAACATTTTTCAAGTCTATGAAATTCAGATTCTTTATGCCTTTATTTAACATTATGATGGGTAAGTTTGACCTTTGGGGAACTGTACTGTATTAACTGGGTTTCAGATGTAGTGGATTATATTTTACATCACTGTTAGCATAAATGCCACAGATTATAGGGATAATGAAATACTGGGTTTCTGTGTTTCTGTAACAGCACTTCACTGGTTTTTAATGTTACTAAAAGGACAGAAACGTAATAGTGTCAATAGGTAACCCTATGTCAGAGTTTACCACAGGGGTTCCTCAAGGTGTCATCTTGGGGCCCATGCTATTTTCATGTTCCTCTTTTTAGCTCATATCATTAAAAAAAAAAAATAAAAAAAATAACATATGTTCAGTGTGCAATGCAAATAAACACACTTTGTCCATATTAGCATGTGTACCATTCCCCCCCCCCCCCCCCCCAAAAAAAATCTGCTCTTCTGCATGCAGGACACAACATAAAGATTCACAGAACAAATAGCTCAGAAAAATGGAAGCAGATCATTTAAAACGGAGCAACTCCAACTGTTGTTGAGCAGGGTACAGAATGAGAAATATAAAATTGCCTGTTGCTAAATGCATCAATACAGAACACTTGGGCTGTTTACACAGCAGGCCTTGATGCCCAATTCTGATTGTTTTGTAAAATCTGACTATTTTGGCAGGTGGCAGGATCTTTTATGCTTCAATCTGAACAGTTTGGGAGACCAAAGCGACCCTCGAGGGAACGAGGAGAATGTAGATGTCATACAAATACACACGGTTTAAAAAAGAAATCCTTCAAGGACTGTCACTATAACTGCATAATAGAGACTTGTTAAAAAAAAATCAAAACATAAATGGGGATCCCAGTGTTGTTAAACTTTTAAGCAATGAAAAATGGTAGTATCATGACCAAGTCATTAGCAAAGAAAGAAACAGTGCACAGGCATGCCAAACCAGCCATTTGAAAGAAGCGGGTGTAGACGATTTGTGTCAAAAAGATCAGATTTGGTCACACTTGCATGCTTTTTGAAAATAGCCTTACTTTTTAAAGGTCATCATGGAACTCTTGCTGTAACCAGTCTCTTGACTTTACGTGGATAGTCGTCTTAGGGTACAGCTTTGTCTTGAGATTGATTAGATTGCCCTCTGCTATTCTATGCAGGGTGTTTGAAGCCTGAGATGTAGTTTTACAATTTAACCTTAGTGAAATCCACTCAGTTATAATTAGGGGCATGAAAAATAAAATAAATGAATGCCTGAACTTATAAAGAATGGCTTAGGTAAAAAAAACAAAATGGGAACATTACTTTGTTGGTTGGAAAACAGAAGATCCATTTCATTACCACAGTTTATAGAATTGTTTAATCTATTAAGGAGCTCTTGCTGTTATGTCTCTGTCCCATTTGAGAACACCACTCTCAATGCAGAGCCTCACGTCAGTCATAATGTCTTCCGTCGTCACAGACCTACAATACCAGATGTATGTGACTGTAAACCATCATGGCTCTGGGTGAGTGATCATCATGGCCTGGGTTGTCAGAAAGGCTGATAGAGTGAGAATTAGCAGGTGCAGCCAGCAGCAACCAGACAATAAAGGTGAGAGAAAAACAAAATCGATAGTCTATTTAAACTGTTGTGTGACTGAAACTTGTAGCTTAAGACACACAACTTTTTGCAAAGACCCTCAACTTAAATGATAAAAAAACAAGGATTGTTGTTCCTAGTGTTATAAATTAATGTCTAAACCAAACAAGCAAGGGCTTTATGATTCAGTGGGGGAAGTCAATGGTTACCAAAGGTAACTGTGGATGATGAAAATGACAACAAAAATCCAGAATATAATCTCTGATCTATTTAAGTCATTAACAAAAAACAAAACTTAAAGGAGCAACAATAAGTTTCCTAATACAAAATACAGAATTGCAGCACTCTACTGCATGTTCTCTTAGCTCAAGCTTGCTCTTATGGAGCTAAATCGGGCTCAGTTTTCACAAATACACATGTGTGATTCACATGTGCACAGTACAAGCTCCACACACACTTTTAGGTACGTTTCCACGATTTAGGTACGTTTCCAACCAATCACAGAGCTCCCTTGTATAACCCAATCACCAGAAAGTAATCCACGTGGGATAACTGACCTCCGGATTCCACATCCTAAGTCACGGCTCCTCTCCAGACCGCCTGCTCAAAGCAAAGCGGTCTTACTCCAGTCCAACATCCTTGGAGCTCGAGGAGAGCGTTCAACCATATTATTATTTAATTCATAGGAGACAAACAGGCAGTGATAAACGCTTTATTTAGTATGACATATTAAAACTCATCTTCAGCATAAAAAAAAAATGTTCTGCCCAAACATTTTTTTTTCAGCATCTCTTCATCCATACCTGCAATAAGACGTTTGTTTGGAAGTTATCAGACGCGCTCTTGAAAGTTGTTGTGAGTGGATTTGATGAAACTTTTAAGCCTCTCAGTATAAAATAAATATTTTGGTCGAGATGAGAAATCTGCTTCCTGGTCTTTTCAAGCAACAGAATATATAGGAATTATGCTCTAATTTGTAGTTACCGATCTAAAGTTACCATATTATAATTTGATGAACCGGATCTTCTCTACGCTCTTTTTCCTGTTTACAGGGTTTATACAGGAATTAATTTCTAATTTAATGCTTTTTAATGCTCTTTTAATGTCTTAGAAATAATTTTAATGCCACCAGCCATGCCCCGAATTCCTAGTTTCCAACTACTTTTGTCGAAACTGGCATTCTTCCCCATTCTCTTGCTTTTTCTCCGACTCAAGCTTCTTTTCCGAACATACGTCTTTGCAATCAACCGGAAGCAGTTCCACGCAAATCAATCGTGATATAATATGTCTGACCAAATTGATTTCATAAAAATTATTTTTTTTTTTTAAGAAAGCATTTTAAATGCCACAATAAACACATTTAATGAATTTTAATGCCAATTAAGGCCTTAATTTATAAAATAACGATATAATGACTTTTAATGATTTTTAATGACCTGCAGAAACCCTGGTTTACTGCAATTGCAATTGCGGAGCTTTACCTGGCCGATGTTCTGTGAGCTCAGCATACCCTTATTAATACGCATGATCGTTATTAGTGGTTATCATTCCCATAGAATGGCTTCAGATTGTGCCATTAGGCTCAGTAGGTAGTTATCACCAAGTGAATCCTAATCCTAACCCTAAAGTCATTCTTTTCCCCCACGGAATTAATTAATCTACTGTATGTTTGTGTAATGTGTAAATAATTTCAGTAGTTCTTCACGTGCTGTAAAAATAAATAAGTAAAAATAGAATGATCCTCATGTCGCTCATATTAAACAAACTAATCAGCTTCCAAAAAAGGTGAGTTTGGAGATTTAGACAAAAAAGGTTGTTCTTTTCCCCCTTATCAGACAACATAACCTTCTCCTTTTCCTCTGGATTATCAGAATAGTCATTGGCAAACCTCAAATGGGCACATTTGTAATGTTATTATATGCACACAGTCCTAATCAGTCAATAAGTGCCAATTGTTTGGCTAATATCTAAACAACACTGTCAAAAGTAAACCAACTTTTCACTAAAGCCTCATTTCTAAAAATCTGCATCAGATTTTGTGATTTACCAACATGTTTGCATATTTAGCAGAAATTATCTGATGTAACGACGGCCAGGCTCTGCTTGACTTTTATGTTTTGTGACAAACAAGTGATTCAGAGCCTTTCAAACAGCCTCTTTACCCGAACAAAACAAAACTATCGAGTGTTAGACTTTAATTTTGTAAGGATTCTTCATTTGTCTGTGCATGGAAGGGGGATAGTAAAACTTCAGAAAGTTTAATTCATGCAGAAACTAACCCCATGCACATTATACACAAATCACACAAGTCCTCTCCTCCTCTTGTCTGAATGATTCTCAGTAATTGATGTGGCCCCAGGACTTGAATCCTGAGCAGCACTTGTCAAAAATAACATTAAAATAAAAAAGCAACAAAGCACAAAATAAAAATCTGATAGAGCACAAAAAAATAATGAATTCCTCTAATGATAAAGGTTTATTAAGACATGGAAATAATCCTACATATGGTTCAGCAAGATCGCTTGATTTTCAAAGCACTGTCTACATTTCTGAAAAAATTTTCTTAAACTGAGTCACAATGATTTATTAATGGAACCTGTTGAGGAGGAAGCATTTGAACCATCCTATGAAGTGATCCGCAAAGGAGCTGTGAAGCACGGAGGTGGAAGCGTCGTGGTGTGGGAAAGCCTTGCTAACCCAGGACCTGGTCAATCGTCCCTCATTAAAGTCACCATGATTCAGGTTTATCAGCGAAAGCATGAGGTCATCAGCATAAAAGAGGTATAAAAACCCTATTATATTGTACAGTACAGCAGTCTAAACTCAATTAAACATACAGCAATTCCAATTAGAGCAACACTGTGTACCTTTGATCCAACTACAGGATAGAAAGATATAAACACTATATATATATATATATATATATATATCAGAAGGATTTTTCTGGCCAATATTCAGCACTTGAAGGGTAGCAATGTTTCCTATTCTTAAAAACTCACATATAAAACTTTATTCGGATTAATTACTAGGGATGCACGATATAATCGGCCCCCTATCGGTATCGGCCTGTATCGGCCTTAAAACTGAATATCGGACATCGGCCACCCCACCGATATTTAACCCGATATTTGATCAGCTTCTGAGTTTCTAAAGTCTAAAAAAAAAATAAAAAATTCTACTTCTTCTTCCCCAAAAACGTCTTTTTTACAGACTTAAAAACTTCTAAAGACGAGGGAAAAAATATTGATACATTAAAATATCACAATATCTTCATATGCTGATATATTGCCATTTAAAAACACCATATCAATCTCTTTTACTAATGAAATATTGCTATATGTCATCGTTATGCTACGAAATCCCCTGAAAATTCACGAAATTTTGCCGTATTTTTATATGTTGATATACTGACGCGGTATCGATCTATTTTACTAACAAAATCTCACAAGAATTAGCAAAATATCACAAGAGTTTGTAACAGAACGAGGAAATTTCACGAGATTTTGAAAGTAAAATAGATCGATACCACGTTTTTAAAAATCAATTTGATATCAGCATATGAAAATATATTTGAGTATATTATTTTTCAAAGTTTCAGAAATGGATAACAAAACTGCTATTTTCAATGACTACTTATTTTTGTCCAGCTTTAACATCGGTATCGATATCGGTTATCGGCTACATGAGTTTTAAAATATCGGCATATCGGCCAAAATCCCTATATCGTGCATCACTATTAATTACTGGATGAGCCATGTGACCCACAACACCTCTTAACAGCAGTAGGAGCTACCTTTAAAATACCAGAGCTGACATGCTGAAGTTTTTGTTAGCCAACCAAACAGATGTGACACTTTCTAGATCCGTTTTTATGAGGAGCTCCATGAAAAGTGGTCTGATATCAGACTCCAAAACAGAGGGAAAGTATAAAATCTTTCAACGTTGCTGTGAGAGTGGAGTAATGATAGGCAGGCTAACGCCAGCAAAATTTCATGTAATGACATGAAACAAGTAGGCCCAAAATAGTGCCTTTTTAGAGAGTATGTTGAGTTTTCTGGTAAAAAAAAAAAAAAAAATCTAACCAAGAAAACAAAACAAAACAAAAAAAACGAAACATATCTTGTTTACACTCTGAATTTTTCAGCAGTTTTTAACTGAAGCTCAACACCACCACACGTTTTAACATGGAAAATTCTAATTTACTGGAGATCATACCTTTAAATGGAAAACACAATCCAGAGCATTTCAGCTCTTTTAACCTTTCACCACAAATATCAGGTCTATCCTTAATGGCAATATATCAGCATATGAAGATATTGTGATATTTTAATGTATCAATATTTTTTCCCTCGTCTTTAGAAGTTTTTAAGTCTGTAAAAAAGAAGTTTTTGAGGAAGAAGAAGAAGTAGTATTTATTTATTTATTTTTTTAGACTTCAGAAACTCAGAAGCTCATCAAATATCGGGTTAAATATCGGTGGGGTGGCCGATGTCCGATATTCTGTTTTAAGGCCGATACCGATAGGGGGCCGATTATATCGTGCATCCCAATCATAGACCGTTAAATATTAATTATATTATTAACTACAAAAACACGAAGATCCCCCTGAGGTAAAACAGTAATACATAATGTCTCTAAAGTGCTTATTTTTGTTAGTTGACAAAAGAAAAATCTATATTTACAATTTATATCGGGGTAGCAGTTGTATAAATTGGTCATTTAAAAATTCCTTTTTTCAGTCTCTCCAAATAAAGTCTATTTTCAATAAACATTCAGCACTTAAGTTTTTATTTAAATTTTTTTTATGATAAAAAAAAAATGATTCAACACCCACAACCCCCCACCTGACTCACACACATTTTCCTAATGCCTTTCTAAGATGCTATAGGTTTGCAGCTATGCCGCCATAGTGGAGTCTCTGCAGTGAGAGAGCAGCAGTGGTATTTAATAAAAAGATTCAAAACAGAGTCTGACGCCAAATGTCATTTATATGCCACAAATCTGCCTGATAATTATTCTGAAGCTGTATTTATCATCCTAAAATGCATTTCTAATAGATTTCCACTGTGTGTGGTAGATGGATAAATTCATCCAAGCCGTCTGATCCATCATGTGGGCTTCTCTTAACAGGCTTGTCAGTGTCCTAATGGAGCTCAGCGACAGTGCAAGCACAGAAGCCCCGGGAGGGCAAACAAGAGATCTGTCTCCGCCGTCGGTGAAGCCCGGTGCAAAAGTCATGTTTGTCACTGTTTTGGCCACAGCTGCCTGGCAACTGTCACGGCTATTAGCCACAGACGGAATATGAGACCAAATCCAATCAGATTAGGTCATTACAGAGAGATGAGACAGAGAGGAAGTGATGGAGAGATGGCTGATAGAGGAAGACAAAAAGAGCATTCGGTGTTGGAAACACTGGCATTAGGAGATGGGAAGAAGGGATGAAAGGAGAAAGAAAGCTGAGTGAGGGCAGCTAAATCAGAGCAGGAAGGAAAGGAAAATGATAAGGGGGCCTAACTGCCAATTACCACCATACATAATAAGGCCAGGGATCACACAAACACACACACTTCGTTGGACATGCTTTTTTTTTTTTTTTTACTAAATTAGCAGCGGTGTTCAAAGCAGCTGATCTGGTCTATGAACTGAAATTAATATCAGCAAAAATCTACCAAATGTCTCTTTTGGTTTTAATTGTTAGAAAGGTGAACAATTAGTTTCTTTATTCCTGACAGTATTGTATAGTTCTATTTTGCCGTCTACAGCTGTCATGTATTAAAAGATTAATTTAAGCTAATTTTATGAAAGTTTGTGATAGAGAGAGGGTTCGACTGATTAACCGAGTCAGAAACCATATTTAAAGATTAAAAAAAGGACAAATAATAGCTAGTCATCTTCATCAGCACAGACAAAGTGTCTGCACAGTGTAAACAGATTTAATTATGTCATTATCAGCTCTTAGTTTTCAGACATGCAGTGCTTATAGATTACATATAGATTACAGTAGAGTTTATATATCCCAATATGATGAGAACGGAGATTTTGATAAGTAATGACAGAGCTTTCATTTGTATGACATAGCATTAAAGTTCTCTCATAGTAATCTTCTCCTCAGTAAGTGTACCTAGGGAGTTTCAAGCTTGGCTTCTTTCCTCTTTGAGTGCAGCATTTCTTTTTCTCACCAATGAACCCTGAAGCACTATAGGGTTCTCATTTTAAAGTGGGCCTTTGAATAGACACTTCAGCCTGTGCCACAATGCTCTGCAGCTCTTTAAAGATTGCCTTTGCCCTATTTGGCACCTTCTTGATTGATGTCACTCATGCCTAAGGTGAACAGCTTTCTGAAACCAAATCTGGGGACATTTCCAGCACGCAGATGAAAAGAGATACATCAAGATTAAATTTAGGAAACTGAGACAGTAATGGTTTGATTTATTTTTAGATGTTTATGAATATTTAAACTGCAAAAATCAGGTGTAAAAGCCAGGAATGCCTCTCAACACTGTTAGTGTTTCTTAGGATTAATAAAATGAATAAATCGATAGTGTTATAAACAGAAAACTGGAACTGTGTCTCAGGGTTAAGGGAAAGGGGTCAGGGTGGGGGTCGGAGGGGTCAAGGGTGGTTACCAGGGCAAAGGCCAGATTGAAGTGAGGAAAAAAAAAATGTAGAAAAATAAATCCAAACATTTATCCAACATTTAGCCTTACCCCATTTAGACTTACCCCACCTATTCAAAAAAGTGCAACAACTTCTGTTCACATCTACATATCAATGAGAATGCAGTGTTCCTGCACTATCATGGATTTAAAAAAAGCAGCGGTCAAAGCCTGCCAGTAAAGGATGACATATGTTCATTACTATCAACTTACCTGTGCGTCTCAAAGAAGCAGATCATTTTCTTGTAATAATGGCTCTATGCCTTCATCTATCGATTACTTGCTGAACTTCTGAAGCTCATTTGTTTCCTGTCCTTCATTTCTGAACAAACTGATTAATCAAGGGGTGTCTGGCTGATTACTGAGGTTCTTTTCTTTCTAGCTCTCTGCTGACTTCTGCCTGCTCTCTGCTTTACTCTTCTAGGTAGATTGTTCTTCCCTTCAACTGTCCTTTTCATCAGTGTTTCTATTTTCCTCCACTTTCATTTAGTCTTTCCATCTTCTTCCTCTCTCCTCTTCTGTAAGTATTACAATATTATAAAATATTACAATATTATAAAATGCATTATAATATAATCAAAATCCCTTCTAAAAATATTTGAATGTACAACAACAAAACTTACAAACTAATATTAAAAATAAGGTTTTTGTTTCACACACCTATGCAGTTGGTAATATGTTGGATGAGCGACTGGGGTGATTTCAATTTAATATCATCACACATATCGTTTTCATCATGTCACCTGGTTAAACAATAAAAATGCTAATTACAACCATATTTGGAGCTACAGGCAAAAAAAAAACATGAATGAAAAAAAAAATGGCTTAAACAATTAATCAGATTAATCGGGATTAATCTATTATTGAAATAATGGTCAACTAATTTAGTTGTTGATTAATCAATAATTGGAGTATAGAGACTCTAAAAATGCCTTTAGCTGACAGAGCGACCCACTTAGAGCAGTAATTTTATTAAAACTGTAAAATATATATAAATATTTTGCATTTAGGATATTAAAAAAAAAAAACTTCTTCGTCTGTCAATATGCTCTACCCAAAACTCCTCAAGTGGAAAAGTTCAAGTTTCACCTTGTTCTATTTGATAAAAAAAAAAAATCTTCTTTAGGGAACCTTTTGATTATTCTATTATTTGATTAATCGAAAAAAATAATCAACAGATAATTCGATTTGCAAAATAACCGTTGCAGCCCTAAAATGAACATTAAACAGGTAGGTATCTCGAACTCCATCATTCTTAGATCATGCAGATCTCATCTCAGTTTTCCCGTTATGCCCTTTATTTTTTCATGATGAATTTTCATATTTCCAAACTGAGTGGCAGAAAAGAACAACCAACCCTGGAAGCCTCTGCTCATAACTCTACTTATGACTATTTATATAAACTAAAGGTAAATGTTAAATGGCATGTACTTATATAGCGCCTTTATTCAAGTCAGGAGACTTGACCAAAGAGCTTTACACTACATTCATTCACCCATTCACGCACACACTCACACACTGATGGTGGCAAGCTCCATTGTAGCCACAGCTGCCCTGGGGCTCACTGACAGAAGCGGGGCTGCCGTACACTGGCACCACCGGGCCCTCTGACCACCATCAGTAGACAATGCAGGTGAAGTGTCTTGCCCAACGACACAACGACACTGAAAGTCGGAGCCGGGGCTTGAGTCGTCAATCATTCGATTTCAGGGCAAACTCCTACATCCAACACCACTGTCGCCCTGATAGACATCAGTTTTAAATCATCTTTAGATGAACCCTTGTTGATACCTGGAGAACCACCGAACCAGGTTAGTGCCTCACAAGGAGTTTTCAATCATTGTAACATTTTATCTTAGTGTCTTTTACTCATGCCAGCTCCAACCCGTGGTCTTGTCTTACATTTTGTTGATTTAATGTTTTTATTTATACATAATCGCCCTCTGGAAGTAGGATGAGCAATTACATGTACTTAGGAAATTCTTTTGAATATTTTCTTGTAGTTGTCTCCAAGGTTTGAGAGGGGCATGAAGGAAGCTATCTATGTTAAGAAAGAAAAAACAACTGAGATTTCAGCTTTAAAAAACCTACAATGCAGCAATTGAGATGATCCCTTCCCGCTGTCATCGCAGCCCCACCCCCTTCACAGGGGAACAGAAGACCTCGACTTATCAGCCTGGCCAACAATTCCCTTTAAGCAATGCAGGCTAACAAAAGAAGCCAAATGACCCCCATTCCAAAGGGCTGGACTCCTTTGTTCATGTCAATTTTGTCAATTTGCATGTTTCCAAAACAAAAACAAGGCTTTGTTGGGCTACTGTATAAAACCTCAAACTCAAGGCTATTCTTGACATTTTGAAGTGAAAAAGCTTCCTGAAAGGGAAGCGAAACGGCTTCAAACTTGGAAACAAAGTCCAGTGGATTTTTTTTAACTTTTTTTTGGAACGGCCAGGAACTGTATGCTGGATCTATGTTTCAAATCAGGTAAAAGAGGGACACATTTGTCGGCTGGATTTGAAGCAGTTTTTAAAAGATTTCTGGATTGGGACATTCTTCTTCACAGTTATATGTCATAATCAGTCCACACATGTAGCCTACAAAGGATGCAGCGCCTGAATTTGGACGAATCCTTTCACTGACACCAGTAATTGCTTTTAAGGCTACTTCTTCACTACCATGTTCAACTCTTTCTGTTATGTTTCCCAAAAGCAATGCTAGTTCTACAATAGATGCAATGAGAACCACACATTCCTAAATGTTTCATCAAGAGGAGAATTTTTGTGTTCTTTTTTTAGCCAGCAGGGGTTTTGGGCATGGAAGTCTCCCCTGGTGGCCATTCTTGCCCAGACTCTTCATTATTGTGGATTTATGAACTGTGAACTGGATTGAGGGACTTAAAGGCTCCTTTATATGTTGTTCTAGGTTCTTGCTGGATCCCACATGTGCTCTTGGAGGAAGATTGGTAGGATGGCCACTCCTGCGGGGCCACCACTGTTTGAGTTTTTTTTCCATTTGTGAACAATGTCTCTCACTAAGATAAGCTAGATGGCAAGATGGGTTTCGAATAAGGATTTAAGTTATCCATTAGTAAACTAAATATATATATTTTTTTACAATCAGCTTTTATCATGAAGTGTTTTTCTTTTTTGTTTTCTCTAATCTTATAGCATACTTCATGTTGTTAGACAGGTCCTATTTTGAAAAAACATGATTCTACAAATGATGCAGTTAATTTTCTACTTCTACTTTCTTTCCAAAAACCTGCTCAATAAGCATTTATAAAGACTTTTTCCAAAGAATTTGATTTAAACAAGCTTTTGTTCCTCATTTAAAAAAATCAAAGTTATTCAAATATTCAAAAACATCTGCTTTTTGAGTAATCTTAATGATAAAAAGGAAACATCTGCTTTAAACTACTTCCCTATGCAAGAAAGTCTGTTTTTTCTCGTTCGCCACAGAGGCACAGTTAGTCCAAACCTTTCCTACATGCTTTCTGTGTTTGTGCAGAGTGTGTCAGTGTGTATCTGTCTAAACTGTGAATGAAGCCAATATACAAGCTTCAGCGTGTAGCACTGATATTCATCTGCAGCCAGGCAGCAGCAGCAGGAGGAGAGACGGAGGTAAAAAGATGGTAATCAAAACAAAAGCGAAGAAAAAGAAATGGCTTAAACAATTAATCAGATTAATCGGGATTAATCTATTATTGAAATAATGGTCAACTAATTTAGTTGTTGATTAATCAATAATTGGAGTATAGAGACTCTAAAAATGCCTTTAGCTGACAGAGCGACCCACTTAGAGCAGTAATTTTATTAAAACTGTAAAATATATATAAATATTTTGCATTTAGGATATTAAAAAAAACAAACTTCTTCGTCTGTCAATATGCTCTACCCAAAACTCCTCAAGTGGAAAAGTTCAAGTTTCACCTTGTTCAATTTGATAAAAAAAAAAAATCTTCTTTAGGGAACCTTTTGATTATTCTATTATTTGATTAATCGAAAAAAATAATCAACAGATAATTCGATTTGCAAAATAACCGTTGCAGCCCTAAAATGAACATTAAACAGGTAGGTATCTCGAACTCCATCATTCTTAGATCATGCAGATCTCATCTCAGTTTTCCCGTTATGCCCTTTATTTTTTCATGATGAATTTTCATATTTCCAAACTGAGTGGCAGAAAAGAACAACCAACCCTGGAAGCCTCTGCTCATAACTCTACTTATGACTATTTATATAAACTAAAGGTAAATGTTAAATGGCATGTACTTATATAGCGCCTTTATTCAAGTCAGGAGACTTGACCAAAGAGCTTTACACTACATTCATTCACCCCTTCACGCACACACTCACACACTGATGGTGGCAAGCTACATTGTAGCCACAGCTGCCCTGGGGCTCACTGACAGAAGCGGGGCTGCCGTACACTGGCACCACCGGGCCCTCTGACCACCATCAGTAGACAATGCAGGTGAAGTGTCTTGCCCAACGACACAACGACACTGAAAGTCGGAGCCGGGGCTTGAGTCGTCAATCATTCGATTTCAGGGCAAACTCCTACATACAACACCACTGTCGCCCTGATAGACATCAGTTTTAAATCATCTTTAGATGAACCCTTGTTGATACCTGGAGAACCACCGAACCAGGTTAGTGCCTCACAAGGAGTTTTCAATCATTGTAACATTTTATCTTAGTGTCTTTTACTCATGCCAGCTCCAACCCGTGGTCTTGTCTTACATTTTGTTGATTTAATGTTTTTATTTAAACATAATCGCCCTCTGGAAGTAGGATGAGCAATTAGATGTAGTTAGGAAATTCTTTTGAATATTTTTTTGTAGTTGTCTCCAAGGTTTGAGAGGGGCATGAAGGAAGCTATCTATGTTAAGAAAGAAAAAACAACTGAGATTTCAGCTTTAAAAAACCTACAATGCAGCAATTGAGATGATCCCTTCCCGCTGTCATCGCAGCCCCACCCCCTTCACAGGGGAACAGAAGACCTCGACTTATCAGCCTGGCCAACAATTCCCTTTAAGCAATGCAGGCTAACAAAAGAAGCCAAATGACCCCCATTCCAAAGGGCTGGACTCCTTTGTTCATGTCAATTTTGTCAATTTGCATGTTTCCAAAACAAAAACAAGGCTTTGTTGGGCTACTGTATAAAACCTCAAACTCAAGGCTATTCTTGACATTTTGAAGTGAAAAAGCTTCCTGAAAGGGAAGCGAAACGTCTTCAAACTTGGAAACAAAGTCCAGTGGATTGTTTTAAACTTTTTTTTGGAACGGCCAGGAACTGTATGCTGGATCTATGTTTCAAATCAGGTAAAAGAGGGACACATTTGTCGGCTGGATTTGAAGCAGTTTTTAAAAGATTTCTGGATTGGGACATTCTTCTTCACAGTTATATGTCATAATCAGTCCACACATGCAGCCTACAAAGGATGCAGCGCCTGAATTTGGACGAATCCTTTCACTGACACCAGTAATTGCTTTTAAGGCTACTTCTTCACTACCATGTTCAACTCTTTCTGTTATGTTTACCAAAAGCAATGCTAGTTCTACAATAGATGCAATGAGAACCACACATTCCTAAATGTTTCATCAAGAGGAGCATTTTTGTGTTCTTTTTTTAGCCAGCAGGGGTTTTGGGCATGGAAGTCTCCCCTGGTGGCCATTCTTGCCCAGACTCTTCATTATTGTGGATTTATGAACTGAACTGGATTGAGGGACTTAAAGGCTCCTTTATATGTTGTTCTAGGTTCTTGCTGGATCCCACATGTGCTCTTGGAGGAAGATTGGTAGGATGGCCACTCCTGCGGGGCCACCACTGTTTGAGTTTTTTTTCCATTTGTGAACAATGTCTCTCACTAAGATAAGCTAGATGGCAAGATGGGTTTCGAATAAGGATTTAAGTTATCCATTAGTAAACTAAATATATATATTTTTTTACAATCAGCTTTTATCATGAAGTGTTTTTCTTTTTTGTTTTCTCTAATCTTATAGCATACTTCATGTTGTTAGACAGGTCCTATTTTGAAAAAACATGATTCTACAAATGATGCAGTTAATTTTCTACTTCTACTTTCTTTCCAAAAACCTGCTCAATAAGCATTTATAAAGACTTTTTCCAAAGAATTTGATTTAAACAAGCTTTTGTTCCTCATTTAAAAAAATCAAAGTTATTCAAATATTCAAAAACATCTGCTTTTTGAGTAATCTTAATGATAAAAAGGAAACATCTGCTTTAAACTACTTCCCTATGCAAGAAAGTCTGTTTTTTCTCGTTCGCCACAGAGGCACAGTTAGTCCAAACCTTTCCTACATGCTTTCTGTGTTTGTGCAGAGTGTGTCAGTGTGTATCTGTCTAAACTGTGAATGAAGCCAATATACAAGCTTCAGCGTGTAGCACTGATATTCATCTGCAGCCAGGCAGCAGCAGCAGGAGGAGAGACGGAGGTAAAAAGATGGTAATCAAAACAAAAGCGAAGAAAAAGAAATGAATCTCACCTCAAACCACTAAATCGTTCCCTGCCATTCCCAAACACAGCACTGTACCCAAAATACAAACAAAACACCTAATATGTATTATGCATAAACCTAGATGTTGTGTCCCTTTAAAAAACCTGATATTGTGAAAAGAACTTAGTGCAAGCCATGACTGACTCCTAAAATACTTTTCTCCCCCTTTTTAAAAAAAAACTTTTTCCCAAATCAGTACAGTGAGCGTTAAGCAGCAAAATGGGATTTGCTGCTTTGTCACACCCTATCACTGTCAGCCTGACATCTGTAAAATCTGAAATTGTGATTTGAAAACCGTGGACACGCTGTAGATGCAACCGTGTGTCATTCTGGGTCAAAATTTGTGAGGGCACGAAGTATAACTCAGGTCGATGTCGAGAGGAGGGACATAAAAAAAGGATGCTGTGCAGCATTTATGGCTTTAAAGAGGGCAGCTGAGGAATAACTCAATACGGATTGAGGTTTTAGGCAAAAAAGGAATGAGAAATGGTGGGAAATTTGGTTCTTAATCTAAGAAGATAAGGTATAGGACAAAAAATATGTCTTCTATTGCAACCTTAGCTAACTATCATTAAGATAAATGTTTAAAACATTCCTTCCGTTTCCTGATTTTAAATCAAATCCTGTCGTTTTACCACAGAAATTCCAAATAACATGAAAGTTCAAAAAAAGAAAGTATGACAAAAGGTGTATGAGTAGCTCTGTAAGCCACTGCATATGGATTACAGTCGCTGGGAAGACTAAAATACCTGGAAGTGAGGGGAAAACGAGTGAGCGATCATATCTCACATATATCACATTCAGGCACGCTTCTCAAAGAAAACATACAGCTCTGTAGGAAGGTGTGAGGGAAGGTGCAACGCCTCATTGTGCTGTGTGAAAACAAAACAAAGAACTGCGTGTGCGTCACCCCCAGAGTCAGCTGAGACGGTGCGATTTCAGAGCAGCACTATTTGATTATGCTTTTATTCCCTCTGAACCAGTAAAGCCAACAAATCATCACAGGCAATCCCACACACCGGGGATCTAAAGCCCCTAAAAGAAAAGAGAGAAGTGAAACCATTCCACCTCCTGCAGCTGTGCAGTCCTGAATGGATTCCCCTTCGTTAGCTTTCCTTGAATACCTTAATAAGAGTTAAATACTGAATAATATACTGGATGTATCACAGAGATGCAGAGAAAACAAAGAGGTAACTCAGTAATCTCTCTTCATTTTTTCGTTTAGATTAAGTTTCTAAAATCAACCTAGACTAGGCCAGTTTTTTCTTATCAATTCTACTAAAACATTTGCTGTTAAGTCTGGAAATAAGCAGTTATTTTGCAGCAAACTGTATCAAGCTTCAAATTGAGCACTTTTATTAAACTAGTTCTGTTTATTTGAACTATTTTGCAGCAAGAAAGTGCAAAAGCTTACACATTGCAACAACTAAAAAATAGGGATGCTCGATGTTGCCTTTTTTGTCGATATTGATATGCCGATATTCCAAATGCTGAATTTCCGATTCCGATACAAGCCGATACCGATATAATCTAATTTCACATCATGGCAGTAACAAAATTTAAGCATAACCTACATTTACTGTGAGGCCCCACTACACACTGTATATTCCACAAATAATTACCATTGCAGAGGATAAAAACAGCATTTCAACTTCAGGAAAATGCAAAATTTGACATTTATCTTCAACACTCTTCTTGAGATTAACCTGACATTGAATATTCAAACAAGAGATAAATCTCTTTTCTTCACAAATAGGAAACAAGTGTACCTCACCAGTACAGCTGTATTGCGCAGAATTGAATGTAAACACAAATGAAGTCCAGTGAATGATCGCTGTTGAAGGACGAAGTCTTGGTTCCCCCACGCATGACAAGGATTTCGCATTCGTTGCAAATCGCAAACTTCAAGTCATCATTTGAAACTTTAAAAAAGTTCCACATCGCAGACATTTTTCGCTACAAACAGTTTAGCTTCGCTGCTGCTACAGTTTGCCGTCTGGAGTGGTTTAATGACGTCACCAGGCAGCGTTGAGTGTTGGCAAGGGCGCTCGCTTCAACATACTTTGCAAAATCTAGGCATTATATTATCAGATTTTAATTATCAGGGGGGAAACCCGATAAGGATATGGATAGATATCACATAATTATGTTAATATTGGCAAATGATATCAGCCGGTCGATAATATCGGCCGGTCGATTTTATTGAACATCTCTATTAAAAAACATTTCTATTTCTTAAACACTATCAAAACAATTTGGATTTTATAAGCAAAATCTTTAGAAGCAAAATCTTTTTGTAAATTTTCATTTCCTCCCAAAAGGCTTAAAAGAGTAGCTGTTTGAGCTGAATGGTGCTTTGGCTTCTGCCACACTCCAACACCAGCTTTATCTTCAAACGGTGAAACAAATGGCTTGTATTAACCTTGCTTGCTATCACTGTCAATCAGCATATTTTATAAAGTCATGTTTTCTGTTCAAAGCCAATTTTTTAGATTCCAACCAAGTCCAACAGGACAGTGAAGCACAAATCTCTAAGGAAGGCCCATTTTATATCATTTCTGCCATCTATTATGTGTAACACGCAACTCTACGTTCTGCCAAATCTCTAGGGTTGTCAAAAGTATCGATACTCAACAAAGTATCAATACTGAAACGTTGTATCCGGATACAATTCTCGTTTTTAAAGTATCGATACAGTGCTACCACCAGTGGCACCTAAGCAGTCATTCGTCTAAAGTGCAGAATAGAGGACAAGGCACTTTCAGAACACTGTTTGATTGAATAATTCTACGCACTTTTCAGTTTCAGACTTTTTTTTGTAAGAGGTGCAGCGGCTGAGAATTATTTTTGTTTCTTAACCGGTTTGGCCAGTGTCATTGTTATGTGTGCAAAGCATAGCCAAGGAAGGAACACTTAATTTTTTATCAAGCTTGCTTAATATTGTGCACAGCATACAACCTTTATTGTATTTATTTATTGTATTTTATTTATTAATGAAAATATTTCTGTAGAATTTTGGAGTCTTTGTTTTTATCCTTGTGGTATCGAAAATGGTATCGAGTATCGAATATTTTCCTTAGTATCGGTATCGAGTTGAAAAGTTTAGTATCGTGACAACCCTACTCGAAACATAAAATTTTGCTCCTTTTTACATTTAAAAGAACTTATTGATCGAAATCTGACTTTTTATTTTTTAAACATGTGCGTTGAGGTAGAGCTTCTGCAAAAACCTAGCATAAAATCCATATTTTTACACGTGGGGTTTGGTCCCCCTAGGTCTGCTCAGTGGTCTTTCTGCACTTTTTAGCGCACATGGGAACACTTAATTATAAAAAAAAAAATACATGCATGTTGAATGAAATTTGACTTTTGTTTGTAACATTCTCTAAACGTGAGTTTTCAGTGGAATAAAGTCACATCACCAACAGAACAGACTAAACCATACTTCTTTCATCTGGCTCATCTCCCTTTTTTCCCCTCACCCATCTGCTCTCCCTCATCCATCTGTTCTCCCTCATCCTGGTGGTCTCCCTCATCCTGGTCTTTTTCTGTCTCTGTGTCTTCCCTGAACTCTTCCTCATCTCCTGTCCTGTTATTGTTGATGGTATAGAGCTTCCCTGCTGTGACTGGCTACAATATAATAATAATAACCATCATGACAATAATAATAATAATAATAATAATAATAATAATAATAATAATAATAATAGCTTCAACAAATATTCCACATTAGTTTAAATAATGGGCTATTAGGGAAGTCTTGTCACGTGGATATGACTTATGGTAGCCTACAGAATAATAGCTATTTTAATACCTGCTGATTTTGTACAAATCACTTAAAAATAAAATGTGAACAGCTTTTAAGATTTTTCAATACGATTAACCCTCCTTTCTTGCCATTGTGCTGCAATTACTAAATCAATATACAATTAAGACAATAAAGAGACCAAAATGTGTTAATTTATGTTGCCTAACAAAACCTATACAACAGAAAACGTTTGTCTTAACACATAGATTTGTACGGAAGGATTCAGTGGCCCTAATCCTCTTCCGTAGATTTGCAATTGCAAACTCTACCGAAATGATTTGTAGCCTATGTGTTTGTCCTCACGTTATCTGTCATTGACTTGGGCTACAGTGTAAAACCTTCAGAATCAGGTTTATTGCCATTGTTAGTGAAGGAGTTCACAAACTAGGAATTTTTTGTGGTACAATCGTGCAACATGAAACATATAATATGGAATAGGTAAATAAAATTATAAAAATATCTAAAAACTGTGGGTATACAGCATGCAATAAAATAGACTAATATATACACTTAAGATAAAAATATGGATATAAAATATAAAAAGTAAAATAGCATCTTACAAGGAGACAACTAGTTTATCAGGTGACCAGTCTGCAAAATGCTTGTTTGGTGCTGAATGAGACATTTTAATGCACAACAAAATAATTTAGCTTGATCTGTATATTACCTGGCTAATGGGGCACGGGAGAAGCAGCCTGTCAGCGACCGTTCCTGCTATCTGAAGACACTTACTGAACTGCTATGATGCTGCGCATCTGGCATGCCCTGCGGGCGACCGCGCGAGTTCACGTGACAAAGGAAGAGAGATAGGCTGGTTGGGCGTGCGTAAGGAGGTGGCTCATTTCGGGGCATTGTTTCAGTCGTTTTTAATGGCTCAGGTTTTCAAAAGATCATTTCAAAACCGACCTCAGTAAAATCTTAATAATATTAATAATAATAAAAAAAACGAGTTTCAAAAGGGCATTTTCTTTGATAAAGGGCAAACTTCCTAGTGCTTTAGCCCCACCTAGTGTCTATGTATGCACGCCCCTGGAGATAGGCACCAGCACCCCTTGCGAACCAATTGGGAGAAACGTGTCAGATAATGGATGGATGGATGGATGGTTTGGTCCCTCTTCTTCAGTTATACTATTTGTAGAAAGGTGCTAGCATTACCCACTTTGTTCTCACCCCTCCAGTCTCTACCTTATATAAAATATCTTTTCAAACAAGGAAGAGCTCAACTGCAGCCAGTCGTGTTGATGATTGCACGGTTCTGTATTTTGGTATAGCGCCCCCACACAAAAGAATTTCTGACTTTAGTCAAGGACTAACATGATTCTAAAAAAAAAAAATAAGAGTATTAGCCCTTTGACTAATATCTGGACTAGCTCAGGGGTCGGCAACCCAAACTGCTCAAACAGCCATATTGAACCAAAAAAACCAAAAACAAATCTCTCTGGAGCCACAAAGATATAAACATTTTATAAAAGCCTCGTATCCCACCATAAAAAGGACTATGTGGGTTTAAATATATAATAAGCATTCATGATTAAATGTTTATCCTGGAGCAAATGTCACATAGTAGCCTGAGGTGAGGGAGGAGCAGTGAACGCTCTCACTACACGCCGCTTCACCTCGCGGTTCAGGTTTTGTCGAATTGATGAAATTATAGAAACATGATAAAGGAATCTTTCTATGGTGGACGTGTTTCTGTTGGGAGGAGTCCATCAGAGCAGAGCTCTCTAACCCTGAAATCAAACATCCTCCGTCACCAGCATTTCTTGGTGTTATTTTTGTTTTGAGGCTTTGGAGGGGGAAATAGTTTTTTTCATGCTTGAAACAAAACTAGCAGCAGTATTGGATATGCAATCCATTTCTTACATCTATCTTTGCTCTCCTCTAATTTATCCAGAACTTCTGCAATCACATTCTTTCTCTCACTCACAACTTTCTGATCGGCTGCATATTTAGCCTTACCCGGAAATGCCTTTCCAAATTACTATTTTTATTATTTGACAAATTCTCCTGCCAAAGCAAAAATGCAGGCAATCCTTCCGTATTAATAATGAAAGCAAATGATTTGGTCCATTCTCCTTTGACTCCTCTGCTGTTCTCATCAGTTATCTTCCCTTTTGGATCCATGGTCCGAGACACACCCGCAGCTTTCTTTACCTGGCGCCATGCTGAGACTTGCTGCAGGCTTTGACCACTGATCTCTATGGCTATGATGCACATTTTCCTTTAAATAAATGTTTACATATATTGTTTACATTTATTTATTATACAAATGTTTACAGTCCTGGGAAACACAATGAATGTCTGTTTGAACTCCTGCACACAGTATCTAAAATAAACATGGCATTTTCATAACTTTTTAAAAAGCTCCAGGGAGCCACAAGGGGGGCTCTAAAGAGCAGCATGCGCCTCTGGAGCCACCGGGTTCCCGACCCCTGGGCTAGCTCAATCATGGTTCTGTAATACACACTGCAAAAACTATCTAGAAATAAGTAAAACATTTCTTAAATTAAGTGTATTTACCCTTAATTTCAGTAGTTAAACAGGATGATCTGCCAATGAAATTAGTATTTTTACTCTTTAATAAGATAATTAGATCATATGCACTTAAAATAAGACAATGCAACTGTTTTTTCTTATTTTAAATGTAAATTGTCTTGTTCCATTGGCAAAGTGTCTCACTTACCTCCTCAATTCAAGACAAAATTTAGTCATTTTTTCTTATTTTAAGAAAAAATGACTTATTAAGATTAAAATTTTTTGCAGTGCATGTAAATTATATTTTTTCTGTAACTTTTCTTATCAAATGTGTTATGTTAGCAGATGATTTCATTATTATTATTATTTTTTGTTCTGGTAAAGATGTTAGAGAACTGTTGAAGTTAGTGGAAAAATAATTCTAGTGGAAAAATAATTCTAGTTGATTAAAGAAAGTGGTTCGACAAACTATCCCTAAATGAGAATAAAACAAAATTTATTATATTTTCAGGCAATAGAAATATAGGTTATATAAAAATAAAGTTGAATGTAGAGAAATTGAGCGTGTATATGAAATAATTTTTTAGGTGTGATAATAGATAGTAAAACATCTTGGAAATCACACATTAAATATATTAAAAGTAGGGGTGGGTATTGGCAAAGAAGTCATGATTCGATTCGAAAAATAAGGATAATCAGTGCCGTTTACATGGCCTCAGTGGTCCTTTAAACCAATTAAACGAAAACATTCAAATGTATATTTCCCCTTTTGCAAATGGTGTGCGTCATATCAATTTCGTTTTTAACTTCTTTGTTTTTTAAGCCTAAATGCATCCAAGCATCTGACTTGAAATGAGATGGAGCCGGGGCGAATTTTCATTGTGTCCTCCATGCTTTATTTCATATGACTCATCGCAGTATCCCACGGCTTTGTGACACAAAGCAGCGGGCGTCAACACATCCACAGCGACATCTGCTGGACTGGAAGATGTATTCCACTTGGTTTGGCTGATGTGCGCCAACCATTCATGTATTTTATTTGTTCTTTTTTTTATTTTTTTTTTATAATCGATTCTTGAAGGCAATAGATCACAAAAATTAGAGTCACGATGCATCGTCGAACGATTATTTTGCACACCCTTCATTAAAAGCAACGTTTCTGAATCTATTGGCATCATTTACAAAACATGTAAGGTATTAAACAGGAAGAGGTTATTTCTGATATACAATTCTTTGACTATGCACCATTTCAGGTACTGTGCTGAACTATGGTGAAATGCAGGGAAAATTTTGATCTTAAAAATGTAAATCTTTATTTAAATTACAAAAATAAAGTAGTGAATAAGGTAGAATATTGTGAATCACCCATTAGACCTTTTATTCTAAATGAAGCATAAAGCCAAGACACATTGTAGACCTTAAAGTACTAGAGTTTCTTTATAGGGCCAAAAACATAATTTCAAAAGTTGTTCAATTTTCCTTTACATCAGGAGCAAGTCTTTTGATTTAAGAGCTTTGGATCATTTTGAGCATGTTAGGGTATGAACAAATGTTAAATATAGATGGAAACGGGAAGAGTATAAACTATGTTCTTCCTTGTCAATGTTTAAAGAAGGCTCACACAGAATAAGTGACTATCAAAAGATGAGAAAAAAATACGGATCTAAATTTTGGCTTGATAAGTGCTTAAGTTGCTTGTTAAGAATTAATAATAATAAGTTAATATGAAAGAGAAATGTTAAGTCTGAATACAGACAGGTCAAATTCCCATGCATATCATTGCATGGGATATGAGGAAGGATTCATATAACTTGGTTTATTCTTTTTTTCCCTGCTAAACAAAAAAATAAGTTTTAGAACATTTTCAGAAGGAGGGTATAAGTAAACATACCACGTTAGTACTCCTTTTTGATAGTTCTGATATTACTACACTACCTACAGTAACAGTGAAAGAAAGAATTAGTTTAAGATCAAATCCAGCAAAAAGTAAATAAGGCATTAGTCTAACATTAAAGCATGAGCAGAGCTGACTGGGATGGCCTATGATCGATGGATAAGATGGAAGTAGGACGCCTGCTTTTTCTTCACAACTGTTTTTGGGTCTTCACATAAAAACGCAGGACCCTTCCTCTGAGCAAGGCCGCTGGGCCATCCCTTCTTATTTTAAAAACAGTGATATCCATTTATCCAGTGCTTCAATCAAGGTTAATTTTGCATGATGTGACTTTCACCAGAAAAAAAAAAATAACCTACCTATTTTTATTCAATTAAAAACAAAAAAGGTTAGACAGGCTTATAATATCCAACATTATATGCAGAACTAATGCAACACTGGGCTGAGGAAGGCTTAACATTACTAGAAAAATGGATGGCTCCCATCCCTAGAGGAGCTGACCTCTTTGAATTCAGAAAAAGTCAAGTGGTGCCGTTTCTCAAAGGCCCAGGTGTGTCTGATGAATGGATAAGGTGCCCTTCTGTTTTTAGTCACCAGACATATTAAACGCAGCAAATGTATCATTTGGCAGCTAAAGTAGCAGATCCCTTAATGTCACAAAGAGAAAAGCTATGAAACTGAATCTTCCTGGGTAACAGTCTCTTTGTATTTTTTATCTTTTAACCGTTTTCCGTTTCAACCAAAACTGTTTTAAATTACTTTTTGATGACTGACAAAAGACTTACATAATTGAGAGGGGGAAGTAAACTAAAAGTCTTCTGTTTTTGTCTAAGAATAAAGATAAATCCCTAGAAAGTGCGGCATAGATTTGTTTACATTGAACTACCATTGGGGGCAATTATCTACTAGCCTGGGTGCCATTCCGAACTTAGTCCCGCCCACAAGGTTTGAGGTCGGGAAGTTCGGTCTGGCATTGCTCAACAGTAGCGCGAGTATGCTAGCACAATATCAGGCGGGCCAATCAAATTGTCAGGGCGGGCTTTATACGATGATGGACAGAGGATCAACAGTAACGTAATCAACCACGTCACCAAAGCGCGCTTGGGTGACAACAACAATGGCTTCCGCTGGAGAGTTGAGGTGAGTAGATTCTGCTATTAGGTCTGTTCTAGAAGATATCGACAGCAAATTAAATTTAAAAGAGGAACAGAGAAACGCGATCAAGGCTCATCTTCTTATTCCAGGCGTGCAACTGCACGCTTTGATTTTTGTTGACAACAACTATGCGTCGCTTAACATGTCACGCACTCCGTTGCTCTTATGGTTGTAGGTCTTTCCAATTGAGAGCAGATGCATTTTTTTTCCTGGTTCGGTCGAAACAAGCCCCATAATCACAGCTCTATGGGGCAGTATCAGACTCATTCTGAGTAGAATTGAGTCTGACTACGTCAGGCTAATTATCTATCAGCCTAGTACATAGAATATGAAGAACTTTCCAGATTTAATCAATTAAAAAGAAAATAAAAGTGACCAGTGTAAAACTTACTGAAGATTAGGTTGTTGTCTTTAAATCAGTACAAAAGGTTTGGGTATAGTAAACAACTGGAAGGGGGAATAAGTCAGTTCAGTTTATTTCTATAGCGCCAATTCACAACACGTCATCTCAAGGCACTTTCTAGTTCAACAAATCATACAGTCAAATTGATTCAAAGTTTTCTATCTAAGGAAAACCAGTTGATTGCATCGACTCATTGACTAGAATGTAATCCCTCACACCAAGCATGCTTGTAGTGACAGTGGAGAGGAAAAACTCCCTTTTAACCGGAAGAAACCTCCAGCTGAACCGGGCTCAGTGTGAGCGGCCATCTGCCGAGGCCAACTGGGGTTTAGACAGAAACCAAGGGGTACATTCTTAAAAATAAAGCTCCAATTGCCAAAGTAAGAACCTTTTTTTTTTTTTTTTTTTTGAGACACTTCTGTATAAAGTAGGGCATCAATTCATAAAAATATTTATTTGATTTCTAGAAATGCACCCAACAGCAATGATGAACTCCGTGGCAGCTTTGCGTCTCCAGCAATGGGACTATCTTCGCTTGCATCTGGTTGTTATAAAAAATTGTAAAAGTTAACCATTTTATGAATTGCATCACAAAGTTGACATACTATCACATAGATTAATGAATAAAATGTGACTAAAACTAAAAATTGTTTTCATCCTGGAGACTAAAACTGTCAAAAACAACAGTGCCTAATGATGACTGAATCGAAAGTCCTTCCAGGGCTAAATTTTCAAAGCCAACTACAGACCTCATAAGAGCATCACTACCACATCCTTTGTCAAAACTATTTTCTCCATCTTCTGTTTTGATTGATAAAAGCTCCTCTTCACTATGGTGCTTCATCCTACACCACAGCCACATCTGGCCCCTGACTGGACGTCACATCAAAAGACACAAAAGTTCAGATATTCCAAAAACGTGCCTTTGACCTCTCTGTAATTGCATTTTTCACCTGGTAGCCCTCCTGAGCCGCCCTCTACATAGGAATTACATGTCGATTGTGTGCTACAGGCCGAAAAATGGCATATTGTAACAGACTTTAAAGGTAGTGAAATCACAAAAATCATGTTGTTGGAATTACTTTTTGCGCGAACACGCATTGAGAGGGTTGGCATGTAGCTTCATGTCAACCTCCTGAAGCCCTGTTAAGGAAAATCACAGCGCAATGCATCCACCTCCGGTTTCTCCTTACAAAGGGAGTGATCAGGTTTTAGGTGTTTTCCTGCCTTCACACACCTGACCTACATGAAAAAGTCATCAATAGGATTTTGCAGCATTTAATGTAAGTAATGTAATCATTTAATTCAATTGTGCTTCAGTGGAGACATCTAAAACATGAAGGACAGAGGGCCTTGGGGACCAGGGTTAAGAAACCCTGCCCTAAACAGCTTGAAGCATGCAGAACTACAGTCCTCTTCCAAAACTGGCATTATAACTGAGAGGAACAACTAGAAGATCCTTCAACCTGAGCTCTAGATATCTGCAGCTCTTCCAGAGTCAGTATAAATCTCTGGGCAACCTCTTTAAACAATTTAAACATGTTTAAATGGACAACCATGCCTCGGTTGGTTTGCAACTGTAGGTTCCAAAAGTCGTATGGTGTCCTAAACTTCGCTTTCTCACTGACCTGTCCGCTTTGTTCCTTGGTTTTCATCAACAGCTGGATATAGGATGAGATTAAATATAATCCCATCACTCTTAAAGGTGACTGGTTTTACTCAATTTTAGGGGTATTAGAATAAAGTAACACCCTTAAAGCTTAAAATAGTGAAACCGATTAACATTGTTCTTTTTTTCCTCAAGCCATTTCCTCATTCTCGACTGAGAAAGAGTGAAGTGTGTAGCGGTCACATGGCCGAGCCTCCACCTGCTCCAGATTAACCCAGTGTGCTGCATTGCCAGGTAAGGATTAACCTCCCTACAAATGCAGATTAAGCACACTATGTTGCAGGAAGTTTTCTCCCTCCCAAAACACACGGATGAGTCCAGTCACATGATAGACGGCTGCAGAGGGAAGATACACCCAACACAGCAGAAACAGATGCACACTTTCCCCGTCACACAGCCTTATGATAATTCCCAATGACCGATTACGGAGACCGTCTCTTCAACGCCATACATTTTTGCGGGCTCCCCCGCTGCGCACCTCCTTCACTCACATCTTTCTCTTAGCAATTTATGTCCTCATAAAAGCAGACTTTCTTGTAATTACTGCTTCTATAAAGAAAAGTAATCTGTCCTCATGCTGCGTTTTATTGGACAGGGAAGCCTTGAAGGACTTTATCTCTAGCTCTTCTTCTGTTAAGTCATTTCAGACACTAAACGGGCGCGCTACATTTGCAGTTTAAGAGGGTAAAAACTCTTTACTTGTTATGGATGAGGGAATATAATGTTCTTAGAGACTTCCACACATTCACATGCGTTCTATTGCCCATAAGGGGTTATAAGATGATATCTGTTTGAAATGATGATGGCTGGCACCAACATCAAAAACTACTTACCCTAAAAAATGACAGCCGTAACAATGTTTAATACAGCAAGGCCAAACGACTTGTTTATGTACGCTCTGTAATGGGATTTTCAGGAATAAATATCAATGAAAGTGTGTGGTGGGAATGCAGTAAGCTGTATTTAGGAGCATGAAGAGTTTCCTGTAAAATAGACGCTGAAGAAATTTAATGTCAGCGTTTTATTCAGCTTCTAGTTGACAGAGAAACCAGAAGATGCAATTTACTAGCATTTTAACAAACAACAGTTCTGAGAAGTATACATTTGTATTCAATAAATACAGTCAAGACTTAAGGCTGGAACATGAGGGACCTGATTTATCACGGCTGAGCAATATATAGGTATGGGCCTACATTAGGGCCAAAAACTTTGTTCAAAAACTTGTTTTTTTAACTCTAGACAATAATTAATATCAATATATCCTGCAGTATAAGCTCATTCAATAATGAAATTATTAAAGTAAAGTAAATAATATGAGCTTTAAACCAAATTTTCAGTATTTTTAAAATTCATGTCAGTCCATAATTACAGAGTTAGCATTGGCTACATGAGCCATGAGGTTGACCATAGACACGGAGCCTATGGCTGCTGTTGTAGCCTCCAGGTAAGAACAGTCTAAGCTCCATTAGTCTAAATTAGCAGCTGTAATAAAACATCCCCTGTATTATTAACACAACTTAGACTTAGACAGATTTATTTTCCATTTTGTTTACACAAGTGTAAGACAAAAAGAAATTTGGTTTAGAACAGCGATGTAGACAATTTCATTTTTTTAAAGTGTAGCCTTGAAAAATAGTAAAAAAAATATATATAAAACAGTTATATAAACATATGACTGTAAATTTACAGTTCTAACATTTTAGGTTTTATAACAAGGCAGCGTACAGTCGGAGAAGAAGAGCTAAGCAGCCTTTAGCTTGTTACCCCAGACATCGAGTCGTCCTGTGAAATTATGAGATGTTTAAGTTTTTAAATTTAGGTTTAATTAAGCTAATATTTGCTCATGTTGTTAACTCTTGCTGTGTCCAAGTAAAAAAAAAAATATTTCGCTTTATCAAAGATGGAAAGTGCAAAAACCAACCAAATTTGATCAATAAACAGAACAACATTAAAAATAGAGCAGATGGGAAGCTGTGGTATGAATGAGAGCAAAAGAGAGAAATATTGTGAAATGCTGCCTTCAGTGCTAAAATTAAGTGTTTATCACAAGATGTTTCAGAACTGACAGGGGTCCTTTAGTTTGCACTTTCAGGATGAGATACAAGTTGTTTTGCTAATTTATTTCAGGGTTTGTGAAACAGAATTTTAGGTGAAGTCGTGTTTGTCTTTTTAAACATGAAAATCAATAAAAGAAAAAGAAGGCAATAACAGAAACTGTGAAAAAGGTGAGGAGCATTGACAAAAATATAAGATCAGAGATCTGCTTTAATTAATTCCTGAAGCTGCTCTTTTTGCGTTTGTCTGCATTCCAGCATATCACTTCTTATAACAGCAAATTATTCTAGTAATGATAGTTAATGGAGGCTGCAAAAGCAGTAGATTTTTCTTTTTTATTGTTAAATAGATCTTTGGTTACATCAATCAATCTTTAGGAATTAATGAGAATCTATTCAAAGTTCATTCAGAACTGGAAAATTCTTTTTTTTTTTTAACACAGACCCTATTTGTTAAATTAATTATATTTATATTTATTTTTCCCTCCCCAATTTAAAACTGCTACCAAATTGATATGGAGGTGCCTGGACAAAGTTTTTCCTTCTGTTGCATTCAGGAACTGTGGGAAACATGATCGTCTATAAAGCTTCACTGATATTATATGGTATGTGATTTGTTAAAAAAAAAAATGGCATTCTTCAACATTTATGTAAGATAATTACACAAATATCACTGGATAATGTATAATATTGACAAACTTGTGCCGCATTTTTAGGCGCGAAGGAAAAGCAAAACTGACTGGAGCAACAGAAGTATCATAAGCTTAGAATAGTGAAGCATGGTATTTGCAAAAGCTAATCATATGAAAATAGAATAGTGATGATATTTCTATATCCTACAGTTCCTGATTGGAGCTGTTGTAAATATTTTATTAAGGCTCTTAAACTGTCAGTCATCATTCCAAAGTCAATGTTATTCAAGTCCCACCCCCAACAGTGGGGCAGCAACTTAAAACAAAGAAAAACAAAAAGCTGAAATAAAAAAAATATTGAGTATATTTCAACCATACGTTTTATTGTCACTTTTTTCAAATTTTAAAATACTTTTATAGTTTATTTATTTATTTTATTTCACAAAAAATATTTTTTAACAAACTGTATGGCCCCAATTAATGTAATATAAGAGCAATTATAACAAGTTGTAATGAATGAAGCTGACCAAACTGATTGCAGGTAGACTGCTAGTCTATCCCCGCTGGATATATAGAGAAACTAGACAGGACTGTGGCGTCTACACCCACAGCTAGTTCTTGATCTTCCCTCTTGCATAGTGCAGTGGAATAACATAGCGTAGACCACGCTTCAATATTGGGCATAAATAAAAAATGGGGAGTATAACCAGCCCTTTTTTCGGGATAGAATAACCTGTTTCAGATGTGATCAAGCATTAAACGGCCATTATTAGCCATTATCAGTCACATAGAATGGTTTCAGACTGCACCTCCCTTACCTTCCAGTAGATCTCTTATGGCTGATAATATGCAACTTATCATTAATAACAGCTGCTTAGGCCACATTTAAAACCTTAAGTTTCACTTTCTATTTACCTACTTTATACTTATCTACTTTATTTGGATACCTTCCTTATAGTTTTCCACATGTTTCAGTCACATGGATTTAATGCAGTTTAAAAAAACTCAGTTGACAAGATATGAGATTTTTTTTGGGAGTGGCTGATTGATAGTCGCAACGTGCCGATCAACTGTTTTTTACAATCGATGATGAACTGCTAAAATTATGTTCAGATCACACATAAAGAGATTCATAAATTCTGTGGGTAAAAAAGAGTTTACCTTAGGGTTAGGATTGATTCGGTGACAACCTACTGAGCCTACTGGCAGAAAGGAGTCACAATATGAAGCCATACTATGCCACTGATAGCGACTAATAACAGCCATTTAATGGGATGATAACACCCGAAGAAGTTCAGGACTACCAAAATGGATAAAGTGAAAAGGAAATCTTTGAGCAACTGCATCTTTACTTTTTCTTTCCTGCCTTGTTTATGGTAGGGGAACTTTTGGTATACACACACTCTTAAATATTCAATCTCACCAGGCCATAGAGGAACCTTCTACGCAGCCAGTGTTTCAGAAAAAAGAAATTAAATTATGAGAGGTGGTCGTCGGATGTTATGCTACGTTCACACCGAACGCAGCAGGTGCAGCAGAAGCAGCGAGTTTACATGCAAAGTCAATGGTTGACGCACGTCAAGGCGCAGAAAAAGGTCCCGCAGCGCGTTTTGAGCAGCAGGCGCAGCGCGTCTGAGCAGCTGAAGCAGCGCGTCGGGAGCGTTTAAGCATCTGACGCGACTGACGTGCCGCAAATGTGCCACTGCTCGAGATGGAAAAATTGAAGTTTTGCTGCTCGACGCGCCGCATTAACCAATCAGAGATGCTGATCTGGGAGGTGGCCGTGAGACAGACACATAGCTGATGACACAGAGCGCAATGATCACTCCTCTGAAACAGTTTATTAACGCCTAAATTAACTTAAAATGCTGAAACCTGCAGACAGAATATTCGCTTTTATTATCCTGCTGCCTGCAGTTTGGATTATTTTGATGAAAAACACCTACCAGCTGCCGCGGTGAACCACGAGGAGGCGACCCGGCCAGAGGCTGCTGTTGAATGGGATTCCTATAGACAGTGCACCGCCGGTATGTGGGGGGGTCTGAGCAGCTCTGACAGAACTAATATTGGAAGGCAGGATGGTAATCTGGAGGAACTGACTGCACTGTTTAAGATTTTCTCACTCAAAAACATATTAAAACTACTTTATTCCCACTGATCACAGCAAATATAGCTGCAAGGCAAATAAAGGATAGAGCAGCTCCGCCCAACGCGTGTCAGGCACACTTTTGCACCACGCAGCCAGAGCAGCAAAGCTGCATCAGCCACGCGTCAGAACTAAATTGGTACAAGCAGCAAAAATGAAGCAGCAGACGCAATTTTGCTGCTCCTGCTGCGTCCGGTGTGAAAGCAGCATTAGCAGCAGGTGCCAGCCTTTAGAGGTGAAACTCCTCCATAGAGGTTAACACATTTCAGTTACTTTCCATCTTTCACCGCTACTGAAGAAGATACAACCCTTAGCTAGCGGTGAGATCAAGTGATCTACGATGTTGGAATTCGCCACTGTGAATGATAAAACTAACAGCATTCCAGTTTAAGTCGCAGTGGTGAGTATTACAATATGGCAGGACAGCTGCTCTTGTACCTCTTGAAACAAGCTGCATCTTCCTCATGCCAAAACCACTTTTAATTTGTTAGGTTTAGAGTTTTTTTCCATTCCAAACCGGCTTTGTGAGTCCATAAATGCCTATGATATTCGCAGTTACACCACAAAGCAGCGCTCCAAGATCTTTGGAGCACAAAGAAAGCAAAGTAACTTGAAGGTGAAAGACAAAGAACAGACCGTTCTCATTGAACCGCTCTCATCGTTAAACATAACATTGTTTTCTCTGTCTGTTGGAATCAACGGAACAAACAATTTGGAGGTAACTTTGTAGAGAAAACAAACATGCTTACTATTGTGGACATAAGGAGCTGGCATATTGGAAAGGAAGTCTGCTTTAAAAAGCATTTAGGGGAAGTTCCAGTCGGACTGCAATGAATGCACAGTTGGGTTCAGTGATCTGCTTTTTCTCAACTCACCTCACCGTGAATGCACAAGCCTTTACTAGTAGCATCATCCGTCCATTGCACAATCTGCTGTTAAACAATTTCCTCCCTTCAGGTTGCAGACCTCTATATAGTTTAATACCTCAAATGAAGCACATAGTAACAGGGTTAGTCAAAAGGGTTGTGTACTTCACTAATCTGATTTGTTCCTGCAAGGCTAAGGCCAATATAAGGCAAAAATGTGTACAGAAAACAGCCAATATGTTGGCCTCAGCCATTCTACTAGCTATGAAACTGACAGGGATCCTCTTTCTCATCTCAAGTTTGGCAACAAGCGTCCGCAAAGTGTCCAAGGATCTTTAAGTTGTTGAGTGACTCCAGTCGGCACACCAAACTACAGCCACAAGTGTCGATTACAGCACAACGTCCCATTAAATTTCCCCATCCTTTTTCAAATTTCTCACACCATTAGCTCCAAAGACATTATCATTAAGCAGGCTCGATGAGAGCCACTTCAATAGGAGCACAAACACATTGCAGATGAAATGTTTGCAGTCCGACTGCAACGTGAGCATGTATTCTAAAGCGAAAAAAACAACCTCTTAAAATGCTCATTTACTGTACATCGGTCACTGCGCTTAGGAATCTCATTTAGGGCTTGTTAACATTTCCTCGCATTAGCAAGAATAAGCTGCTGGCCTAACCTCAACAAGCGGTAGAACCTCTCCATGAGCTTTATTACTTAATCATTATTAAAGCATTGCACTTTAACATGAAAAAGCTTGCATGGCTTTGAAGTTGAGGATAGAAATAACTCTAGGATAAATTACAGTTTCCCAAACTACATTAAGAGCGGCGGAGTAAACGTTAACCTGCTATTTGTTCAGAGAGAGGAAAACTATTAAGCAGTCACTATGTCTCCAACTGTGTTTACATGTGAAAAGAGGCAAGAGTGCAATTTGATTTCTGCAGACATTTGTGACACGATTTATTTAAAAGCACAGCTGTTAAATCCTATCTAGACAGGGCTGATGTGGGACAATCTGTCATCCCTCCCAAATATAGAGGATATTTGATGGTAAAGACAGGATGTTTGCATGAAAAGTCAAGCATAATTACATCACGATAATGGCATTGTCCATTTAGTATATTTCCTTGATTTAACATTGGCATTAGTCCAACAGTCTGATAACCTTCAATAAAACTACAGTGTTACTGTATAAATAAGGGTATTGGAAAAACATATACTGTATGTTATGGTTTGATTGCTTTTATCTGAACTCAAATCGGTTTAAAAAAGAGCATTACTTGAAATGAGTCGGATTGATGGGACTCTTTAAAATGCAAAAAGTTTTAAGAAAATATAACCTTTACCCTCAGCAACAGTAGGCAGAGGGACTTGCTGCTAGGGCCCTCTGACCACCATCAGTAGACAATGCAGGTGAAGTGTCTTGCCCAAGGACACGACACTGAAACGACACCGTCAATCGTTTGATTTCAGGGCAAACTCCTACATCCAACGCCACTGTCGCCGTAGAATCTCAGAACTACATTCAGACAGTAGGTTAAGCATTCTTCCGGTCCTTGTGGTGGCTCTCTCTAGGTACTCCAAATTTTTCCCTGAAGTCTGAAATATGCATGTTGGGTAACCATGTGTCACTAATTAGCTTTTTGATGATTAGGTGCATTCTTTTTTGTCCCGAGGGTGTCCATGTTTCCTTCCCTTTGATGATGCTTTAATCAGAGAAGGGCAGAGCCAGAAAGACTAAGATCTCCTCCAGACGAAACGTGGTTTGGGTTTATACAACAAACTTCTTGGTTAAATATGGGTTCTATGTCATACAAAGTAATCTACACAGTAGATTTGAAACCTGCTCCCAGAGGTGACTGGGTTTGAAGCTGCCCTCGGTGGGAGTGCCATATTGATTCCTCATCTACATAACCATCAACAAACTGGTGAGGCTGTCCATACAAGCCAACATAAACCTTACCGCATTTAGCATGCCAGTATCCAAATAAACAGAAACAGTGGACGTTTCGGCTTATTCTTCATTGTTAACATTTTTCATTCCTTCTTCTACCTTCTTTACTTCTTAGGCAGAATAAATGTGCCACTCTCTGGTGTGGCATACTCATTACAGTCATGAGCCTGATCAGGGAGCTCCTCTAGTTTCTATAAGATGTATGAGTTACATTTTTCAATTTTGGGACAGAGACAAGTTTGAATTGTTTTCCTCTTTTCTTGGCAACCAGAAAAAGGTGGCAAGAGGTAGAGGAGGCGACCTACTGTTACTGTATAGCATAAATATCAAAACACCTACTTCTGTTAATCGTAATTTAGTCAGTTTACAAATAAAATTTTCTTCTTAAGGAATAGGCCTTAAGATGACCACGTTTCTTTAAATAAACCAAAACTGTTTTTTTTTTTTAGACAGAGGGAGAGTATAAGTGCTCAAGCAAATGTGAAAACTTGCAGTTGAACCAATGGTGTGAAAAATGGAAGAATCTGATTTACAGCAATATTCAAGCATGAGACTGGTTATGAGAAGGCTCAAACTGGTTTCCTTAGAAATACATGAAATGGAAGAGGTGCAGTGAACACCTAGTATTCTTAGTCACTTAAGATCTTGTAGTGTATTATTTGTCATAAATGATTAGAATAAAACAAGAATCAAAAGTTTTAAATGATTAAAGAGAATTGTGTTCATGAATACATTTATGTAGGCCAAGAGGAGAAAAACAGAGCAATGAGTGTGTGTAACTGCTGCACCTGACTGTAAGAGGAAGAAAAGCACACTCATCTGCTGGAAAGCACAGGATTAAGGCCCTTAGTGATAAGAAAAAGCACCCTCATAAAAATGAAGTATTTGACATATCAAGGTTAACCAGCTCAGCAAAATTTGGCCATACAACTTGTGATAAATAGAGTTGTTATTTTCAAGGCACAATGTGCAGTACTGATCCCAGAAGGGGTGATGCTTTGACTGAGACACAAAGAGGAACACTAGGCCAGACTGACATGGCTTAAAGTAGGGAAAGGATAAGTTTCAACATGTTTTTGACTAAACCGTCATAAGTTTCTGCATGGCCTGAGAGAGTGCTCTCACAAGTATGAGATGTGTCTATGAATGTTACCGTGTTTTGCAGATAAATATCAATGTGACCTTTACCAATGACTGAAATATGTTCTGAAGGGGGTTTTTCCACCGATAAGAAATGTATAAAAGGGAGATGGTTTCACCATTTGTCAGCTTCGGCTCACCAGCGCTGTGTAAATATGTAGTGTTTAGCAATAAACTCACTGGACCTGGACTCAGCGGCCTCTGTCTAAATTTTTTGATCCTTGTTTGAGACTTTTTCTGCTTTTTAAGAACTTTGAATTTTTATAAAACTTAGCTTCAATTTTAAGTCGTCAAGAAGAGAATTATAGGACGACATAATTGGCGGAGCCAGCCAGGAGAAAAGCAAAAAGGGGACGTCGGACGATCTGCAGGCACCAGCTGGAAGGCGTGGAACCCCCAAACGGGCCCAGAAATTCACCGGTTAAAGGTGAGCTAATTTGTTATAATTTTCTAAATTAGTGGGGAACCAGCCTCCGGCGACTGCTTGTGGGTGTCAGGCGTCACAAAGCTCTTCTAAAAGAACCTAGTTTTCCAAATTTAATAAAGTAATTTCCAAATTTTATAAGAATTTATATAAGAATATGCCAAAGGCAGACTAAGCTGAGGAAGGGTCCAGGTACGTATGAATGTGTATGTATGAATGTATGTTTTAGGTGTTATTAATGTTTGTGTTAAACTGTTTTGTGTTTGGATTATTTTGTAAATAAGTTAAGCTTAACACGTGTTGTTCTGAGCGGATGATTGGTAAAGGGACAGATTGGTCAAAGCGTTTTGACATAGTCTGTGGAAGCCATAAAATCCGGAACCAATAGTGTACGCGTGTTACGTGAGGGTATCAGTGACTAAGGTAGTCAGGGTGCTCCACGAGAAGGCTTAAGTAGTCTTAAGGTAAAAGGTATTGTGCCACTGTAGGGAAACAGTGAGGAAAAGGTATTGTGCCACTGTAGGGAAACAGTGAGGAAAAGGTATTGAGAGGCTAAGCGATAGCCAGGCTAAGGGATAGCCAGAATATTACCGATTAAGCGATAATCGGAGAATAGTACCGCTCGACCAACCGGAGGACGTCTATGCATTTCCAGTTATCTGGGTGTAGCCGGGGGCAGCAGGGAAAAACGTATGTGCCACTGTAGGAAACAGTGAGGAAAAGGAAGTGCACTGTAAATATATATAATCATTTGTCTTGTGTGTCTTTGTTAGTGTGTCGAGTGAAAGAGTTGAGTGACTGAGGGGAAGTAAGGGGTGGGTGATATTAATAAATAAAGATTAAAGATATAATAATAAATTAATAGAAGTAATTAGTACAGAATATAGTTAAAAAGAATAACCTGAAAATTAATAAGGATTGGAAAACAAAATTGATAACTGAAGGAAAAAACAAAAACAAAAAAACAAAAAACACTAGAGTTATGAGAATGAAATAAAAATAACAAAATTCCTAAATAAGATTGGAAAAAATTGTAAGCTTTATAAGATAAAGATATTATAAGTATATATTATTACAAACTATAGTCTACATAAAGTAAAATATATAAGGTATAAAATTAGTGAAAGTGCAAAATAAAATTACAAATTTGTTTTATTAAAGATTTTATCTCAAAATTGAAGAGATCTAAATTTAGGAAGTAAATTAACTGGAAAGAAACTAAAAGAAAATAAACACGATCTGTATTGAAGAGAGCAGAACCAGTTAAGATAAAAATTAACTGAGGATTACAAAGACTGGTGAATAAGCACGGACCTGACGGTTGAGTGACTGCTAGTAGCCATGGGAATCAATATGAGCAAACAACAGTCTGACGGGCTGACGCCAGCCAAATTGGTAATGTTGACACACCCATCCAATAAACGCAAAATTCAAAAATGCATGACCAAATGGCATAAGATGACATCTGGAAAAAATCGTTGGCCTAAAGAGGGCAGCTTTGATCCTTCATGCTGTGACGAGGTTGAAGAACAATTAAGAAATAAGGAAAAAAGGCGTGACCGAGTGCATTTGCATAAGAAACAGAAACATGCTGAACAGAGAGATATCCTGAGATATTTTAAAGTTGAACATCAAAAGAGCCCAACAGCCCCTGACTACACTGATCATAAGCCACCACCCTATCGCCCTAGCATAGCAGGCCAGTACCCAGTAGTAGTAGAATCAGGGAGCAAGGGAAAGATTACTGGACAACTTAAATTAGTATTAGAAGAGGAAGAGGAAGAAATAGAAATAACAGAAGAAGAAATAAACAACACACCACAGACAGAGTGTAAATACCGTGATGAAGAAGACGATTGGGAGAGAACCCCAGAAGTAAGGAGAAAAGCTCCCCATAGTCGCTCCCTACCCCCAGCACGTCGCAGGCATTCACCATATCAAAGAGGCCCCATAAGCCACTCAGAACCCAGGACCAAGTCATCGTTGAAAAAATCAGCAAAACACTCAGAGCCTGTGACCAAGCTAGTCTTGGATGAATCGCCAGAACTAATGGAACAAATAAACCAGGAGGTGGTGGAGCTGACGGAAGAATATGTAAAACTCATAGCGAAGGAGGAAAAATTGGAAAAAGAAGTACAAAGGAAACGACTAAAACATTTGAAAGAAAAATTGAAGAAATTTGAGGAAGTATTAGAAAAACAGAAAAGGATGGAAGCAGAGCAGCTCATACTACAGGCCCGAAATGACGCCCCAGATCAGGCAAATCCATGGACTAAGGCCTTGATTGAAGAAGCTAAAATAAAAGAGGGAGAGGAGAGAAGAAGCGAGGAGGAAGTCTTCATAGAGAGTGAGGAGACCGACTGGTTGCCTGATGGAATGGAAGAAGAAGGCTCAAACATGCCACTGTCAACAGACCCATGCCATAAGGGGTTAAAGGAGAAAGACAGACCAGTGACCAAAGAACGGGAGCCACTCACAGCTGAATGTGAAGTGGACCTGCAAATAGAAAAAAGCGGCCCTCACTCAGTGATGACCAGGTACCAAGCACGACAGCAGAAGACAGAGTCAGATCAAAAAAAGGCCTATATGGCTCCCCTGCTGTCTAAAGGACCTCAAGAAGACAGATATGTGCCATGGTCATTTATGGACATGATCACACTTGCTGGAAGGCTGACCCCGTTGGCAGATGGTGCTGACAGGTGGATAGAAAAGCTGGAAGAAATCACTGGAGGCATCAATCTGGCAGCTGGAGACATCAAGGCATTGCTGATTAAGACAGCAGGACACTCAGCAGCCAGAGAAGTGTTTGACGAAGCCCAGCTTCCAAGGGTCATGACCTCACACCAGTATGACAAGATACCATTCAACCAAATAAGACCCAAGGTGTGGGCAGCCGTAAGGAACAAATACCCCACCTGCAGTGATCCAACTAAGCTGAGACAAGAATGCCTAAAGGATGATGAAAGCCCCGCCCAGTTTCTGCACAGGTTCCAACAGAAATGGAAAACAGAGACTGGAAGTGATGGGAATGAACTGAAAACATCTGGCCCTCTATTCAGAACCTACATCAGAGAGGCCATGCCCAAAGAAGTACAAGCCAAACTGGACGGAGTTGTGGGGCTCATGAAGATGGACTGGCCTCTGTTCTCCGAGCATGTTAATCACTATGTAAACATGCATCGGGCCGAGAAACGGGCCTTTGATGACCAAAGCAAGATGCTGGCCACCAAGCTAACCCAGCTGCAGATTGGGGAATTGTCCAAAGCAAAGAAAGAGAAGCCCAAGCATCAAGCTGCACTGACTGTGGTGGCCACACCCCCAACCGAGGGAGCACCAACAGGGGAGGCAGTGGTACAAGCACCAGTAGTGTCTCCTGTTATTCCTCCACCCACACAGCAGATGCAGTATCCAGCAGCGCCACTCGTGGGAGGAGCCCTGCCACAGCAGACCCAACCCCAACCAGTCCCTCCTATTTATGTGCATCTAAACCAAGGAGGAGGTCCCCAACAAGCAACGTTCGGAAGGGGACGAGGGGGGCCACCTATGCGGGGAAGATGGAGAGGCCCACAAGGAGCCCCAAGAAGGCCCCCTCAAGGCCAATACCAGCAGATGCCACAAGCAGGTCCAGACATGGGACAACAGCGAGTGAGAATGCAATGCTGGGGATGTGGACAAATTGGACACATACAAAGAGACTGCCCCACTAACCCATGGATGGGACCCCAGCCCCCTACTGCGGGACCAGCCATCTATGGAACGGGACAAGACACGTACTGGCTATAGGGGTGCCCAGAGAAACCTGATGGAGAGGCTATTCTACCTGTATTAACCCAACGTCCACAAACAGAACCCACCATTGATGTCACAATATATGACAGCCATCATCGCTTCATGATTGATACAGGAGCGGCCTACTCCTGTATAGGAAAAAGTGGAATTGGCCTGCCTCTCTCAGCATCAAAGATTCGAACAGTAGGTTTCTCTGGGAAGACCCAAATAATACCCATGACTAAGCCAGTTCCCATGATCATAGGTGAAAAGACTGTGTGTGCACCACTGCTTTACTCAGAAGATACGCCCATAAATCTGCTGGGTAGAGATGTGCTGTGCCAGCTCAATGCTAAAATCAAATGTACCCCGAATGGAATTTCTTTTGAAGCAATAGACGACAATGAAGCCTACATGATGCCACTGGGTCTACAAAAGACCCCACAGACAACAAGTCATGAACCAGAAGACCAAGTATTTTGGCTGAAACTCACATCACCAACTTCCTTCCTCCAACTAGAGTGGGAAACATGGAGACCCCTGATAATGAATCACTATGAGAACTCCAAAGAACCCTTTCTCCCTCTCCATTGTACCATGTTTTATGACAAAGGCAAAACACATGATTGCAGACGAGTATGAGTCACATGACTTAGGACCCATGGTTCAAAAAGCCAAGCAAGTTACTGAATGGGTCAACACAGCATGGGACTGCATTAAATTATCCAAAGATGGACTGTTCTTTAAGATCTCATTCTCACAAGCTGATGAAGTCATAGCAGAACACATTAAAGTTCCTGGGAAAAGACAAATGGCAGTGGCAGCAGAACATGAATCCCTATTAGAACAGGTCCCAGAGCAAGTATGGTCTAAAAGTAAAACAGATGTAGGATTAGTGAAATCAGCAGACCCCATCAAATTCACCATCAAACCAAATGCTAAATTGCCCTTCCAAAGACAATACCCACTTAAAAGAGAAGCAGTAGAAGGAATACAGCCTATTATTACAGGATTAGAAACAGCAGGAGTTCTTAAACCAACAGCAAGTCCCTGTAACACGCCAATTTTTCCCATCAGAAAACCCAACAGTAATGACTATAGACTAGTCCATGATCTAAGATTAATTAATGCCATTGTAGCAGAAGAGATACCAGTGGTACCAGACCCGCACACATTACTGAGTAATATACCCCCAGGTACCAAATGGTTTACTGTGATAGATCTGTGCTCAGCATTTTTCAGTGTACCGGTCCATCCAGATTCTCAGTATTTGTTTGCATTCACCTATAAAGGCCAACAATACACTTATTCACGATTACCACAGGGTTTTGTACACTCACCATCAATTTTCAATCGAGTACTGGCAAATGACTTAAATCACCTTGACATACCATCTACAATGTTGATGTATGTTGATGATATTCTGATTTGTTCTGTTTCTAAAGAGCAGTGTGAGAGTGACTCCATTACAGTGTTGACTGCTTTGGCAGAAGGAGGACACAAAGTAAGTAAACAAAAATTGCAATTCTGCCAGCAAACAGTGGAGTATCTCGGCAGGCAACTCAGTGGGGACAAGAGGTGTATTGCACCGTCCCAACTGGAAGCCATAACTCAAATGCCCAAACCTCGGACTGTTGGTCACATGTTGTCTTTCCTTGGCATGGCAGGTTACAGCAGACCGTGGGTGTGTGATTATGCCATCAAAACGGCTCCACTGAGAGCACTGATTAAAGCCGCAGGTCAAGGACACCAGTCGGCTCAATTGCAATGGACAGATGAGGCAGAGGGTGCGTTCCAGCTGCTGAAACAAGATCTCCAAACTGCTCCTGCTCTGGCCAATCCAGATTATGGCAAACCATTCCATCTCTATGTGGCTGAGCGACAAGGGTATGCATGTGCAGTATTGATGCAAGACACCCCAACAGGTAAACAGCCAATTTCTTATTACAGCACAAAATTAGATGGTGTCGAAGAGGGTTTGCCTCCCTGCTACCAGGGCTTGGCAGCAGCAGCCTTCGCATACAAAAAGGCCTCAGTTATTACTATGGGCCACCCTATCATTTTGTACACATCACATCAATTACATGCACTGCTCACCAGTCCACGTTTTGTGATAACACAAGCTCGTCGAACAGGTTATGAAGTTCTGCTTTCAGGACCTGACTTAACAATACAACGCTGTACCACCATTAATCCAGCCACAAGAATGGTACTGCCCACAGAAGGTGAGCCCCATGATTGTCTCCAGGAGACGGACACCTTCATGAAGGTAAGAGAGGACTTATACAATCATCCAATCCCATCTGATTTGACACTGTTCGTAGACGGATCATGTGTCAGAGGTGAGACAGGTAATAGAGCGGGATATGGAATAGTCCAACTTAACCCTGATGGGACCTTTACCAAAGTACAATCAATGAGCTTAGATCAACCTTGCTCTGCCCAATTGGCAGAGATAAAAGCATTAACAGCAGCATGTAAATTGGCTAATGGTAAAAGAGTGACAATCTATACTGACAGTGCTTATGGGTACGGGGTATGCCATATAAACGCTAGCATCTGGAAACAACGAGGGTTTGTTAGAACAGATGGTACCCCAGTGACACATGGGCAAGCAGTAGTATAGTTAATTAAAGCTATGCAACTTCCATCTGCGTTAGCTATTGTAAAATGTGCTGCTCATCAAACAGCAAAAACACCTATTGCCATTGGAAATAACTTAGCAGATGAGGCAGCTAAAGAAGCCACAGGTTCAGCAGTACAGGGACCAATGGTTCATGTAGCTGAGTGTGAACCCATTACTAATTTGGCCTCCTTAATAGAAGCCCAAAATAACGTATCTGAAGCAGAAAAGCGTCTCTGGGTGCAAAGGGGGGCAGCTCGGTTAACACACCCCCACGATGGATTGTGGCATAGTTCTCGAGGACATTTTGTACTACCTTTGTCCTTATTACCAACGGCGATTAAAATAATGCATGGACCTGATCATTGTTCACGAGCCCAAGTTATTCAAAAGTTACAGGCAGTCTGGTGGTCACCTTATATGACACCAATGGTAGACAGAGAACTGGCCTTATGTCCGCATTGTCCTAAATATAATGTGCGTAAGATGTTCACACAGCCCTTAGCACATATTCCCATGCCAGACGGTCCCTTCCGCCATCTGATGATGGATTACGTTGACATGATAACTCGGGTTCAGGGAAAGAGATATATGTTGGTGGTTGTATGTAGGTTTAGCAGATGGGTGGAGGCATGCCCCACTGCTAAGAATGACCACAAAGCTGCAGCAAGATTTTTGTGTAAAGAAGTTTTTCCCAGATTTGGCATGCCTGATACAATATCATCTGATAACGGACCTCATTTTGTTTCACAGGTGATCCAGCAAATGTTTAAACTGTTGTGCATAACACAGAAGTTTGGTTGTGTGTATCATCCCCAGTCACAGGGCTCCGTGGAACGAGCTAATGGAGTGCTGAAATCAAAGATAGCAAAGATAATAGCTGACAGCAACAACCGTTTGACTTGGGTGGACGCCTTGCCTGTTGCATTGATGGCAATGCGCTCTCAAACTAACCGAATAACCCATCTTACTCCCCATGAAATGCTTACAGGTCGACCAATGCCTCTCCCACAGGTTCGTGGACCCCTGCTGCAGGAGGTCTCCTTGGCACAGCTTGAACGTGAAATGGGGGACTATCTCAGGTCCTTAACACGCATTCACAGGCTTATATTTCAACAGGTGAAAGCAGCTCACGGCCGAGACGAGACACACATTCCAGTGGACGTCAGGGACGTTCAAGTTGGTGACAGTGTGTTCATACGCGTCTTTAGACGTCAGTGGAACGAGCCTCGTAGGGAAGGCCCGTTTAAAGTTGTGCTTACCACTCCCACTGCCCTGAAAGTTGAAGGTAAGCCCTTCTGGTTTCATAAAAACCACTGCACCAGGCATCGGCCTCCAGACCCACCTGGCCTTGCTCCAGGACCGACGGGCTCTGCGCATGCTGACAGGGCAGCAACAAGTCTCCCTCCGCAGCACCCCTCCACTAGCTCACAGACTGTAGATGTTGCACCGGTGTCGGGCACTGATGCGCACCCACTCCCCTCCACGTCCGGCGTCCACAGACGTTCGGCACGTTTGGCAGCCCGCCAATCACCAATGCCAGGGGACTCTGAGGATGACAGTGTTCATTCTTATGCTTCCCATCCGCCTTCTGATTCTGGTGGCAATGATGATGATCCTGTTGCCACTGAGACTTCTTCTGGGTCTCACCCAGATCCATCCGTCGTTCAGGCACTGGACGAACTTCTTTCTTCTGGCCCATCAGATGCTGGTGGAGTCCTGTCCCCTTAACATCCCTCACCTGCATCTTTCCCTCTCATCCCCTCCCTTTCCCCCTCCTCCTCCGCGTCAAGTGGGCCGTCGATCGACTCGGTCCCGCCCACCCCATCGCCGTCTGGGCATCTCCCGTATGCGCCTTCTTCAGACTTTGATTAACTTCTTGTTGTATTAACCCTTTGTGGGTTAACAAGGGGGGATCTTATGAAAATTAATACTAACAGTGCACACACACATTTAATGCGTCACACACAAACATGTGCACTAGCAATGGTAACACTAGCTACTAACCAAGGGGTAATCAATAATAATGATGGAGAAAATTTATCACTAATGCATGTGCAAGTCAAAGGATATGATTATGTAATGTCTGAAGAAATTTTAGGTAACTCAATGGGGAAACATTGGCTTGGAGTTCCACAAAGCATGGACTGCCGTGAGGATGGGATGGTGATCATTGAGGTAAGATGCAAAATGTACATATGCCAAAATACATTAACAGAGCAGGTAATGACGGTAGGGAAAGCGCATAGAATGTTAAAATTGGTAAACAAAAGGCAGAAAAGAGATCTAGACAAATTAAAGACTGCACACTGGGAAACCAATATGTTCCAACAATGGATTCAGTACTCTGTCCAGGCAATGTTCAAAGCCAAAAAGCGCCCTAAAGATGATTGTATAGCCTGCTATAATGCTAAAAAATTACCAGCCCTTCAGATTATTCCCGGCTAATTGGAACACTCAGCTGAAGGGATTCTGGGATTGGTTTCACAAGCTTGGAAGGGGAAAATATCTTGAGGCAGCAGGAATGATTCTAGGGGCAGTAATGCTGATTATATTGATAGTTGTGTGTTGCATCATACCCCTTGTTCGGGGACTGGTCTCAAGACTTGTTGTAAGTGTAACTGGTCAGTTCCCAGTTGTAGAGATACAATTGGACCAAGAGATATAAAACATAACCATGATCACCTTCCACCCTCACCAGGTACGTGCATTTCTTTAATAACAACAGTGTATATATATAAATATTTTGCATAACAATGACTTATATACTTACTCACGTAGATATAGCAACTTGCATGCTGAATAATCCATAGATATAAGAGATAATATGCCTTCAGATGATGCCTAAATTTGCCATACTATGTCCCCACAGGTAGATTATTGAACATGGCAGAGGCTAGTTATGATGAATATGAAGAAAACCAAATGAATTTACGAGCTGCACTGGCGTCGTTAGGCCCATCACTAGGGGTAGGATGCCCATATCTTCCTCCCAGGTACCTACTAGATCCTGCAGAGGGGCCAAGCAGTGCACCTTTGGGTTGGAGCAAACCTATGATGACACCCAGCAGGCAGCCTGAGGATCAACCTATGATGACACCCAGCAGGCAGCCTGATGATCAACCACCATCACCTACTGGGAAGCCACTGTCCATCTCGATGCCACCAGGGGACCTCAGTATTGATCTCGGCCCAACCAGCACCCCTGCCAGCCCTGAGAATCCCGAGGATCGACGACCACCGTCACCCCACCAATATAATTATCCGCCACCACCCATTCCAGGCGTACTGGCTATGTTCATGGTCATAGCAGATGACATAAAGCTTGATCTTGCCGAAGCTCATCATGTTGCAAAGTTCTTGGCTCATCCGCTGGAGTCATACAACACCAACAGTGATCTCAAGCCTGAAATCACCTCTATGACCAAAACAGTTTATGCCCAATTCATGAAGGGCCTGATGAAGCTTTTTGTTTGTGTGTGTGTATTTATGGGTGTGAAAGACCACCTATGTAGGGGATAATTGCAGTGACCTCGTAACACAAGATGCTGCTTGGGCATTGGTATTTGCCTCTGCTGAGAAAACAGAATTAGAACATCTTGCTAAAAAAAAAAAGTAAGCAACGAGGACGGGTCCTCTTAAGGTAGCCAAGAGGGGGATCCCTCTTTGTTTTTATATATTCTGTTTTCTGCATTTTATTAGTTTAATATTTACTCAGACACCACCACATCTTATATTACTCACTTCTACTATATGGTGTGTATTTAATCTCACGTTTAGTTTAGTGTGCACAATATATATATAAACTTTTGTCACTTGGGTGAGTTCACATTTAAAGTGTTTTAGATTAGTTATCACCTGCATAATCACGTAAATTGATCCTTTTTAGGATCAAAGGGGGGAAATGTAGTGTATTATTTGTCATAAATGATTAGAATAAAACAAGAATCAAAAGTTTTAAATGATTAAAGAGAATTGTGTTCATGAATACATTTATGTAGGCCAAGAGGAGAAAAACAGAGCAATGAGTGTGTGTAACTGCTGCACCTGACTGTAAGAGGAAGAAAAGCACACTCATCTGCTGGAAAGCACAGGATTAAGGCCCTTAGTGATAAGAAAAAGCACCCTCATAAAAATGAAGTATTTGACATATCAAGGTTAACCAGCTCAGCAAAATTTGGCCATACAACTTGTGATAAATAGAGTTGTTATTTTCAAGGCACAATGTGCAGTACTGATCCCAGAAGGGGTGATGCTTTGACTGAGACACAAAGAGGAACACTAGGCCAGACTGACATGGCTTAAAGTAGGGAAAGGATAAGTTTCAACATGTTTTTGACTAAACCGTCATAAGTTTCTGCATGGCCTGAGAGAGTGCTCTCACAAGTATGAGATGTGTCTATGAATGTTACCGTGTTTTGCAGATAAATATCAATGTGACCTTTACCAATGACTGAAATATGTTCTGAAGGGGGTTTTTCCACCGATAAGAAATGTATAAAAGGGAGATGGTTTCACCATTTGTCAGCTTCGGCTCACCAGCGCTGTGTAAATATGTAGTGTTTAGCAATAAACTCACTGGACCTGGACTCAGCGGCCTCTGTCTAAATTTTTTGATCCTTGTTTGAGACTTTTTCTGCTTTTTAAGAACTTTGAATTTTTATAAAACTTAGCTTCAATTTTAAGTCGTCAAGAAGAGAATTATAGGACGACAATCTGTATATACATATTTTTGCAATAATAGTGGCCATGTGGGCGATGGTTAATAATTGTAAGATATATTTATGTGTTAGCATGTTAGAATGTGTATATGTATGTTTAAATATAAAAAAAAAATATTTATTTGCTCACATAATTGACTAATAATTGAATTTTGAGTAATATGAACTCAAAGGTGGAGTAGAAATAAGGATATTTATTGATGTTAAGGACTATAGGAAGGAGAAGGGATATGATAAAATAGGTTTTACAGCTTCATACTCCTTTTAAGGCATCACCACCACTAAAATAATACATATAAGTAGTTATATTATGTGTGAAATTTGTAATTTTACTGGATTATCTGATGTAGTTGTTTATTCATGGGGAGTGGAGAGTGTTGGCCTAGTGTTAGAGCAATCGGCTTGTGCTCTGAGAAGGTTGCAAGTACCCGGTTTGATCCCCACAGGCTCCATTCAGGGTTCCTGAGCAAAGACCCTTGACCCCTAATAATTAAAGGTTGTTTAATTATTTTTTTTATTTTATTCAAGTGTTTTATTTATCTTAAAAGTCATAGTTTGATATTTTCTCATTTATGATTCTAACTTGTAACCATGTTCAGCCCTTTAATTTAGCAGTTGGTGTTTTAATGCTCTTTATAAATAAAGTTGGTATGGCTTATAAACCCTATTTGGCCTGCAAAAACACAGTTTATTTAGCTTACTCATAAATTAATAGTTAATTTGCATCAAATCTGGTGCCCAATATAAAAACTTCATGTCTGAATTTACTTTATCAATAAAAAGAACGTCTTTAAAACATGAAAGCAGCCAATTGGGGCCATAAACAGCATGAACAATACCCAAAGCATACTTCTACTAATAAAGTTAATCATGCAGAAATAAAAAAAAAAACAGCATGAAAAGAACATTTTACATTTAATGGTTTATAATGTCCATGATAAATCTTTAAAAAACTACTTATGAAGAAATTTCAAGAATCCGTTCAGTTTCCTTTCTAAAGATGCCATCAGACCGACTCAGATTGGTGTAATTACTGTTCTAAGGCAGCACCCTTTTTCTGCTACCTCAACCATTCCTATGCAGCTTCTGTCCTGCCATTTTACACTTTCATCCCTCACTCCTGCTTCCAGATCTGCCGATGCTCCTTCCCTTGCTTCTTTCAAAATCTGACACTTATCTAACTTTTTTCTCTCCTCTGCACTGCTCTCTCAACTCACGTACCTCTTGGAAGCTACTCTCTAAAGAGATTAACCAAAAGACCAATTTTGCTTCCTGATTTTCACCCATCTTGTCCCTAATTGGCTTGAGGAGATCTGAGTGGATTTTGCAAAGGGGTTGAACTTAACAAAGTAGGCTTCTCTCTTTATTATTCTCAAAGTGGCGAACGGCTGACTTAATAGGGCTCCAGTCACTGACATCAGTGCATGTATGCTCTGTGCTATAATGAACTTCTCTGTACTTTTTTTTTGTACAATTCAAGATTCCATCAATTTACATCATCATAATTAAAGTCATGCCAAAGTAAAATGACTTTCAGTTATTGATAAATGCCAAGAGGTAAGATGGTGTTTAGTCCTTTAAGGCAGACACTTTAGCACCTTTGGCAGAGTTACTGACTTCAAGCTTTTGAGATAACTGGTGATGCCTCTTTGAGAAAATTTTACCTACCCGCCATTGCAGAATTGTTTCAATTCAGCCATTTTCACTCATGTTACTGCATTTAAGCTTTGAGTTTTATATTGTCAGTTAAATTTTTATCTTTAATAGCATCTTGCTTTAATTCTGCCCTTCATACTCTATATAAGCTACTGGAACCAGAATTTCCCTGAAGCAGGTAAAAAAAAAAAAAATTAAGTCTAAGTCTAAGTCTCAGGAAGTGATCTACACAGTAAAGACAAAGCAATTCGTTATCAATGGAGTAGTTCTATGGAGTAGGTTTTACTTAATTGTTTCCTTCTAAAGAAACGGACAATATATATTTTCTATGGTTTATTCAATACAAAAAACAAAAATGTTAAGGATTATAATCTTATCTGGCTAGTTTAAAAAAAACACAATGCTTCAAAATAAGTCCTAATTAACTGTACATATAAATCCCAATTGGGAGTGATTGACTCTTAAAGCTGTGCTTTATTTATTAAATCTGAGAAGTTTTCTAGAACAACTGAAGAAGCCTCTTGGATGAAAGGCGAAACTTCTTAGAAAACTTCTCATGTAGTTGCCTAAACTGAACTTTTGTTTTAACTTTTGGATTGCCTCTCATAACAAATCATCACATCGTCTCTACTTAAAAACTGTATGGCTTCTGCAGAAGAAATTGGAACTTTTTCCGGGTGCAACCAGAATACTCGACCCTGCTGTTCAACCAAAAGAACCCTTTTCCTTAGCAATATTGTACCATTTAGAGGTAATTAAAGAAGCTTTCCAACTGTCTACCATCACCATAACTACAGTAAGTATATTTCTTTTTTTTTTTTTTTTTAGTAAGTATATTTCAAGTTTAGATTTTCAAGTATATGCAACTATCAAAAGTATATATCTCAAATTTGCAATGTTCATTGATGCAAGTATACTAGAAATTTACAAAAAAAATACTTCTTGCTAAGTTGGTTCACTTTAAATTTGCTCTCAAGTGTTAAAGGTACAGAATACCATGTTATAGGTTGTAAAAGTATGCTTTAAAATATCCTGAAAATAATATTTTAAGCACCTGAATAATGCACAATTCCTATGACATAACCTTGTTCTGTTGAATATTAAATGTTTCTTTTGCAATTTGACGAAGCTTATAACGCAGACGACACCGAGGACTCTTAATCTGGATGGCATTGACAATACATCTAAAAACCAGCCAATCCCAATACCACCTTATAAGACTCCAGTATCCAGCAACATTGAAAAGATCACATTCATTGTAACAGTAACCTGCTTTTCGTGTTGTCCAGCCCCACCTGTCACGAAACTCAGCGATTGAGGAAATATAGTGATATGCATCATTCTCCACCACTTTCAGATACTCTAGTTTTTACTAATTTTAAATAATATCCGTTACCATATATACAGTCTTCAGCACTTATACTTTTGTATACTTAAAAACATGAGCTTGAAGTATCTATCGCTGGTTTAAGTAAGCATTGAGTATCTATACTTGGTGTTAATAAAAGCCACTGATGACGAAACAACAAAAACAAGGTATTGATAACAGAAGATAAAAACAAATGTAGGATGTCATGGTCTACCCATTCTTGGTTAATATGTTAAGAATTGCATGTTTGTAAAAATATCTAAAGGTTTGACGATTCCTGGTGATACACTGTCAGACTTCAAATTGCCGTTGCTCAATTGTTTGCTTTTAATGTGAACAAGTCAGTTGCAGGAATGGATTTTTTTCTGCCGAAGTACCCATTTCAGGCAATATAACAAACCGTGTGACCATATCCAGTTGAAATGTCTTGTTTGCTCTCAAAAGGAAAGTAGAGGTGAATCAGAAGATGGTGTAAAAATTGCTGAAGACATTGTAATGGAATTGCATCATTGAACAAATATAGGCAATTTCTGTAAGATCCATAGTTCTGGAGTGTATTCCATTCCATCAGTCGAGGAGATGAAGGTGTATTGTGGTTTCAGAAGTATTGCGGCAGCTGGAACCTCTTGTTCCAGTCATTACCTTGTTTGGCTTTGCTCTCCAAATGGTTTAGAAAAACATAAAATAAAAAGTCCAACCTGCCAGCCACAGAGAAACTCCTTATTTAAATGAGGGCAGTGGTGGTCAAATGGCCAAATTAAGAAACCAGACAAGAACTTGTTCTTCTCTAAAGAATAAACCTTGGTAAGTTAGAATAACCTCACAAAATCTGTTCTCATATAAACATATGTAGAATGTAGATCAGAATTATAATTGCTATATAATTCTGAGTTCCGATTCTGGACATTTAACCAAAAAAAATCTATTTTTTAAACGATTGTTTCATAGCAATCACAAAATGGAAAGCAAAGAAAGTCTACATGTACCTTATAACAATGTGCTTTTTCAATGAGTCAGTCTTATAACTCCTCATATCTTACCTTCACCAAATATACAGGTGCTGGTCATAAAATTAGAATATCATGAAAAAGTAGATTGATTTCAGTAATTCCATTTAAAAAGTGAAACTTGTATATTATATTCATACATTACATACAAACTCATATATTTCAGATGTTTATTTTGTTTAATTTTGATGATTACAAATGACAACAAATGAAAATCTCAAATTCATCATATCAGAAAATTAGAATATTGTGAAAAGGTTCAAAATTGATGGCCCCTGGTGCCACACTCTAATCAGCTAATTAACTCAAACCACCTGCAAAAGCCTTTAAATGGTCTTTCAGTCTAGTTCTATAGGCTACACAATCATGGGGAAGACTGCTGACTTGACAGTTGTCCAAAAGACGACCATCGACACCTTGCACAGGGAGGGCAAGACACAAAAGGTCATCGCTAAAGAGGCTGGCTGTTCACAGAGCTCAGTGTCCAAGCACATTAATAGAGAGGCGAAGGGAAGGAAAAGATGTGGTCGAAAAAAGTGTACAAGCAAGAGAGATAACCGCACCCTGGAGAGGATTGTGAAACAAAACCCATTCAAAAATGTGGGGGAGATTCACAAAGAGTGGACTGCAGCTGGAGTGAGTGCTTCAAGAACCACCACACACAGACGTATGAAAGACATGGGTTTCTGCTGTCGCATTCCTTGTGTCAAGCCACTCTTGAACCACAGACAGCGTCAGAAGCGTCTTGCCTGGGCTAAAGAGAAACAGGACTGGACTGCTGGTGAGTGGTCCAAAGTCATGTTCTCTGATGAAAGTAAATTTTGCATTTCCTTTGGAAATCAAGGTCCCAGAGTCTGGAGGAAAAGAAGAGAGGCACTTCATCCACGTTGCTTGAAGTCCAGTGTAAAGTTTCCACAGTCAGTGATGGTTTGGGGTGCCATGTCATCTGCTGGTGTTGGTCCATTGTGTTTTCTGAGGTCCAGGGTCAACGCAGCCACATACCAGGAAGTTTTAGAGCACTTCATGCTTCCTGCAGCTGACCAACTTTTTGGAGATGCAGATTTCATTTTCCAACAGGACTTGGCACCTGCACACAGTGCCAAAGCTACCAGTACCTGGTTGAAGGACCATGGTATCCCTGTTCTTAATTGGCCAGCAAACTCTCCTGACCTTAACCCCATAGAAAATCTATGGGGTATTGTGAAGAAGAAGATGCAATACACCAGACCCAACAATTCAGAAGAGCTAAAAGCCACTATTAGAGCAACCTGGGCTATCATAACACCTGAGCAGTGCCACAGACTGATCGACTCCATGCCACGCCGCATTGCTGCAGTAATACAGGCCAAAGGAGGCCCAACTAAATACTGAGTGCTGTACATGCTCATACTTTTCATGTTCATACTTTTCAGTTGGCCAACATTTCTATAAATCCTTTGTTTTTATTGGTCTTCAGTAATATTCTAATTTTCTGATATGATGAATTTGAGATTTTCATTTGTTGTCATTTGTAATCATCAAAATTAAACAAAATAAACATCTGAAATATATGAGTTTGTATGTAATGTATGAATATAATATACAAGTTTCACTTTTTAAATGGAATTACTGAAATCAATCTACTTTTTCATGATATTCTAATTTTATGACCAGCACCTGTAGTTAGGGGAATACTCTGTCTCAGTGGGAGCCAATCAGTTCTGTATTAAATTCTACCAGCCGTGTTGAGTTAAACAAAAAGCATTCTCTTCTTTTCAATCTTCACTGTTACTGACATATCGACACTTGAAATCATTACGTACATATTTCATTTCACCTTTTCCGCCAAATAGCTATGGCATTGATTGAGTCAAGGCACCAGGCTGACATTTTCCAACTCTCCTAATCACATAATGTTGCTTTAAAGTGGGGGGTGTTCGAGTAGGCAGCTCTGAGTGACAGGCAGGGTTTTGGTCTGTTGCAGGAAAAATATACCCATGCAATGCCATTTAACTCTGGAAGCAGTGCAGTGCTGAGCACAAATGGGTATTAATCTTGGTTCGTACCTATGTTTTTTGAAATGCCAGTAGCTAATTGCTAATACACCAACTTCACTATAGGGCAAAAATAATATGCTAACAGATTCAGAGAGGCTCACAGTGGAAGTAAATGAATGATGAGTGACTTCTAACTCACTGAAGACAGTGAACAGATCTACAATGGTTCTCTACTGCTGAGACTTTCAAAGAAATGTCCAAATGACTCTCCATATTTTCTAAGCTTATTGTCAGTGTGTGATTAGGCCAGAAGGAAGATACACTATATTGCCAAAAGTATTTGCTCACCCATCCAAATTATTGGAATCAGGTGTTCCAATCACTTCCATGGCCACAGGTGTATAAATTCAAGCACCTAGGCATGCAGACTGTTTTTACAAACATTTGTGAAAGAATGGGTCGCTCTCAGGAGCTCAGTGAATTCCAGCGTGGAACTGTGATAGGATGCCACCTGTGCAACAAATCCAGTCGTGAAATTTCCTCGCTCCTAAATATTCCACAGTCAACTGTCAGCTGTATTATAAGAAAATGGAAGTGTTTGGGAACGACAGCAACTCAGCCACGAAGTGGTAGGCCACGTAAACTGACGGAGCGGGGTCAGCGGATGCTGAAGCGCATAGTGCGAAGAGGTCGCCAACTTTCTGCAGAGTCAATCACTACAGACCTCCAAACTTCATGTGGCCTTCAGATTAGCTCAAGAACAGTGCGCAGAGAGCTTCATGGAATGGGTTTCCATGGTCGAGCAGCTGCATCCAAGCCATACATAACCAAGTGCAATGCAAAGCGTCGGATGCGGTGGTGTAAAGCACGCCGCCACTGGACTCTAGAGCAGTGGAGACGCGTTCTCTGGAGTGACGAATCGCGCTTCTCCATTTGGCAATCTGATGGACGGGTCTGGGTTTGGCGGTTGCCAGGAGAACGGTACTTGTCTGACTGCATTGTGCCAAGTGTAAAGTTTGGTGGAGGGGGGATTATGGTGTGGGGTTGTTTTTCAGGAGCTGGGCTTGGCCCCTTAGTTCCAGTGAAAGGAACTCTGAATGCTTCAGCATACCAAGACATTTTGGACAATTCCATGCTCCCAACTTTGTGGGAACAGTTTGGAGCTGGCCCCTTCCTCTTCCAACATGACTGTGCACCAGTGCACAAAGCAAGGTCCATAAAGACATGGATGACAGAGTCTGGTGTGGATGAACTTGACTGGCCTGCACAGAGTCCTGACCTCAACCCGATAGAACACCTTTGGGATGAATTAGAGCGGAGACTGAGAGCCAGGCCTTCTCGTCCAACATCAGTGTGCGACCTCACAAATGCGCTTCTGGAAGAATGGTCAAAAATTCCCATAAACACACTCCTAAACCTTGTGGACAGCCTTCCCAGAAGAGTTGAAGCTGTTCTAGCTGCAAAGGGTGGACCGACGTCATATTGAACCCTATGGATTAGGAACGGGATGTCACTTAAGCTCATATGTGAGTCAAGGCAGGTGAGCAAATACTTTTGGCAATATAGTGTATATTCTCTCCAACAAGTTTCTGGGTCTCTCTCCATCTCTATTCTCAGTGGGCCTTACCCAGAAAAACACAGGAGACCAGGATTCCAGTGATATCCTCAGAGGATGCAGGAGCCAACTCAAAGGAATGCTGACCAGGAGCGGCACCCTTCCTTTAACGAAAGGATGCCTTAATGAACAGGTTCCTTCAGGCAAAGGGGGGATCTATAACGAGGTGACACATGCCTCACACACAAAGGCAACCCAGATCACTGGGACACAGGGAGGCTAGACATGGGGATGGCCGCAATGATCAGAGAAGGGCAGACAAGAGAGCCTGACCTCCAAGGAGCCCAGTACAAGAGGGGCCCTATCCCAGAGGCCATATTGGAGAGATTTCATGAGGCTGCAGCAGCAATTCCATTTGCTCCGCCGGCAGCCAAGGTCCTGGACTGCACCACTCCCTACGAGGGACTCCACAGGACCAGGAGGCCTAAGCCCAGCCCGGCAGTCACCAGGAATAAGACAGCGCCCACAAAAGCACCTCTTATCACTGTGGAGAATAAGAAGCTGCTCATACCTAGAGCCTAGGATGTTTCAGTAGATGCAGAGAGGAAAACTGTAACAGACTGTATAGGAGCTGAGCAGCTCCTTTAGTGGAAGACTTTTACCCAGTTTGTCAAAAGGAGCGCTACCTCAGGTCATTCATCCCTGCTGCCATCAGACAATGCGACACTGCAAGGACAATAACTGTGCAACAACCTGTTTCTTTGTATTTTGCACCACATGCAATAGCTATATATATAAATATCCATCTATATAAATACCTATGTAAAAACACTGTATAATAATCCTGCTATTAAAAAAATAATAATAAATAAATAAAAAGCTGTCACATGTGAACGCACTGAATATATCCTATGCACCTTTTTCTTCCTTTGGCACCTTCTTCTCTTTTTGACTATTTCAACTGATGTAACAAGTAAATATGTGCACTGTTGGCTCAATAAAATAAATCAAACACTCAACCTGAAAAGTAGTAATAAATAAATTCACATTCAATAAGTCACATTCACAGTATTCCACCCATACCCCGTACGGACATATATAAGCACTCAATGGAGGTGCACACAGAGCAAACGCTAAACATATTCATTCACTCCTCATACGTATGCTATTCTTCCGGGACCAACACTACAAGCTGAGATGCTTCTGTGAAAAATGGTTGTATCCCACCTGCTGTACAGGCACGCCTGCCAGCTGGCTATTCTGCAAGGATGGGGCCAAACCCTCCAACGTCCCAGACCAACGCCCAATACCCCCATCCCAGCGAACGGACAAGATCAACCATAGCCCGGAGAGCCCAAAGAGAGCCAGAAACAATCCCTAAGCCATGACCAACCCCAAGGGCCCATCCCCATCCCCAAGCAGTGAACCCATTTCAGGCAATACCATTGTACCTGCATGACCGTGCCCAGAGGTATTATTTTACTGGCCATTCTATTCACAAACACCTCCAGTGGTAACCAGAGGAATTGCACAATGAAATCTTTACTGTCTAAGTTTTTTTACGCTGTGTCCTTTGGCAAGACACTTCACCTGCATTGTCTACTGATGGTGGTCAGAGGGCCCGGTGGTGCCAGTGTACGGCAGCCCGCTTCTGTCAGTGAGCCCCAGGGCAGCTGTGGCTACAATGTACAGTAGCTTGCCACCATCAGTGTGTGAGAGTGTGCGTGAATGGGTGAATGAATGTAGTGTAAAGTGCTTTGCTCAAGTCTCCCGACTTGAAAAAGCGCTATATAAGTACAGGCCATCTACCATTTACGCTGTCCAAGCAGTGAAAAAGTACTAATCTGCTCTGTTTAAACCTATAACAACAAGGTGAAGAAAAACAAAACCTGTGGAAAAAGCTGATTCAAGTTTCCTTACATCATAGCATTACACTGTGATTCTGTATCATCATTTACTTTATTTGTAAAAAAATTCTTCTGTTTCTCCTCCTTTCACAGGTGAGACACAAACAGCCCAACAGTCGGTACTACAGTTCCTTAAAGCCACAATTGTTTAACCACAGCTACAGTTTTCTGTAACTGTTAACCTGGATCTGCACAGTGACATCAAAGGAGCCATTAGCTTTTTCTCAAAGAGAGTAGATTTGGATCATTCTCTCTGTGTCTGCGTTTCCCTCAATGCACTGTAAAATCTTGCTGCTGTCACTGCCAGTTCATATCACCTAAACTGATGACAGCAGCTGATCAATAGCCTGCAAGTCTGATCACGCTTGTCAGACCAATTTCCCACTAATGAATGCAAGTGAACCACAATTGGCTTTGATGAACTATTTGATGTTCTTGAATTGCCCTGGCATTAACTTTTGTACTGCTAAAAAAACAGATTATGGCAAGAAAAGAAAGCTTATACTGAAGCTTCCTCAGCTTTCTGGGATTTTGTTCCTGTTGCCATAGCTATTTTCTTATTTCCCGGGCCAAGCACAAAAATGTCAAATCTCATTGTCATTTTATCAGCAACACAGAGATGAAGTTTGATAGCACTTTTTCCCAGACAATTTTTTTACACACTTAAAACATAAGTGGTAAATGTCAGTTTTGCTGTCAGCTTCTAGAAATCAAAGAGGTGTGTCCTGTTCTAGATGAATCACTTCGAGCTTTGGGCATTCTGGGAGAATCAATCATTTAAGCAGCAGAAAGACCAATTTCTTTTACTTAAATTGACCTAAGACCACAATTGTATCTAGCTATAAGTAATGTTGGATAGCGGGAATAAAAAAACAACTAAAAAAATAAATTAATACAAAAAAGGACGAGACAAGAAGGTCATTACGCTAATTTTAAGCAAATTTATTAATCTATACTGACGTTACTCTTTAGTACTATACTACAGAAACGGGTTGAACACATTTGTGTTTCAAAGTGTTTTCTAAGCAGACAGTTACCTTTTGTCATTGTGCTGCTGTTTAAATACTAAAAGGAAACTAGAATTCGTTTGTGATCTAGTTAGGGGTTCTGCTACAACCGAAACCATTAATAACTTCCATCATTTATTTAACTCCATTACATTAACTGGGCTGATAGGTAGCGTGCTATTAGTTTTAAGCAACAATGTCTGCTTTTATTGTTTAGTTTAAAATAAATATTTACAAATGGCTGAATTGTCTTCTAAGCTTTAAAGAGAGTCCACTCTTTGGAGCAGATCAGTAATGGGTGGAGACGGGGTTGTGCAGCATGACTCTATGTGTCTAGAGCTATAAGCACTTTGTGCTACAATTTTGTCAAATTTGGCTTAAAATCAACCCCGTTATCTAGCCTATGTCTAAAGTTAACTGTAGTTTTAAAAGAGTACCTCGATGGGCATGCAGGTGGCGCAATGGTTGGTGCACACGACCCATGTACGGAGGCTTTAGTCCTCGACAAGGCTGACCCAGGTTCGAATCAGACCTGTGGTCCTTTTCCGCATGTCTCTCCCCCTCTCTCCTAGCCCCTTTCCTGTCAGCCTACTGTCAAGAAAACGAGCCACTAGTGCAGTAAAAACTAAAAAAAAAATAAAAAAATCAGAGTACCTTAGTAATAAGCCCATTTTTTTCTGTCTTGTATACCATCAGAAAATGAAGTAGCCTTTCAGCCAGTTTACGATGGTGGGTCAATGAGGAGCAATGGTATGCTGCAATTATATATATATATATTTTTTTTTTTCTAAAAAGGGTCATTTAAAATCTTTGTACACCTTCACAGACAAGTCGAAATCCTTCACTATATGCACTGACTGTTGTTGCAAAAGCTCAACGGGTAAATTAAGCGATGCATTTCATTAAGCAGCTAACTGCAGGCTAGCTACTGGAGCAGAAATCCAAAATAATTAACCCGCTAATGTCAGCATGTTAGTCTATTAATCTCTATTGATTTATTAAAGCAGAATGCCAAAAATATACGTTGTGTACAGCTGAGGCATTTATTTTTAAAGCAATGCAAAAATTTGCACAGTTTTATTTCAAAATATCATATTCTCTGAGTATATGCATTAAATTAATCAAACACTTATTATATAGCGAATTGCATAAGATAGATCCAACACTTATTTGTAGCGAATTGTGCAAAGAATACTTTTTGTAAATCTAAATTTGAAAAAATAAAACGCAATCCAGGAAAGACAGGGTTTTAAGAGTAGCTTTGCCATCAACTCAGATTTTATATATATATATTTATTTTATTCAATTTACAGATTTTATATTTGCAAATGCTATTTTCCCAAATTTCTGTTTCAGATGAAGCTTTAGAATTTGCATTTTCAAATTGCTTTTCATGGGTCATATTCTCATCTATTCAAGCCCAATGCAAACGCTCTCTCTTGACACGCATCTTGACCAATACCACGTTCATGCAGATCACTGGAAATGCATCTTTCTTGCCCCAAAAGGTGGAGAAATTGATCTGTAAAATGTAAGTTGAAAAGGAGGTATTCTTTAAGCTTAATTTGAAAAAGTAAAATTCGGTCAAATAAAAAAAAAGACAGAAAAGAAAGAGTGAAATAATAACATCTGAGAAAAACAGCAAAGTTACTCTCTGAACCTTCTTTTTATTAATAAGTCTTTCAAAGTTTCATTTCTGGATTGCATTTTTATTTTTCTACATTTTCATTTACAAAATGTGTGCGCTACTTGCAAGAATACACTTGCACTCCTACTATTGCAATTTTTTTCAGAAAACTTGTTATCAGAATGATCTTTTTCAATTTTGTGGCCTATGTTGTCCTTTAATGTTCTTTTAACAAGATAGTAACGGGCTGTGAATCACAGCTGAGCTGACAAAATTGCTCACAGTCAGGAGCCGAGTGTGCTGCTGCACACTGATCACGTACACAATGACATCAGGCATCAACACGGGCGCCCACAATGAATGAAGAGGTCAAATACCTAAATCCATCACTTTGCTTCTCTGATAAAATAATTCTAAACCATTTTAGACTGTCTGTAGAATAAACACAGCTAATTACATGATTGTAATAAAAAAAAAAGGCACCAGGGTTACTTTCCAGCTTTGTTGGGGGTATTTAGGTGGAAACCTGCCCCAGATGCTTTGCTGAAGATCTAAATAGGTTTTAAGGAAACTAATGAGAAGAAATAGCTCAGTGTCGGCATAAAGTGCAGTGAAACTATCCAACACATCAATACTGAGATAATGAATGCAAATAAGTATATTGCACAGTTCACCTTCTAGCTGAAATTTGGCACAATTAAGACATCTCTACTTTTAAGACTTGGCTTGTATTTTGAAGTTATGGTCCCTTGATGCTACAGGCTAACATTAATAAGGGACGTCCTTGGGTAATTAAAGGGAAGATTTGATTAAATCAGTCAGCTTCCCTGGTTAAACCCAAGTTTTGTTTTTTTTTAGATTGGCATTTAATTATTACTAATGCACTGCATCTGGCAGCATTGAATTAGACTGGATTAATGTAGAGATATTGGAAGCATATTAAATTGGATCAAGTTCGACTGTATGTAATTGGATTTTAAATGGGCTTATTTTTTCCCTATATGTCTAGAGAAAACTTGAGATGCTGACATATACACAGTTTTCAAAGTTTTTTAAGCCTTAAACTTGGATGAAAAACGTTAGTGTAAAACTGAAATGTTATGGTATTTCATTAGAAAATTAAGTTAACACGAATGTGAATTAAGTTAGCATTAAAAAAATTACATATAATATTAATCACTTTCCACATAGAAGGTGAGCCACAGGATGTAATCATCAAAGAAACTGGTAGCTTACAGAGTATTTTATCAAAGTATGTTTATAGAAAGTTTAGTGGAAGGAAAAAGTGTGGTAGGTAAATTGGCACTACCAAGATGGATAACTGCAGACCAGAGCACATTAAGCAAAGTTTTATTTTACAATCTCTGTAAGCTTTACAAGGATTTGATTGAGGCTGAAGTCAGCACATTATGTACATACTCTTATGCATGACGCCTCGAGTTATAAATTAAAAGTATCTTACCTAGGCTATGGATAAAAAACTTGGACTTTTGTCTCGTGGTCCAAAGACCTCTTTCTAACTGAAAATTCAGTTTGTTTTTCATCTATAAATCTATCAACACCCGGAGAAAGAACAGAGAGGCACAGAAACCCTCTCTAGAAACCTAAGGGGGTCCTCACACTTGGAACAATGCTTTATCTGCTCCCCTGTATCTGGTTCTTTGTAAATGTACTTTAAAGGTGCATATTCACGTTTTATGCCTATGTAAAAAAAGACAAAACAAACATTTGATCATAATAAAATAGGGTAATATAAACTAAGCATCAATCCTGATGGTGTTTGGTAGGGATGTCCCAAAACTTCTTAATTTCTGATACCCATATTGATCTGATATGAATCACCCCGGGGTTTTATTAAATATTTTATAATGTAGAATGTTCGAAAAGGCTTGATCAACTATGATTATCAAAAACAAGGAACAAAAGTCCACAACAAAGGTACAAAAACAACTGAACCATGTAAAATTAACCAATGAGTTACAGAAACCTTTAACAGCTGAGTGATTCTATCACCATGAAAATATTCGAGATTTTAAATGTCTGCATATAAAGTCTGACATTAGACTTTTGGCTAATATTGGACTGATATCAATCCGATATTAATATCAGATCGGGACATCCTTAGTGTTTAGATCCTTTTTTTAAGCCTAAATAGCATTGCAGCATGGGGAGCCATTAACAAAACAGACATAGCGGAATCTGCTGTATTACTACAGAACTATCAGAAAGCCAGATGGCATCTGCTAAATAAAGCTTGCCGTCTTGCAATACAATGCGGTACAGCGACAACTCGACATAGTCAAACTCCAATCAATGTTAAATAACAGAGTTTCTGTTGATTGGTTTATTTATCAAACCTTCCCAGAGTCTCCTATCAGAATACCAAGGAAGACGAAAATTCCCAATCCTTACAAAAACACAAACAACGACACAACATCAATCAAGCAATCCATCCATCTAGATCGTTTGTACTTAGCAGGGAATAAAATAGCTTTTCTAGAGCAGCTTTAGCTTCCTTATCAGCGAACAACATTATACTGTATTCCCAGCACTGATGGATTCTTATCCCCTTTGGAAACAAATATTTTGTCAGCATTTTTTCAGACTTTTCTTTTTTGTTTCCACACTGGACGGCGCTAACTAACTTAGCTGCAGTAGGCCACTTCCTAGCATATATGCTTGGTATCCTACCTCCATTGTTAATGTAAATATACACAATGGCTTAAATAACTAATAAAGGCGGGAAAACATAGCATGAAACACAAAAATAATAAATAATACACCAGAAAGATGAGACAAACTTTAAGAAATAATTTATTTACTGATACCTTCCATCAAACCTAACTTAAGTTTAATAAAATTTGGTCAAATATTCCTCTATAGACGGCTAAACCAATACAAAGCAGAAGGAAACCCTCCAAAATGAATTAAATACACTTTTATTCTCAGCTAAGAACCTCAGAGTCACCATGTGACCTGTGTTAGTCTAAAAAATGTACGCTCTGTGTCCAAAAACACCCAAACAATGAACACACAGATGTAGCAGGGGATGCTGAAGAGCCGCTTTGGGAATGCGGCATTTAGAAGCCGTGATATCCAACCAGAAAGCAACCGAATCCAACTATTCAATTTCAACAAGCAAATTCACAAGAGGCAGCAGGTTTCACAATGGCACATAAAAATTGGCTGCATTTCACTGAACTAATTAGAGCAAATCCATGTAGGAAAAAAAAACAAAAAAGAAACCTCCACATGAACACAAAATCACTGTTTGCACTGGATAAAAATAAACCAGACGGAAATTAGATTTGGTTTCTTTTTTGAAACTAATTCATAAACAGAATACGGTTTTTGATCCTTTCATTGAGATTAACAAAAAAAAAAGAAAGAAATCACAGAAAATGGCTAATAAAAAAAAAATAAAACATGTTAGCAAAGTATATGGTGTGAATAATCTCAGTTTTGATGAAAGGAATACCAAAATCTTCCCCACAATAAAGTATGTAAAGATGCTGATCACGCATGGACACATTCAGTCAAACAATCCCATCACTCCCATCGCTCCCCTGCATCTCCTCCCACGGTTTCAGCCAAACAAAGACAAACTCTCACTGCAGGGGTGTTTCCCAATTGGCAAACTGAGTATTGAACACACTTTTCTCACTCCCTCACACACAAACACAAAATAGCTAATCAAAGGTCTTAACGTACACTTTGCAAAGGCTTCATCAGTTCTCCGACTGAACTCCTTCCCTCCACCTTTGCCTCACTGACTTGCACTCATACGGTGACCTTATAATGATCTTCCACGATGAGCTTGGCAAACAAATGCTCCAGCACAAACCCAGGACACACGCGGGACCGCAACAGTTCGGTAATGATCTGTGAGACACGCCGCGCTCTGAGTCTGTAACGGTTCTCTCCTTCTCTCCCTACCAATAATATGAGACTGTTTCTAAAGACCTCATTTAGTTTGTGAGCTGGATTTTCCTCTGCAGTAACACATTTTACAGAATGATCCTCATTTCATGTAAACTGTCTTGAATGACAAATATGAAAAAAAACTCTTCATAATCCCTTTTGATTAGAAATACTAATAGTCTGTTGAAAATCTATATATTTTTTTCCTAATTAAACACTTTTTTTGTAAAAGCAATCCATTTTTTGTTCCATATCTATTCAAATACTTCACTGTTAAAACAAAAAACAAAACAGATTTGCAATAGGGTATGAGTCAAAATCGTATGATTATTTTGTAGTACTATCATGATATTGATAAAAGCAAAAATAAAAAGAAATCATCACTTTTTTTTAGTCTTTCTTAGGTGACTGTATGTCTGTGACTACATGCTACAGCAACCACAGCCCAACAATCATTAGTTCTACTCTTCAGTAGTTCTGCTTTACACCTTAGAAAGTGTTATATATATCACTTAACACTCTGTAGTAACCACATTTAAAATTCTTTAAATACACAATTCTCTACTAAAAAATAAAAATGCAGAAAAAGACTTAAAGATTCTCAAAATTCACAAATTATATTAGTTTCTAATTACCATTAACTCCTTTTTTATTATTTAGACTTTATATCAAAATTCTAATCATGACTAGAAATGAATCACAATAACTATAAACGCCCACCCCTAATATGCAATCTATGTACATTGGTAAATATCGTCAAAAGCGCACCACAATTGGTGCCACATGACGCAGAAACATATATTAAGCAAGCTACAAAACACACAAACACAGAATACGACCAAGTTCACACAGAGATGGATGTTGTATCTTTTCATAAATGGCTTTGAAAACAATTGTGTCCAGATAAAATGCGGAAAGCATGACTAAAAATGCCGTAGTAAAAATACCAGGCCATTCGGTGGCACTGTGAGAACTGTTGACAAAAACTGGGCATTCGCAGATAGCTTATGTGCTGTTAAAATAGTAACAATGATGGAAAAGAGGTGCAAATCTAAACCAGCTTGTCTATTGCATTGAGTATAAATCAAAAATAAATATTTCTCTGTTGTTACAACTAATCTTGAATCTCTAAGGCTATGTTCACACTACAACCTGAAATGAATCAAATCTGATATTTTGGCCCATATGCGACCTGTATCTGATCTTTTCATAGCAGTCTGAACAACACAGATCCGATTTTTTCCAATGCGACCCAGGCAACTTGGCTATGTGGTTCTGAATCCGATACGAATCTGATCTTTTGAAATGCGACCTGTGTCTGAACGGCCAGGTCGCATTCATCCGACCTTAATGCCATTAATACCCAACAAAGGTCACTATTCTGGGTCTTGCTATGAAGAATAAGAAAAAAACAACAACCATGGCGGACGATGATGTGGAGAGCAGTATGTATGTTTAACCACCTGAAACGATTGTGTTTTAATGGATGAAAAAGACCGCTAGATGCGCTCCGGCACTACCATCCATGTTTACTTCTGTAAACACAGAGCACGCTGGCGTGTGATATCATTGCATCCTCTACTGCGAATGCGGGACACTTGGATTGGACTGCAGTTCACACAGGAGATCAGAAAGAAGTTGCATATATTTAGAAATGTGAATGGAAACGCAAAAAAGAAAAAAAAAAATCAGATTTTACAAAAAAATTTGGAATTGAGCATCAAGGAATGCAGTGTGAACGTAGCCTAAGAGCAAAAAAGAATCATAAAAAATACCAGCATGAGTGTTTGGATCCATCCATCTACTACTGCCAGAGTTGGGTACAGTACCCTGACAGTTTACTCAATACAAGTAGAACATAGCAATCCAAGACAAAACTTAAATATAATTTACAAGTGTAGTTGGTGAAATAGCAACTCAAGTACTGAACTAACAGTCATAACATCTGATTTAATGTTTGAAATGATATAAACAGAAAATTATGTACAAAATCTGGTATTTTAAGGTATGATTTATAAAAAATACTAATAAATAACCAGATTCGGAAATAAATTCAGACAGAATAAACACTTTTCCAAAAAAACTTTTATATTAATATATCTTTATCAAACCATTCCTTAACCAGAAAATGTACAAGTTGCAATCATCTCTGCACAGCTGGAATGGACGATAAACCAGATTTTTTTAACGTTACAGTCATTCATGATGATAACCAGCGACAATTTTCCCAAATACTTGTTAAAAGAAAAACTTAATTCTGACGTTTTTCCTGTGTGCGAGGGTGCACTGCAAAAACTGAAAATAAGTTAAAATTTCTTAAATCGAGTGTATTTACCCTTAATTTGAGTAGGTTGAAAAGATGATTTGCCAATGGAATTAGTATTTTTTTCTCTTAAAATAAGAAATAGATAATATACACTTAAAATAAGACAATTCAATAGTTCTTACTTGTTTCAAATGTAAATTGTCTTGTTCCATTGGCAAAGTGTTGAACTTACCTCCTCAATTCAAGAAAAAATGCACTTTTTTTAAGAAAAAATTATTTATATAGATTAGAACTTTTTGCAGTGTGGCTGGTATTTTCTTCCCCTTTAAGACACTGCAGCATGTGGGGAATCTCCACCGATTCAGTCAAAAGCATAAACAAACAGAACGCGGGTGAGCCAAGTGAAGAATCATCTAACAGAGATTTAAACAAAATTACATCAGTTAATCCTGTGGAGCCGAGTGAGAGCAAAGATAAAGCTGAGCGCGTAGAGAAGAAGTCCAGAACGCGTTGAAGTCGACAACGCGTTGTCAGAGTGAGGGTGTGCGAGTTTAAACAATGAAGTGAATTCTAATAAAAGAACAAGAAATAAAAATGCATAAAAATGAAAAGAGTCTGAAAATAAGTGTATAAAAGACATAAACTAGCATGGAATAATTTAAATTCACAAAAAAACAAGTCTTGGTATAAACAAATGTTTAAAAATAAGAGAATACCTAAAAAATATATATATGTTGAAACAAATAAATAAATACATAAATCTTTTAGTAAGAACAAACAAGCTAAGAATGCTTTTTATTTCATTTGGTTGTATTTCATGGGTAGATTTTATTAATTTGATGGAATATTTATTAATAATTTATTAACTATTTTATTATCAAATTTTAAATTAAATGTCTCTCCATACTTCAGAGGTCTATAGCATTGAAATTCAGTAAAGAGACTGCAGTTTATGTCATCCAGCAAGAGGCCACTCTGTTACTTTTTACATAAATGGGTTAATCGGGGTCCACAGTCGGTCATGAAGCAGAAGATTCAACCTACAATGTAAATATGAGGATGGAGAATAGAAGCAAATCTTAAGAACCAGCAGCACAGTCTTCAACGTCTAGTCTTAAATCAAAGTAACAACATAGAAAAACTAACTGTTGGTGCCGATTAAAAACTAAAATTCTCAGAATATACAATGAATGAAGGGTGCAGTGAGGAGAGTTTTGCCACGTTCTGAAAAAAATCAAGTACAATTTGGCTGGCTTAACATCCACAGCTTGGCCTTTTCTCCAAGAAGAGTTGAAAATGTTGGGTGAACTTTTTTTTTTTTTTTACTCACCAGCTTTTTCTTTCATGTACATTTATCTTAAGGGCACCAAGATAATCTGCGATGATTCCACAACCCCCTGCTGGCATTTTGAACCTTGCCAAAAGGTCTCTGAGCACCACTATAAATCATAAACAGGCCAGAGAGAAATCCCTGCAGCGGTGAGGAGAAAATTACAGCAGCTAGTGATGAAAATATGATTGGTTGATCAAATTCTGAATCTTTTACAACCCTTCAGTTAATTAGGAGAACCATTACTTGTATTGCTCTCGTTCCTGTTCTGGTTCATATACTCTTTGCTCTAAAACCCCCAAGTCCAAGACATACTTGACATCTAAGAATATGCCATCATTAACCTATGTACAGTTATGAGCAAAAGTAGTGAAAGACTGTTTTTCTTTGCATATCTGCAAGATTTAAATAATGTCTCACATAAAACTGAAGAGATTTTTGCCATTGCAGCCTCAGAGAGCCGTTTAGAAACTCAGGAGACCCGCCTGAACAATGGAGGCCTCATAATGAAACTTGTAGGACTTAGAAGATATACTCTTGACAACAGCAGACCTCACATAAAGTCCAGTCTTTTTCAGTCGCAAATATAAGACTTTACAGAAAGTTAAAGGACATAATAAATCACAATCAGTGTCTCTAAGACTAGACTTCGACCCACTTCCTCAAGTCCGTAGTATTAACGAGCAGTGATTAAAGTATGACTGTTTATTTAGTGGTCTGAGGATTATGCAGTTTGAAACTTCCTAAAAACTGCTTTTGCTTCAATGATTTTATATTTTTCTTTCATCTCAGGCAAACTAAAGGGCACTGATCGCTTATTGGCGTCCCTGGTAAAGATCTGGAAAAAGCCTTGGAGCAAACATCTGATATTGAAGTTACATAATCCCACATTGAAAAAAAGAATAAAACAGCAGTTTTCATTAGCAAACTTCACATTTCTTTTTTCTACCCTTTCATCATCTTCGGTACTGAAGGGATAAACGAGTAAACCTATTTTAAACTTGCGTTTAATAAGATATGAGAAAAAGGTGCTAGATTGGCTGGAGTGTTTGTAATGAACAGAATCAAGCAAAACCTTTGGTGGATCAGTGAGTAAAAACTTTAGCTAATTCCCTTTGGCATTTACCCATTTGCCTTCTAAGAGAAGACAGAAAATTAAAAAAAAGTTTTTTTTTCGATAGCTAGATGAAAAATGCCTTTGAGTCAATGAGTCAATGCAATCAACTGGTTTTCCTTAGATAGAAAACTTTGAATCAATTTGACTATATGATCTGGTGAACTGTAAAGTGCCTTTAGATGACATGTGTTGCGAATTGGCGCTATAGAAATAAACTGAATTGAAGATACAAGACCTCAACTTGTTTTGGTTGGGTTCTATACTAGTATGGATCGTTAGTAATGGTTCAAAACAGGAACCTTTTTCTTTTCTTAGACAAAAATAATCATTCAGTTCTCCCAAAACCTTGTCAGAGAATGTGTAAGGGGTTGAAGAAAGCACTAAAACTGCACACATGCCTCGTTGGAGGCATAGTAGTGGCAGCATTATGCTGTGATGTTACAGTTTTATATTTTAATAATGAATAGTTCTACATACCATTTAGTTTTGACCCCAAAACCCAAAGGCTAAGACCAAATTCTGGTTTTAGTATACCATGAGTCCACGTACACAGACCAAGAAAAGATGAGATTAACCAGATCTGAATAAAAAATACATTAGGGATCATCCTTGGACTCTGAACAAGGTATGTCCTTACAACCAGAGATCTGAAGCCAATCAAAATATTTTAATAAAAGTTGGATCCTTCTGGAGATCCCATGCAGGATTATACAACTGGCATTTAAATGTTCTGGGGAGCAATAATGCTGAGACTTTTTAGAGATTCTCTTTTTCTGTTGACCCTGTCACTGAAAACCCAGAGTCCCACTGATCAAATGTTAAAACAAATAGTCTGAATGTAGGGGTTTTTCTACATGCAGGATTACTGTATGCTGCTTCTATCCATCTGTGCGTTGTAATAATAAAGTCATGTGTACACTGCGTGTGGGTGTGTGTGAGCACAGACAGAGAGCTGAGGCAGCCCTTCTGAGACCCAGAGGTTCGCCAGACATGTCTCTGTAGACTTCTACGAGACAGTCTGATAACAAGTTCCTGTTATTACTGCTACAGAAACGGTATCTATAAAACCCAAGAGCTTACAACAACCAATTTGCAACTAATACTGTACAGCTCCACATATAGGAATAATGCGTAGAGACTATAAAGTTATAGTATAGAAAACCTTGACTTTTAAAGCAGAGCATTGTAGTACAGAGATCTACAAATAGCCAACATCTAAAGTTTTAATTACTTCTTTACCCTTTTTTTTGTGTTTTTTGCCGCCAATACATTTTTCATGTTTTAGAACCATCCACAGTGCAACCCTGCGTCCTGAGTGATTGGCTTGCTGACTGCCAGGCACAAATGAAGCAATAAGCACAGATGCAAACAAGCACACAGAGCAGAGTGACTACAGCAATCACCCTCCATTTCAGATAGATTATTATCTCACAGCAGATCAGTCTGTCACAGGAAGGGACCCAGTGTGCCAAGGACAGGAAATGAAGATGTGGTTTAGCCTCTTTAGATCCTCAGGAGACCAGTTGATAAGGCGGTGGGCGCATACAGTTCTGTCAGTGTGTCTTGGGAATGTCATGTAGCCAAATAGGCAGGAAGTGAGCCTTTGGATAGATATGCAGGATTAGTATCAGCTCCTCCACCCAGGTTTGTCCCTAGATTTGATTTCCCCATTTTAGTAAAGAGAAATCTGCCAGGAAATACTGGAGAAGAAAATGTATTGAAATCAGCAGCTGGACAGTCCAATTCTGGTCAATCTAATAAGATTTTAGGTCATTACTGTACTGTAAATACTTTTTCAGAAAGAGACATTTTAATGCCTGTAGCAAGAACAGTTGGAACCAACAAAAAAACCAATAGCCACAGAGTCCCAGCATACCCCTCATGCTACAGATGTGGACAAAATTTTGGTTCTGCTTGTTTAAACCCACAATGGTTAAAGAAAATACTTTAATCTGAATGAGTATATAATCAAATGAAAGTCAGACACCATTTTCAATCATGCATCAACAGAATTATTAGAAATAAACATACCCATTAAACAAACTTTGACAAAAAGGATATCTCTAGAAAAGACAGAAAATAGTGTGACCAAAATAACATTTTATGTCAAGGTGTGTCCACTAACTAGCATTACAGGTCTAAGATCTTGTAAACTGCCGGTGGACCTATATATATATATATATATATATATATATATATATATATATATATATATATATATATATATATATATATATATATATATATATATATATATATATATATATATATAACGACAGGTAGTCGCTGTGCTATTTGGTGACATGGTGTGTACCACACTCAACGTGGACCAGAGGATAACAAAGGATTGGCAAGATAAAGTTAAAGGCTTTAAGACCAGCTAGAGGCAACTTGATGTTCCTCTCACTACACCTGCACATATCAGTCAGAATTTTAAGATCAATAGAACTCCAACTAACCCCCCCTTGACATGGCCGCAGCAGGAAAATTGAGAACACATTCGAGAGATAGATAATGGTAACTTAAGAGTCTGGAGGACACCCTTGTGTTGTTGAAAACAAATAAAAAAGCCAAACTGGAAGTAGCCTCTAGAAGAATGTCCCATCAACAAACGTGACAGAAATTAACCTTTTTGCCACATTCTCTCTATGTTACCAAACGCTGTCTTGTAAAGGTTGGCTTCAAACCTAATACAACTGGAACAGTCTGCTCATGATAAGTGGGCCAAAATACCTCCTGAAAGATACAGAAATCTTATTGACAGGTATAGAAATCGGTTGAATGTTGCAACCGCCTCAAAAGAGCTGTGTTAAAAAAGGGTCATATTTAATATCCAACATCAACAATACTGGGTCAGGAAATTGCTTAAAATATTCCAATAGACCACCAAAAAAACAATATTCAGTTCCTTTTATGACAAAAACAAAATTACAGATCAAAGCAGTTATTGACCTGGTTCAAAGAACATATCCATCAAAGTGACAAAAATATTCAAAATCAAACTTTAAAGATGCAGCCGCTGAACAGAGTTGATAAGTAGAAATATGTAGAAGCAAGCCGTGCTCTTAGATCTTCATACTGCATTATTGGCTTTTCTGTATATAAATGTAAATCAATGTTGAGTCTTGGAGATAATATCGAAGAAGAAGAGGGCCCTGACCCTGCATTTCATATCCACAAAGAAAGAACGTGTCCTGCATACAGCTACCTGTCCCCTAACTTTGCTGGAAGTAACTGAACGGAGAGGTGGTTAGTAGCGAAAGGCAAAGGTTAGAGGAGAGATATCCAGATGATAAGCAGGGAGAATACAGAGTATGGAAGGAGACAGCAGTGAGGGCAAATGAGAAAGAAATCCATCAACATATACAGTAAAACTCATACAAGCATATTGATTTCTTGATTGAGTTAAGACCAGAAGGACAAAGCAGGAGACTGCCATCTAGTTGCTACTAAGGTGGCTGAGTCTAGCTTCCAATAAGAATGGAATCACAGCCAAATACCCTAACAGACTACACACATGCCAAAACCCACAAAGCATTCCTGTTGTCAAAGCAATGGATCCACTCCTCTCACACACTCTCTTCCCTCCTCCTGGTTCCCTTCAACTGCCTTGCCCCCTCTCCATAGTAAGCTCTCACTCACACACAGAAACACACAAGTCAAGCAAAAGCATGAGCTGACTGAAATGACAATGAACCTCTTTCGCTTTTGTCAATCGACCTGTTGACACAAGATCGAAACGCAATCAGTCTGAATTAGAGGAAGCTTGGCACAAACTTATGAGAATCCCAGTAAGTTAAAGTGACAATCTTCCTTGAATACATCCATTCCCAACCCTTGCTTTTATTCACAGGGAAGCTCATCCAAATGTCTTGAAATTCCTTAAGATACGCTTGGGGTAGGCAAGTCAAAAAAACAGGGAATGTCTGTCTTGTAAAGTGGATGTAAAGAGAAGTTTGTCTTAACCAAGAAGGATATTCGTAGCATATGTAGACTATAAGAATACATTCACGCTGCTGTTTTGGTCCATGGATTGGCCCAAATATTGGTAAAAGTAAAAAAATTCACACCTACCACTGACATGTTTTGTTTTCTAAAAGATTTCTATGCACCCGATTGTTTCAGCTGTGGTACTGATCCAGTGCCAAACAGATTGGGAAAAACGGTTATGAAGAAGAAATTTGTTTCTTTTTTGTTTAAGATTAAGTCTCAAATCCTCCTGTTGTTGTCCCTAGTCCCTGTTCCTTCAGGTCTCAATGGGTCAATAACCCCATCATGGGTAGAAAAGGAAGTCCGGACCGCTTTGCCAAATCCTGAAAGCCTTTATAGCATTACAGACAGCATCTCTCGAACGAAACTTAGATGGATGGTGGTTGTCAAATCTGTGACTGCAACCTTACAAAAAAACAACAAAAATGTAGTGAGAAATCTTTCCATTATAAAATCCAAGTGTATGGTAGTGTGTAAATCTGCATGTGTCACATTCTATGTGGTGGTTTGTGCTACGTTGTAAGACAGATAATTATAGGATTCCTTCTAGCTCCTTAGTGCAGGTAAGGCTTTTCGTGAGATTGTCCTAAGCTAAAGGAACTATTATAGGAAGGCTCCTTATCCTACCATCTTGATTAATGACAGCACTTTTTGAACATCACTTATGACATCCTGTAATTCCCTTGCAATTTACTAGAGTCTTTGCCAAATGATGATTACGATCACCGTCTAAATGTATTACCTGTACCTCTTCACTATTTCACAAAGTCCCATGAAACCTTCTTAAACTCTATTGTCTCTATATATGAGCTACCTTTTAGTTCGCTTGGACAGATAAACATTTAGACTGCAAGGGCTCCAGGGTCTGGATAAACTGCGCAGATACTAACAGTGTCAGGTATGGTTTTCATGTACTTTCTAAGGTCCAAGATAGGTTCACACCAGCGCAACCTGCTCCAGAAACCAGACTCTGGCGCAGTCAAAGCAGGTTCATAAACCATAAACAGTCAATCACCTTTCTTCCCCAATTTGGATGCGTAGTTTGACCTGCTTCATCACAACCACCAGTACAATACATGAACTAGCCACTTGTTCACTTATACTCACCTTGTTGAATATGTATCATGACGAAATCTGAAAACAAAGTAGGTCCGAAAGAAGTACTAGCTGGGGATATAAAGATGCTATTCAGGGAATATTGAGGTCTGTGGGCTTAAACAGACTAAAGGGCAAAACCTTTAAGGGACATGAATACTTGTACCAGGCTCTTTGTGTACTGTATAAAGGTAACGATCCTCTCATCAGTGCTGTAATGATCTCCTCCTCTCAACAACTCATTAGGCTTTTATAAACTGGGGCTACAATAAGCCACTTCTGTTTTCAACGCTTGCAGCTCCACAATGTTTCTTTTTTATCAAGTATTTGTTCATTCTTAGATGTAACACAAGGTGACAACTTCATTTTTCAGTTTACAAGCTTATTTCCAGGGCCAACACTTGTACAAGTTTATTTCCAAGGCCGGTTTATTTCCAGGGCCAAGACTTGTACAAGTTTATTTCCAAGGCCAGTTTATTTCCAAGGCCAAGACTTGTTTATTCAGACAACCCAAACCCCATTATATGGAAGACTGCAGGGAGGAAGTCATGAAAACCGTCACATGCAAAGTGGGATGCAGGGTTGTCCTTGCTCTACAACATAGGATGCACAGAGGCAGGGTAACAGAAAGCCATAATAGAAGTGTTGGAGAAGGAACAGAATGGCAGGTTTCAACTACAGCTAAGAAAGTATGATGAACAATGAGTTGGAGAGGAAAATAAGACCTATGGTACTGCTCCTCAATTTTGGTCCTTGAAGTCTGGTGTCCTGCCCTTTTAAGATGCGTATCTGCTTCTACGTCTGAATCAAATAGTTGAATAACCTGCTCGGTATGCAGTAAAGTTTTCCAGGTGCGCTGAAGCAGACATCTACGTAAATTGCGCAGGAGACTAGACCTCGAGGACCAGAATTAAAGAACACTGACCTAAGAATTAGCAGGGGGTTGCACCAGACTGATGGAGAAAAGAGTACATATTCTATGACTGGTGGTCACATATGTCCAGAAACATGTCCAGTGGAACACACATGCCCAGAGGCAGCGGGAGAGATGTGTTAGGCAACAATGCCCAGCATTTTTTACCTTCATTAGAAAACTTTTGACCTCTAACTGCTGAGAATGCATCAAAAATATTAATTCTAATCTTGACTTCACCAGTTACTTTCCTTTATCTCAGAAATGAGAACAGAAGGAATACTCAATGGTAAAGTTTGGTTATACGTAGTAACATTTTACATTAAGTTTGTGGTGACACTTAAAAAGTTATTAAGTGTAACTGATATTCAGGAATCATTTGTTACACTCTATTTAGATAAAATAACAGCTTCTAATTGTACAATGGGAATGTCTCTGCTAACAAAGCTACATTCGGAAGCATTATCATTTCTTTTCATGTTTTGGAAAAAGGTTTATCAAACTTAAGTCAAATGTCATTAAGTGGTAATACATCACAGATTGCTTGGTAACCTTGACTTGATTTCGATAAAAGCAAAGGCAAGACCTTCCGAGCTCTTCTACTGGGGTTAAAAAATGTTGCATAAGTTAATTAAACACAATGTTAAACATGTTCAATTCAAAGCGACTACTTTGGCCATTATAAGAGGAAAAACATACCTCAATAGCTCTACAGAAACATCAAAATTTGATTTTTACATATGGATAAAAATGCATTACTCTACTTCCCTATGGTGTAGCTTTATATTTATTCCATCTCCTTTAAGCCCTCTTAACCTGCTTGTCATCTCTGATCCCCCTTTTCTGATCCCCCGTTTTACTGTTAGAACACACTTCATCCCTTAGACGCACCCGCTTTCTTTCCAGCTGTCTCTTTTGTCTCTAACCTCAGTTTTTTTTCCTCTCTGCCTGTCCCTCTGGGGGTCCATCTCTTCAACTCACTGTCTACTCTATACTCAGACACACAAACACCCACGCCTTAATATGTTTAAAAATTCAGTCCACGGTCCAGCACTTTTAGGGCACAAAGAAGCATTGCAAGTACCGAACGGGGATTGGGCTAAAAGCGTCCACTTTGATAGGAAAAGCAATATGAATTGCGCAGAGTGACGCAGATGAGGCCACTTTTGTACTCCACACATCCTTGAGCGCAGAAATGCTGATGTGCACACAGGGAGGGGGAGGCAAAAAAAGTTTGCACAAGCATATTACTATTTAGCAAATGCAAGACAAAAAAACCCCAAATAGCTCCTGAACCTCAAAGGGACAACAGTTGAAACAACAGCAGCCTAAAAATAGGGCTGGATCTTATTTGGACTTAAATTATGTGTTGACCCAACAATGCCTTGAAATTTTAGCAGTTTATGGACTATAACAACAAATCATAGAGGTGCTGTAGGTATTTTCATTTCTATGCAGGTACACATCCACAATTAAATCAGAAATTGTAGATAGAATCCACTTTGTTATTTTTATTTCCTATCTATTTATTACCTTTATTTTATTTCCTTCTTCTGCTGAAGGGGAAAGTTTATTTCCCGTACCCTCCTTGTGAGGCAAAACATTTAATTTACAGCTCAGAACATTGAAGCCTGAACCACCAAACCCCTTCGTAATCCGAGGATATGTGATCATATCAGAACCAAGAGCTGCACTGTCAGAACCAAGAGCTGCAATGTCAGAACCAAGAGCTGCACTGTAAGCTAGAGTCCTGCACGGGTCAAGTTTTACCAACCCGCACCCGCCCGAACCCGTTAGGATGACTACCGAACCCGACCCGTCACCCGCGGATATCTTCAATTCAAACCCGACCCGTTCATATTTAACCCGCAACCCGACCTGTAAACACATCAAGTAATAGGCTATAGTACGCTGCGCTGCAGAACAGCGCCATTAACACTGCAGCAGACGTGTATGCACTGACTGTGGCCTTTTTGAAGGGAAGCCCACACTGCCGGCAGGGCTTTAAGCTACAACAAGGGTGACCCCAGTGCCTGATTAATACAACATTTCTGATGTCCATAACAACACACACGCATAAAAAAAAAAAAATCACCAACTACTCGCCCGCACTAAAAAAATATCTGCCCGACCCCCAACCCGTTTATTTTTATTTATGTATTTTTCACCCGCAAAAGAGCATTTTAGCAGGTGACCCGTCGGGGACCCGCGGGTACCCAACCCAGGACTCTACTGTAAGCACCCTTCTTCTTCTTTAGATTTTTTTTGGCGGATGGCAGACAACTTAAGGTGCATTTACCTGCCAACTGTCAGGACTCTGGCTGCAGAGCTGCACTGTGAGGTATCCTGTGCTGATAGAACTGGAAGAATTTTAAATTACAACAGAAGTTGCTTCGAAGCCTTTCAAAGGTTAAAGCTAGCGTCGATAAACTCCTCGTGAAGCTAGCTAGCATTTTCTAAACAACAATAGAGGTTGGTGGTCCTAAGATTGCTTACTGTATAATTTAAACTGCTCCTATGCTCAGTTCAACTCTTTCATAAACTCATAAAAGCAAATGAGTGCTACGCACTATTCCTGAAGGCTTTGAACACAACTTCCAGAATAAACTTTTGGTCTCGATAGTGCAGGAGACCCCATTTTGTAGGTCTGCAGGTATGGGTCCTGACAGTGTGGTTTAGGTTGCTGACAGTTCAGGTCTGCAGCCAGACTCTCTTGAGCCTGGGGAGGATTTCCCGCTGAGGTTAGTAGAGGCTGGAAGTGAATATGAAGCGTTTTTAAGGTTTGTGATAAAAACTGCAAGTACCAGAATATACATTTGAATGTTATTTGTTAGCTGGTTTAAACCATTTTGTTAATTTGGATATTTATAAAAGGTTTCACTGTAGGTCATAAAAAAATGTTTTAGTGTGGCAATAATCAGAGCTCACTCTTTTCCTTGTAGACTACATAACATTCAATTTTTCCGGCTACTCTTTATAAACCTTTGGAGTTTCGCCAGTTGATATTTATTTTTCATATGCAGAAGCTCTGCAGCAACCATAACAGCTTGTATGGAGTGTTCATCTTCCCCAAAATTCTCATGGATGAGCTTTTCTGACTGCTTGACGCCCCAGCATCCAGCGGTAAAAGTTGGATGCGAGCATCCGAGCGTCAAACGCTCTGTTGCGCCGCTGGACCTCTCTACGCCTGCACCTATAGACTTTGCATGTAAATCAGATGCTTTGACATACAAGATGTGTTTGGTGTGCACACAGCTTTATACATTTTCACAAAACATAGATCTGCAACAGTTACATCACAGCTCCTCAGTCAAGCCGATGGACTGTCAGGACTTGAGCCGGTTCATTGCAAAGCCTTGGTTTACTCCTTTGTGTGGGACAATTGTCCTTTTTATTATCCTGAGATAGGTTGGTCTTAACCTCTTAGACTCTATAACACAAGTATACAAAGGGATGTATAGTCACTTTGATCTCTACAGGATGTTCTGGCTACCAGCCCTAGGCCTCCACCATCATGCTTCACAGCTGGCTTTCAGGAAACATCCAAACAAATTTTTTTCTGCTTATTCAAAAGACATTACCTCAGGTGTTCAGGTGTGCAGAAACAACTTCACCAAACCAAATTTTGCAGCAACATCCTCTTCAGAGGCAAAGTGCTGTATCTGTCTAACACTTAGAAATTGTAAAAGACATAAGCTATACATGATTTGAACATTACTTTTATCCAAATCATATTAAGTCATCCCTCCCCTCTTCTACTCTAAACCCACAGAGACGGAGGGTGTGGATAAACGTGAGTTTATGTGCAATGTCACATCAACATGCTCTTTGGTAGGGGCTGGAGCGGGCAATTTATTGAGGGTCTGAGCACAGCCGTAATGAGCGAGCTGTCAATACAATCACCGCTTCTGCCAGCACACACGTTTGTGAAAAAGCAACTGCTAAGCTATTCATGGGTCCATCTCTCTCCAACGCTCTATCCGCCTGGCTAGACAGATGCATGCATGGAGACTTCCATCTATCCACTTGCCAACACTCTATTCAGCCAGCTGATCAGCCATCCAGTTACAACATACTAGAGGAGGAATCCAGGATATTTTTGCATCTCCTTCCGCTCTCCAATAGCTGCCCTTTTCAGCTCTTTTATACACAAATATCTTCCCCTTATACAATGTTGCCTCACTTTCTCTTTCTGGCCATCTGTTGTTCTCAGACACATCTAGAGTACAACAGCCACTAGTTTCACACCAATGGCTAGATACCAATATATAAAATTTGTGGTTTAATTTGCTGTAGGTTTATATGGGGTAAGAAGAACATCCATAAAAATGTATGCAAAGTTGTCAATAACTCTAGATATCTATGTGTTTGTCAACTCGTTCATTTACAGGGCATCTGAGCTTCTGTGAGAATACAAGTTTAAAACTTAAGAATAAATTTTTAAAAACAAACAACTTTGCAACAATACAAGGACAAATCTACAACCCTTTAGGAGGCTGCCACTCCTTACCAGATAGGGGCAGCAATGCATTGGAAACTTGTTATAAAAAATCACAAAATCTGTGGAAAAACTCCATTCTTGTGTACTTTTCTTACCCGACATTCCACCTGATAAGGAAAAGAAATTCACACTACAGGTAAAAGACTGGACCACGTCATCAAATCTGTTGATTTGTTCACTTCAACGTGGCAGACTTAGTTGTTGCCGAGTGAGCAATGGGTCTTTATTAAATAGAAACATTTCAGACCTTTCGACCCCTGTGAATTTCACCTAGTGTACTTCAAAGGAGCGACTCTGTCTTTGCTGTATTTACAAAAAAAAAATATATATATATTCTGCCTCACTAGAATCACAACCTTTGCCAAGCAGCGTTCCTGAGCTCATAGGGAAGTCATATTTAAATGTCAAATCATTCTGGCTTAAACACATATATAAATGTACTCTTTATCCGACTATATTGTCCCTGAGGTTAGAACATTTAATTTTTTTTTTAAATCCAGTCTTAAAATCTGTTTTATTTTCTGTTGTTTTATGCAGACCAGTTAGTTATACGTCAGGGTGTACACCTAAATTCGGCCAATCATATATTAACGGTCATCTGTCAATCAAATTTTTGTCGGTCATAGCATCTTCATTGATATGTCGCATAGAGCAAACAGAACTGGCAGCATTGCGAGGCAAGAGCTCAAACATGTATGACTGTAAGCCTTCTGAACCAAACAAAGTTTCTGCTACCCTGGCGTCCTCTTCCACAACAACTTCGTCCCTGCTTTCCTCCTCTAAATAAAAAATTTATGACGAAGGAGACTCATCCACAAATTCCGACACAAAACTCTCCTCCTCTTGCATGTTTCCGCTGTCCATAACGTTCTTTGACAGTGTCGTTGCTAAGTGCTACTTGGTCCCAATGTAATTTCCTATTGGGAACCTAATAGCACTAAGTTGCTAACTGGTTAGCTTGATGCTTCCGACCAACCGGCCACAACCAAACTTGCTTACAAACCTCCAACCAAAACAATCCCGCCCCCTTGATAAACGACCAATCACATTCACTTTATTCACTTGTGTAAAGTCATGCACCACTCGGGAGAATTCGTAAATGCAACGGTTGCAGCAGACCCTTCCCTACGACTTTAAACCTCTAAATTGTTCATTCAGGGTACTGAAGTTTCATTTGGTGTGAATGAACCTTAATAGCCAGTTTGCAAACAAACACTCCAGCCCAGTAAGTGGCATAGATACACCAAAAAGTGAAGATAAGCCACAAAAAGAGCAGTAGTGAGAACAACAATAATTAAAGCCAAATTTCGAAATCAATTCAGAAATGAACTGGAAGCTGATGAAAATACAAAAACAGAAATGAAATGCTCTTGTTTTTTTAGCAACAGCTAAAAGGCATGCAGCAGGGTTTTTAACCAGCCCAAATCACAAACACTTTCTCAGCCCAACATAAAGACCATTAAAGTCATCTAAATCAGTTGTAATAAAAGTAAGAATTAAAACTGGTTTAACTTTAGCCAGTTGCCTCAGATAATTATAGATTTAATTTATTCATGAAGTTTGTTAACATCGTCTGGTCTCTCACCCAGGTTTTTTTTTACTATCTGAGTCAAATAATCTTTTAAGGACCTAGATCAGCATGGACTGTAGAAACTTTGCTGGCCCTAAAAGACTTAAACTGCTTTTTTTTTTTTTTTTTTTTTGGTTAATTCAAATATAAAACGGTTCCATGACATCCATGCTTTGATTTCAGAAATACAATCCAAGAAGTGATTTTTGCAGTAGATCTTTCCCTGTTTCAGTGGCATATAGATCTGGTCATCATCAGCATAAAATTGAAAGGCAACACAGAGGATTGAAGCTGAGTGTTAGATTATATCTCATCCACACAAGTTAGAACTCAGTATTAAACAAAACTTCCAAGCCTTCCTTGGGAAATGAACTGAAGTTGTGTGTTCTGTGACAAGTCTGTGGAAAAAGGAAAGCTTCAATTAAGCAATAGATGCTCAGACGTAATGTGACATTCATGCAGATGTAGATAAAATTCTAACCAACAATATACATGCAGAGAAATTGCTCAAACATAAGATAACATGAGGTAGAATGCTAATATTATGAGTAGTGGTAAAACGGAAATTACTTAAATGCAAATTGAGATGAAGGAGAAAAGACTAAAAGCTTGATTAGGCAATGCCAAACTAGTGAAACAATGCTTTTATTCTAGGCTGATTGATTGCTGACAATGACTGTATCCCAGTTATATTTTATGAAACTGTGTGAAGCCTTTTCAACGCACACAACTTTTGCTAAAATCGTAAACAAAACACTTGAAATTTAAGCTATTTCGTGGTAGAATAATGGCAAATATTTCATCTTGAATTCCTGCTTTAATTAGTTTTATAACAACTTCCCTGTGAAAAAGAAAGCGGCTACAACAACTCTTGGCTGAGAGTTTTAGTAGAAAAGTAGTTCCCCGAAACCAACAAACATTTCGTCAAGCCATTTATTTTTTTTATCAACCAAAGTGCTACTTCTTGCCTTAAAATCACAAGTTTCAGACCCTGAACGGTTTATCATACTCGCTTAGTAAAAGTCACATTGCAGAAATGGGCATTTTTCACACCAGCAATCTGAATGCCTCTGCAAACCTCAATTTCATCTGGGGTTTAAAAAGAGCTTTGCACACAGAAAAAAAAAACGCATCAACCTTTTTACACCAAACATTTCCTGAAGTGGTATGAGGAGAGCAGGCTGCCTCGGTAGATGTTTCTCTCTAATGTAGCTGATGCCGGATAAAAGCTTCACAGACAGGGTTCGACATTAGAATGGCTTTAAAAGCGACATGAAGGAAGGAGAAGGTGTGAAAGTTGGTCTTTTGACAAACTTTAGACATGCAAAACACATCATGAATATTGTGCAAATATCACCTCATCTCTGGCTTAATACTGATAAGGATTCTACATTCAAGATACAGACCAGTTGGAATTTAAGCCACATCACTTCAATTATTATTGTTTCTCCCTGTACAAAACTAAACATACCATTAAAACATTGCCCCTTTTTTGTAACGTAAACACAAACTTCAAGGTCTTTTTATTCAAACTGTTCTAAGCACACCACTGTGCAACATGGTGGTTGCAAAATCATGCTGTGGGGATGCTTTCCTTCAGCATATAATGGGACCAGCTGCTCAGAACATCAGATAGATGGCTTATACTAAAACTTGAAGATGGAGGAAACTTGTCTGATGATGGAAAAGATCTAAGACTCGAAACATGAAACTGCCACTTTATAAGGGTGGTGTAGAATGACTCCTCAATACTGTGAGTGGCTCGGAGTTGCTGACAAAGATTTCAATAAAAAAATCAGGGAAACTGGGAAAATACAAAAAAGTACAGGTGCTGGTCATAAAATTAGAATATCATGAAAAAGTAGATTGATTTCAGTAATTCCATTTAAAAAGTGAAACTTGTATATTATATTCATACATTACATACAAACTCATATATTTCAGATGTTTATTTTGTTTAATTTTGATGATTACAAATGACAACAAATGAAAATCTCAAATTCATCATATCAGAAAATTAGAATATTACTGAAGACCAATAAAAACAAAGGATTTATAGAAATGTTGGCCAACTGAAAAGTATGAACATGAAAAGTATGAGCATGTACAGCACTCAGTATTTAGTTGGGCCTCCTTTGGCCTGTATTACTGCAGCAATGCGGCGTGGCATGGAGTCGATCAGTCTGTGGCACTGCTCAGGTGTTATGATAGCCCAGGTTGCTCTAATAGTGGCTTTTAGCTCTTCTGAATTGTTGGGTCTGGTGTATTGCATCTTCTTCTTCACAATACCCCATAGATTTTCTATGGGGTTAAGGTCAGGAGAGTTTGCTGGCCAATTAAGAACAGGGATACCATGGTCCTTCAACCAGGTACTGGTAGCTTTGGCACTGTGTGCAGGTGCCAAGTCCTGTTGGAAAATGAAATCTGCATCTCCAAAAAGTTGGTCAGCTGCAGGAAGCATGAAGTGCTCTAAAACTTCCTGGTATGTGGCTGCGTTGACCCTGGACCTCAGAAAACACAATGGACCAACACCAGCAGATGACATGGCACCCCAAACCATCACTGACTGTGGAAACTTTACACTGGACTTCAAGCAACGTGGATGAAGTGCCTCTCTTCTTTTCCTCCAGACTCTGGGACCTTGATTTCCAAAGGAAATGCAAAATTTACTTTCATCAGAGAACATGACTTTGGACCACTCACCAGCAGTCCAGTCCTGTTTCTCTTTAGCCCAGGCAAGACGCTTCTGACGCTGTCTGTGGTTCAAGAGTGGCTTGACACAAGGAATGCGACAGCAGAAACCCATGTCTTTCATACGTCTGTGTGTGGTGGTTCTTGAAGCACTCACTCCAGCTGCAGTCCACTCTTTGTGAATCTCCCCCACATTTTTGAATGGGTTTTGTTTCACAATCCTCTCCAGGGTGCGGTTATCTCTCTTGCTTGTACACTTTTTTCGACCACATCTTTTCCTTCCCTTCGCCTCTCTATTAATGTGCTTGGACACTGAGCTCTGTGAACAGCCAGCCTCTTTAGCGATGACCTTTTGTGTCTTGCCCTCCTTGTGCAAGGTGTCGATGGTCGTCTTTTGGACAACTGTCAAGTCAGCAGTCTTCCCCATGATTGTGTAGCCTATAGAACTAGACTGAAAGACCATTTAAAGGCTTTTGCAGGTGGTTTGAGTTAATTAGCTGATTAGAGTGTGGCACCAGGGGCCATCAATTTTGAACCTTTTCACAATATTCTAATTTTCTGATATGATGAATTTGAGATTTTCATTTGTTGTCATTTGTAATCATCAAAATTAAACAAAATAAACATCTGAAATATATGAGTTTGTATGTAATGTATGAATATAATATACAAGTTTCACTTTTTAAATGGAATTACTGAAATCAATCTACTTTTTCATGATATTCTAATTTTATGACCAGCACCTGTACATGTTAAATTTAGGATCCTATGGAGAAAGATAATCATAGATAAAAACATATCCTGAAGTGTTTCAATTTGTAAATATGAGTAATCTAAAGCAAAATATTGTAAGATCTGTATTTGTTCCTTGTTAACTTACGTATATCTACACATGATATCAGATGTTTCAGCTATGTAAACAAATACCCCATTTACACTACCCTTGAAAAACCGTGCCAAGACCGGTCCGAGCTCAGTAACTGAGGTAACTTATCGTGTGTAAATAGAAAGCAAACTGAACTGAACCGAGCTAGACACAACCGAACCGAGCTAACTGCAGACCAGTTTCAGAGGTGGGCTCGGTTTTTCCCTGGCTCGGTTCTCTGATAACAAGAGCGCATTAGCAGAACGTGTCATCTCCGTCTGGCTGCACATCCCGATTCACACTCCATTCCAGTAGTTGGCCGTAATGCCCCTCCAGAAGCTGCTTGCTAACCAACACAAAACATAAGAATAAGAACAACTATAAACAACAATCAAAATCTTCTCAACGCAACATTTTAAACAATGGCATTTTAAATAATAACACAGAAGTACAGCAATAATAATCAAGCATAACTTTCTGAATGTGACGGACACCGCTATTTTGATTTGCTTGATTCCCTCCTTCTTCGTCTTCTTCTTCTTGTGTTTTATGGCGGTTGGCAAACAACTTTTGGTGCATTACCGCCACCAACTGCTTGATTTCCTCCTTCAATACTGGCAGTAATACCGCAGATCGTCACTAGGAGGCGAGGAGTCGAAGAACCGAGATAGCGTGATGTGTAAACGGTCGTCAGAACCAAGCTCGGCCTGGTTAACTGATCCGAGCTCGGACCGGTCTCGGCATGGATCGGTTTTTCAAGGGTAGTGCAAATGGGGTGATAGTCTAGAACCTGAAGGACCATAATATAAAAGGGGAGAGCTGGGTAGCACTGTAGCTAGCTGTGCTCAGTAGCTAACAGGTTATCCTCTTTTAGCTCGGTCAGTTAGCCATATTACGCAACACTACTTTTCACTTTGTGTCAACAACAACCATTCATTTTCTACAACTAAAATAACTTGTCTAAAATCTCCACAAAACAAATTTTTTAGGATGTTCCATTTGTCCTTCCTGTCCTCATATCTTAATAAAAAGAATAAAAATAAGCTTAGAATGCAGTACTTTCTTTCCATCCTTAGAATTATTGTTTTGTCCTTTTGGCTACTTTAGATTGCAAGTGAAATGTAGAATAATAGAAAATATAGGTAATATGTTGATACTCCAAAAGAGATTTGATTCTTAAGAAACTCTTGCAATACACTTTGTCCAAGGGGAGTTGCCATAATTTTATGTCATAACAAGGGGCAGGACCCCAAGCAGATCTGACCGCCCGAGCAGATCTGGTACCTTCACCAGCGACTACGTCCTTCGAAGGCCAGATTCGTTGGCCGAACACATAATAGCATTAAGATTGGTTTATTGGCCAGCTGGTTGTTAGAAATAACATTGAACAAATCTGTAAAATGCACCTGGGAAAGAAAGCTTTTTTTAAAAACAAAATCTGAAAGACACATTAAACAAATTAAATTTGAAATCATGATATATATTTGAAGAAAAAAAAAATGAAATTTGAAAAAATAAAATTAAGAAAACCACAGTGTTAATTTCAAACTTTTTTATTTAATTTTTTATATTAGGGAGTTTTTCAGTTTCCTTTTTGTATTTCTATTCACAAAACATGCTTATTGTTTTCAATAATAACGGAGTCAATAAGTCGATGCAATAAGCTGTGTTTAATCAGATAGAAAACATTCAACCAATCTGACTGATCTGTTTGCATCGTCTCTGTAAAGTGACAGAAAATGACATGTTGTAAATTGGCACTAGAGAAATAAATAAATGATTAATATCTGCTATGCAGTAGCAAGCTACCAGAAAAACTTCAGATTAGATTTGCAAGCGAGAGAGAGATCTAAAGCACAGAGCATGAGGGAGGAAAGTGAAATTAAAGCCGTTTCATCCTTTTGAGCTGTTCTGGAATACAATATGGTGGATTTGGAAATGTTAGCATTCCTATATTCCTTAGAGAAAACAGTTTAAATAACACTCTTATTAATCGCAAGCGTTATTTAATTAATCACAATAGGGGATACTGAAAATCAACTCAAGTTATTCAGTACTTTTTTAAATAATAAAACCCTTGAAAATACCCGCTTTCTTATACAGTAGGAAACCGCCGCTGATCAGACAATAAATAACTAATGACTGTTTACATTCAACATCATTTTGTCCTTAAAAATTTATCAGCGGATGAAAGCCGGACATAAGCCTCATGCAAAGCATTTCTGAATAAAAGATTACAATAACTCATACAAAAATAGATTTCAATAAAAAAGAATTAAATTTAATAAGACGTTTTTCATCTTCCATCTTTATCTTTATATTCATGACGTCTACTTGACTTTAGAGAGAAATATGCTTTTAATGATCTGGCAGTATTTTATGAAATGCTCCAGCTGCTCCTCTTAGGTATTCTCAAATCAGAGGTCTGAAACTTCAACATCCCAGTGAAACCCACCATCAAAAAGTGAAAAAAAGAATAATTTCCTACAAAGATCAAGAATTCAAAGTTCAATTATAGGATAGCTCAGGGTTATGAAAATTACCTGTTCTCAAGTACTGTGTTTCCACCTGAACCTTTCAGATTTTCTAGGAATCTGATAAACTATTATTCAAAATGTTCTCATTTCGCATCTTTCCAATGCCCAGAGTCTAAATTCACACATCTCGAAACCTCTATGCTGTTTCTATGTGCTGGCTTTGCTCCTTGTCACATCGTCACAAGTGTTGTGTGCCGAAATTTCGGTGCATCACCAGCTCTGAGTGAAGACCAAGTGATTTCAACATAAAAAAAAACATAGCTGAAAATTGACATGTGCAGGTGCATACATGAATTCGGAAAGGGAGAGTGTCACCATGTCTTAAAATTAAAGTTTTGAAGAGATCTTTTATTAGAACTAGGAAGAGTTCAGATAAAAATGTCATGTAAATTCATTACAAAACAGTCCTTTATGGATTAAGATAAGGAGACAATCAATAACGAAATGTATTTTAGCTAAAAAGATAGTTTTATCTTTTTTTTAGCAATGTCAAACAATGTCATTAAAAGCATAAATAGGATGAAAAAGAAAGATAATCCCCTTTAATGAACAGCAGTAATAAATCCACATGCTCCTCTCTGAGGAACTGGCCAATCGTTGAGCTCAAAACCTTAGGCGTCCACACCCTGCTTCCACTTCCTGTTAATTTTTTCCTGTCTGTAAAAATGGCAAATAACTGCATGATACAAAGAGGATTCTTAATTGATAACCATCTATAGGAGTGGCACAACCAGATGACTGCCGCGGTCAGGCAAAACAGTTTATAGAAACCCTTTCATTTTCTCAATGTATTTTTTTTTTGTGTTACAGGGCTTCATGATGATGACAATCGATCAATAGTGGCACCCATTAAAGAGCTAAAAGAGGACATTCGTTTACAGACTGGCAATGATACTGGTATAACGAGCAAGACTGGGTTAAGAACTGGGATTTATATATTTCTGTTATTTTCTATAAGAACTTTTGCTGTCATAATATTTTATTATTTATTTTTGTACACTTCTAATTAAAATGTGAGGTGGCTTGGGCTCCTGGTTAAGGCAAATTTATTCTTCTGATGCAGAGGTTCTGCAAACGTCGTTGTGCACCTGAAAAAAATCCTGACTAGGATTCGGACAGTCGCAAACCCGCGCAGACCTCAAGCTGAAGTGCTCAGAGAAAAAGCAGCTGTGATTGGTCCTTGGTATGCCTTTCCGGCTGTCTGTGTGGTCATCCTTCTCAATTCGGTGCCAGGGCGCGGCATTTTTAAAAACCAAGGAGTAATAACAAAGGATAACCACGACGAAAGGTTGATCAAGGAGGTTCAGAAGTACAACCACTTGTACAATGCCTCAGACATGTTTTGAAAAATAAACACTCCTGCTGGCGCCGCCAAAGAAGTTCTCATGACCATCCACCGAAGTTCTTGCAAGTTCTCCAATAGGCTCCCCCTAGCGCTTTGGTGGGAAACTGCTGTGCGTCCCTAGAAATTCCAGACCGACGTTGCAGAAGCATACCAGAAACTGGTTCACGACCAGACACAAGCGTCATTTGATGTGTGCGGTTGCAGAAGTATAATCAGGCCTTTTGGATGCCTCCTGGACGGTGGAGAACCACAGGAAGAAATGCTGGAGGGACTATGTTTCTCGGCTGGCCTGGGAACGTCTTGGGACTCCCCTGGAAGAACTGGCCCAAGTGACTGGGAGGAGGGACATCTGGGCCTCCTTATCCAAGCTGCTACCCCCGCTGCCAACTCCGGATAAGCGGAGGACGGACGGATGGATGGATGGATAGATAAAGTGTGGAGTTAAATTCATGTCAATGCAATATAGAATACCTCTGATACCTGTGAAATTGACTGGAATGGTGACCAAATAGACCGCTACTGCTGTAGGCCTTATTTTACCATCTAAAGTTGATTTTTGGTTCTAAATTAGCCATATGTATAATTAATGTATACTTTTTTCACACTGCTGCAAACATCAATTTGCACATTGACCCTTTTTTTAAAAAGCTATAAACCAACTCTTGTAAGTGTAAAAAAAAAAAAAAAAAAAAAAAAAACTTTATTTACACATTTTTAGGGAATTATTTCAAATTTTGCCATTATCATCAGGTTTTCTCATGGGATACTTCAAAATGCACATTAGAAAAAGCTGATGGAAATGCACCTATTTGAGCAAATAAGCCCAAATTAGATCAAAGTCTATCCAGAAATCTCAGAGATCTCTTAAAAAAAGCAAGTATATTTGTCAGACATGATTAGAAAAGTACAACTTCAGCATACAGTAGCTTTATAGCAGTATTATTTTGTTTGTTTTGACACTTGATTTAATAGAATGTAGTGTTATTCTGTCTGTCAAAGCAATTTTCCTAATGCCCAAAACTTAAGTGAGTGTCAAGAATTGCTCAGTCAGCCATGGTCGGTCCCTAGAGACAAGACAGGGGCAGCCAAGGCAGTGACAGGTAGACATGAAAGGATGACAGGGTAAGAATCACACACCCTAGTTTAACGAATGGCTGGATACTGATGCCGTTTCCCCTTCAACAAGCTGCCACCAGATCCCTACCATCTCACCTCCTCCTTTCTCCCCTTTACCGGAAGCTAGCTGAGCAAGACAAACCCAGCGTGACGAGGAGGCTCTCCCCCCATCAGTATGCAGCTACAGGCTGGTCAGATCATTCAACAGACATAGGGGCAGAAAAACTGGGCTTATAACAGTTAGCAGATATACAAAGAGAAGGGGAACTGAGGGCAGGAGCCTGACAGACCATAGAAAACTATGAAAGAAAAAATGTGAGAAAGGACAAAAAAAATAAAAATCAGAACATGATGCAGGTTTATTAAGGTAAGAAGAAAAACATGATGCAAGAGCATGCAGGAGGAGGCAAACGAGGGTGGAAGGGGATTATGTCCGTCCTTGTCCAAAGTAGATAATGAGGTGAGTGTGGCTCAGATGACCCAGTGTGGCTAATCCGACTGTGCACCTGGTGCCTGGGAAGCCTCATACAGGAAAAAATATATATAACTACCAGGATGACACAATTTACTGTTACTCCACTGGCTGAACGGCTCACATTATCAAGATAAAAGAAAGCAATTAATAAAGCCAAGGGTCAAAAGGGCAGCTGCCTTACAGAAGGACTCAGGCTTCTTCATCCATAGTGAAATAAGATCTTCAACTGTACTGTAGTGCTAAAATATGCCAAAATATTAGGGCAAAGATTTTGCATAAAGTCAAAACACCTGGAAAAATAGTCTGATTAAAGTCATATTAAAATACAGCTGCAATAATAATACAGCATAATTATAATATGAAGTTATTTTAAGATAAAAGCTTTAACAAAGTTATCAATCAAGGTGACCCACACTGCAGCGAAGCATTTTAACTCTGGTGGATGACGGCTGTCTTTCATAAGGGTTTAAATCATAGTAGACTTACCTCTTATCTCATAATACTGGATTATATATTACACGTTATATTACAAATAGCGCTGCCACCAACAATTATTTTGCAAATCGATTAATCTGCCGTTTATTTTTTCGATTGATCCATTAATAATCGGATAGAAAAGGTTCCTTTAAGAAGATTTTTTAATGAAATTAAACCAAGTAAAACTAAAACTTTTCCACTTGAGGAGCATTTTGACAGATGAAAATGCTAATTGTTTATGCATACAATTACTGCTCCAAGTAGGTTGCTCTGTCAGCTAAAGGCATATTTCACAGTCTCTATACTCCAGTTAATAATTAATCCATTACTAAATTAGTTGATTATTATTTTAATAATCAATTAATCACAATTAATCCAATTACGGTAATTGTTTCAGCCCTAATTACAATTTAATTATGTAATTTTAAAACTTTATTTTTTATATTGTTGTGACTTAATTCTGGTGCAAATGTGCGATGTAAAGTACAGACTTTATTCTCTTAATGTTACAATTTTTATCTCATAAGATTTTAATCTGTTTTAATTTAATATAACAACTTTAAACTCATATTTTTTTGCTTTACTACTGTATTCCGGTGTCATTCACCCACATTCACTCACACACTGATGGTGGTAAGCTGCATTGTAGCCACAGCCGCCCTGGGGCCAGATGTGATTTTTTCTAATACTACATCTTTAATTTTGTTACATCTTATCTGTTTTTCTTCTGGCTTGGATTTGATTCGGTTCAGATTTTAATCTCGTTGACCTAATATTTAATTCTTGTAGCATTATGAATTGACTTTTCTATTTTAAATAAAACCTCCATGTATGGCCTTAGTACTCTGTTGTACAAAACAGATGGAAAGAAGCATCACCAGGTCAACGTCCTGTTGATGCAGAAGAATTTCCACATCCTCAAACGGTCTAAATTGTGATGGCCAAACCGCCAGAGGTAAAAGCATCTCCCCAACTGACCTACTAAAGGTGCTCTAAGGAAAACAAAATGAAAAAGCAGTGATGACAAGGTTATAGGGAGCCAAGGTTCATTACTCTGGGAAATAAGAGCAGCTGGGGCTTTTTTGTCCCTCCAGTTGTGTAATGTTTGGTATGAGGCATTATAAAGTTTTTCCTTCTTGTAAGAGAAAATATGCTTAGCTTGATTCATATGCATGTATTTTTATGCAATTAAGAGAAGTCATTAGCAATCAATTCAACTGTCATACATGACGTCCATCAGACTGGGGAAGCTTAGAAATAAGACTTTAAAGGCCTCCAGTTCACTCACGTCAACAGTTTAAATACACAAGGAAGTGAGAAGACTGTCATCTTCCTTCCTTTCTATCAAAACGCACTCAATCCATCACCCAACATCCTCCTAGATGTCATCATGGGACTGCGGAATGGACTTTTCAGCCCTAAAAAGAGAAAATCAAACGCTACAGAGACTCACCTGAAATGACCAGGCTCAGGTGGTGGAGTTGGGTTTTGCAGGTCTGACTTACATTTACATGAACAGCTCAGGGGAGATGGACACAAACAGACAAGGTGTCTGGGCTTTTTCTGTGCTGGTCACGTTTGGCTCAAGGCCTCTGGGGCTATCGGTGGAGAGTCTCGACTGACCCGACTGCCAGGCAGGCACGGAGTCACGGTGAGCCGATGGATGCTCACAACAGAGGATGCTCTCTATGCATTATTAGCTACACACTTGTTTAACAGCAGAGGTTGGAGAGTTTATGTTTTCAATTGGAAGAGAGAAGAAGGTAAAACCATGGCAAACACAATCTAGAATCCCCCATTCATGAGTATCTGATTAGAGGATGTGAGGATGGATCTTTGGGGATAACCCGATGTGGGGAATTCAGAGGTCATGTTGACACAAACCTGACCTGTCAATATTCCAAGAGTTTAATGGATACAAGTAGTCTGGGGAACCCCAACAGCTCTGCTGCTGCACAGCTTCATATGAAGAGAAGAAAAGCAGATTTCACTGTTATAGTCCACCTTTTAAGCACAACTACTAGTATTGTTTCACAATACATGCCAATCAGGGTTAAACAATTACAAGAAAACAACTGACTGTCATACATTGCAGAAAAAATTTGATTTAAGTTGAGAGAAAACATAATTTTCCAGTAGGCTTTTCATAATATCAGGTTTCCATCACTCTCAAGGAGCTCTAGCATCCTGTTTTCTTTTAAAAAAAAAAAAATTACGATAAACATCAGGTATGGCATAGAGGGGCGTTACAGTCGCCACAGGAATGCAGAGCAGTGATACATTTCACTGTGAATAAGACCTAATATTACATCCAAGCAGTCCTTTATGATTGCAGTATCCTAAACACTGGTCAGTCACCTCCAACGTCAGTGTTGGCCAGTCCTTCAATTAGCCCAGAAATGTATGTACAAACTTTTCAACCTATTGGTTGGAATTTAGTTTAAGGCAGCGCATTAATCGTTAATGTTAACAACAACTAAACACTACTTTATGAGATTTCAAACATCTAGATATTAATAGACATGTTAATATAGACATCTTTTATGTCTATTCCCATGCATCCTTGGGTAACGAAATACTGGTATTGAAGTAATGTGCAAACATATTAAAATTGTGCTTTGAAGCCAATTGGATTTACTCAAAACCCCATTTAGACATCTGACGTCTTTTTTTCCAACAACTTAATTCCCATCGGAAAGGAAAAAAAACTGAATCCATTCAAGTACATTTTGATTTGCTTAGGGATTGGGCTCGTCCATCGGAGAGGATTGCTAAAAGAAACGCTTCATTCCTCTTGTCTTAAGGGTAGGCTTAAAATTTTACTTTAAATAAAGCTTATTGTTAGAGTGGCTCAGGTTATCCTGTGCTATCTCTATAGTTATGCTGCTATAGGCTTAGACTTCTGGAGGACATAGGGACCTCTTTTTCATCATTCTGCTTCATTCTATCTCTATTCTCCCACTCTGCAGAATCTGTTAGTTAAATCTCTAACGTTCTGCTCTCTCTGCTTTTTCTCATAGTAGCTTCATCTGGTCTGTTCCTGTTTGGCTGTGGCTCCATCCTGGAGAGAAATATCTGCTGTGATGCTGCCATCAACACCCTTGTTTATAGATGTTTGAGATCAGCCTATTTTTCAGTGTAGTCCTGTTTCTCTGACTGTGACTGGCTGGATGTGCTCTCTTTATCCTCTGACATGGGAGTCGGCTCAGAGCTCGTCTGCCTGGTTGTGTGTTTCCTGGATAGCGGCACCTTTTACAGTTTCTTTTTGTATCTCTGCTTCTGTCTCCTTGAACCTCAGTCGGCCTTAGCAGATGGCCGCTCACACTGAGCCTGATTCTGCTGGGGATTTCTTCATGTTAAAAGGGAGTTTTTTTCCTCTCCACTGTTGCCACAAGCATGCTTAGTGTGAGGGATTGCTGAAGAGTCAATGAATCATTGCAATCAACTGGTTTTCCTTAGATAGAAAACTTTGAAACAATCGGACTGTGTGATCTGGTTGAAATGTCTCTGTAAAATGCCTAGAGATGACATGTTGTGGCTTGGACCCATATTAATAAACAGAATTGAATTAAACTTTAAAATAAATAAAAAATAAAAATACTTCTACAGGTTTAATTCTGCAATTGAGTTACAAGGGACTGCTTGTATACCTTAATGATCTGCTACACCTGCTTAATTTCCAAGAAATATGGCACCAACATAATGGCTGTTAGGTTAAAATTTATAGTATCGGGAAACTACGGTAGTAGTTAGTTCTTTCTGTCTGAAACAAATCATAATAAAATTATAAGGATATATAGTATATAAAGGGAAATCCTGAACTTGAAATGAAGATAATAAAGGATGAGGACTGGGGAAAATAGGGCAGGTATAGGATACCAGAGAGCCTGACTCATAAAGAGAGTGATTGAAAAAATAAAAGATTCTTAAAAAAAATAAAATAAAAGATTTGTTAGAATTTTTTGGTAAAACTTCAGACTAATACTGCTGTTAGATCAACATTAATGTTCTCTTTAGGATTAATGAAGTATTCTTTAATTGAATTTTTATTTAATTTAGTGGCTGTGGTTTAGTGAGGGACCATACTCGTACGTTTTGGGATTGTCCAAAACTGATAAATTACCAGAAGGATATACAAAGGGGAGTTAGGAATTGTTTGGATATTGAGGTTCATTTCATCCCAAATGAATAATATTAGGAATAATTCCGAACCGTTTAAGATCAAACTGGGACACTTTTCTGCTAAAAATACTACTTTTAAACTGGAGAAATATTCATGGTCCACTACACTTTTTCAAAAGTTCGTTTTGGTTCCCTGCACTTTCTACTGTCCAAAAAACAATCTTTGGCTACAGTACACAGACACTCGCCGAGCACTAGGACCAAATGGAAAACAGCAGTTCAATCTGAAGCTCGCCCCCTGAGTTTAGAACACCCACAAGCCACATATCCACTTCAAGATCTTCCTTCGAATTATAAAGCTTTCAATAACCTTGTGAAGTGTGTTTGTTTTTTTAAAGCTGCTGAAAAATAATATGTATTACCATATTTTATTATTAGCAGCATAATCAAGAAATGACCAAATACAATCTATGAATGATGTTTTATATATCCATGATCATAATTGTAAAACTATGTGTTTTTAATCTAGATGGATTGTTGCACCTCAAATTGTCTAATTGTTCATGTCATGCATCAAAATATTTTGTCAGGAGAGGAATAGCAGAGACGCAAGAGAAAGTGGAGAAAACAAACACAAAAAAACTACTAAAAAAAACACCTTTATATTGTACATTAGAGTTATATTTAAAAAATACTTGCGTTTCCCACTTCTGATATAAAAATTTCATCCATGAATACTTTACACCACTGACTCGCTGAATTTATACAAATGTTTGATAGGATTTGAACTGTAAAATATGAAGAATATTAAACACACAAAAAAGATAAGCTAAGAGATTATACCTTTTTCCCCTGAAAAAAGCATTTATGCAGCTTTCCTTTATTAGCAATGACCGAAGAACATTTCTGTTGTCCTATTCTGCACTCACACTGTTCACAGACTTAGAGAGGATCAATCCTGAATCAATCCTCAAAACATTTAATATTATTTAAATAAAATAAATCTAAGTTTGCTAGCTAAAAAAATCACTCCAGAACTTTTCTCTAGCTTACAAATTAAAACAATAGAAAGTTATTGGGGATTTTTACAATATAATACATATAATACTTATATAATACAATATAAGCTGACCTGCAGGTTAGCTACAGGAGCAGTCAACACACCTAACCAGTTTACAATCTCTAAAAGAAGAGCTAAATAGGAGTAATTTCCAGAAGAGGCACTTACATGTTTTTTTTAAATATTATTTCAGTTGAAAATGGGAAAAAAGTCAAAATTTTGACTTTTTTCTCAAAATTCTGAGGAAAACAGTCAGAATTCTGAGGGGGAAAAAGTCAGAATTCTGAGGGGGAAAAAGTCAGAATTCTGAGGGGGGAAAAGGTCAGAATTCTGAGGGGGGAAAGCCAGAATTCTGAGGGGGGAAAAGTCAGAATTCTGAGGGGGGAAAAGTCAGAATTCTGAGGGGGGAAAAGGTCAGAATTCTGAGGGGGGAAAGCCAGAATATTGAGGGAAAAAAGCCAGAATATTGAGGGAAAAAAGCCAGAATATTGAGGGAAAAACGCCAGAATTCTGAGAGAAAAAAAGCCAGAATTCTGAGAGAAAAAAGCCAGAATTCTGAGAGAAAAAAAGCCAGAATTCTGAGGGGAAAAAAAAGCCAGAATTCTAAGAAAAAAAGGCCAGAATTCTGAGATTGAAGTCAGAATTCTGAGGAAAAAAGCCAGAATTCTGAGGGAAAAAAAGCCAGAATTCTGAGATTGAAGTCAGAATTCTGAGATTGAAGTCAGAATTCTGAGGAAAAAAAGCCAGAATTCTGAGAGAAAAAAAGCCAGAATTCTGAGAGAAAAAAAGCCAGAATTCTGAGGGGAAAAAAAGCCAGAATTCTGAGATTGAAGTCAGAATTCTGAGGAAAAAAAGCCAGAATTCTGAGGAAAAAAGCCAGAATTCTGAGAAAAAAATGAGATTTCTTAGATTAAAGTCAGAATTCTGACTTTTTTTTCTAACATTATACAGAAATAAAAGTAAAAAATCAGTTAACTTTTTTTCAGCGGCCCTAATCCTTTTCCATAAATGTCTAATCAAATGTAAAGACAAAAAAAAACAAGGACGTATGAAGAGTAAAACACATTTTCGAAGAGCTGTATTTGTGTGTGTGTGTTCATTAATTGTGCAGCAAACCTCTAAACAGAACTACTGGTGGCACCAATACGCCAATTAAAAAGCAAAACAATTCAACTCTTATAAGCGTCAATAGAGAAGTTCTAATAGTGACAAAACGCGCACACGCCACGATTATATATATATATATATATATATATATATATATATATATATATATATATATATATATATATATATATATATACAATGAACTGAAAATGCTGGTAGATGTCAAACGTCTCGCGCCTCTCCACCTATTGCTGTAACACACTTTAAATATATTCCTCTACAATAATAACGAGCCGAGTCCGCGCGGCTTCCAGTCGGCGCGAGGCGGCCAGTATCAACTTATAAGGCGCAAACACATTTCCACATCGCCAAATCTGCCTCCTACCTGAAACCCCGCAGCTCCATTCTCCTCTTCTCGGCTCGTTTTCCAATGGAACAGGTGAAAGAAAGCAGGATGTTAATTCCCAAATTCTCCCAGTGTAAAGCCCCTACTTTCTACCTCATGGTATCCACGCAGCTGCCCCCTGATGGGGAGTAATGAAGGCGGTCTGCTGTGCGTCTTTCCTCCCGGGTCTCAGGGTTTAATCCTCCCGGTGCCACTGACAGCTCGGAGAAATCTCCCCTCTCTAGTATCTCCTAGCGCTGTTTTTGGGAGGCGGAAAGAGCCAGACTGGGAAACTCACAGTTCATTAGTGGGTGAGAGCCGAGACTAAAGTAACAGCAGAGATACATTGATTTCATCGCCCACAGCGTCTCATTTATCATTAAAATGCCACTGTTAGAAAAGGAAAAACGCGTCAGAGGCTTGAAAGCTGGTTTGTAAACAACAGTGCTGCTCCTCTGAACTATGTCTTCAAACCAAGGTTGACGCACAGCTTCTAAAAAGTAAAAATTTGATTTAAAATTTAAATTTTATTAGGCAACATTTGCTTACTCCTTGTAAAAAAAAAACACATCTGCCAGATTTGTCCACTGTGCCTTTAGGTGAGCCCTACAGATTTTAAAATGGAACTTTGACTAGGCCAATCAATCAGAAACAGTAGTTTTCTTTATTGAAAGAGCTTTTCATTACCATGTTTACCTTAAAGCAGCACTTTTGCTTTTGGTATATCCTCTTCTAAGACCCTGTGATGATAATCTAAGTGTTAATTCAGACTATAGAGGAGTCTGTCTACTCCCCCTACTGTTTCTGGCAAGAAAACCACTCTTGCAACTTTTATGCCACAAAGTTTTGGAACATGCTGACAAAGTTTGTCCAAACATAATAGAGAGAATAAAGAATACAGATGATTGAAATTACAGTACAGGAAGATTTAACTGCTTGTTAAATGTTAGTTTCAACTTTACTTGCCCATTTCTGTCCTATCTTCTTTCTGTAGACTTTTGGGGTTAGTAAATCGACTGCTTTCACCTTTTTCTACTACAGCTTGACATTGTTTATACAGAAGACTGGACCCATGCTGCATTATAAATCTGATGTTGGAAAAACACAGTCACAATTGCAACGTAACATGGTTTTGGGGTTCTTTTGAGTCTGTTTCGATTTTATTTTTCATTTTGAGCTTTAAGTTTTAAGGTTATCTGTTCTTTTGTACTTTTTCCATGCTAGGTTATATTTGAAAGAATTCTTAAGGATTTCTGGTTTTCGTTTGGCTCTAGCCTTTTATTAGTTTTGTCTTTTTTGGTCTTGCCATACTCTGTTATTTTTGCCGTTAATAGCTTGCCATATGGGGCTACGTTCACACTGCAGGCCTTGATGCTCAATTCCGATTTTTTTGTGAAATCCGATTTTTTTTTTTTGCGTTGCTGTTCATATTTCCAAATATATGCAACTTTTATATGATCGCCTGTGTAAACTGCAGTCATACAACGCAAGTGTCCCACATGCGTAGTAGAGGACGCAATGACATCACAGGCCAGCGTGCCTGTAGACATCTAGCGCTCTTTTCCGACCATAAAAACTCATTATTTTCACTATGGTTAAACATAAATACTGCTCTCCGCATTATCATCTGCCATGGTTGTTGTTTTTCTTGCCACTTCTGTGTAGCAAGATGAAGAATAGTGACCTATGTCGGGTATTAATGGTGTTCAGGTCGAATGAATCCGCCGTTCACACACAGGTTGCATTTGAAAAGATCAGATTCATATCGGATTTAGGAACAAATAGCTCAGTTGCCTGGGTTGCATTGGAAAAAATCGGATCTGTGTTGTCCAGACAGCCATGAAAAGATCAGACACAGGTCACATATGGGCAAAAAAATTGGATTTAGCTCACTTTAGGCTGCAGTGTGAACATAGCCAAAGTTTGGTGTTTTTTCTAGCCTGCATATTTGTTAGCATTTACTTTACTTTCTCTAGTCAAAAAGTATTTTAAATATATTTTTAAGCCAGAAAGTCCACCACAATACATCGTCTGTGCAGTCAGTTTATCAAGATTATGATCCTGCCTTAAAATGTTATTTAGCTGTCAGAGGCACTCAGACCCCCACATACCAGTAGTGCACTGTCACTAGGAATCCCTGCAGCAGCTGCCTCAGGCTGGGTCGCTTCTTGGGGGATTTCCCTTACTGTTCGTGGTGGCTGGAAGTAGATTTTAAGGTATGTGGGACAAACTGCAGGCACTAGGATGTTAAAAGCGAACATAATTTGTCTGCAGGTTTTAATTTTTTTTAATTTAGGCATTAATAAACAGTTTCAGAGGAGTCGTCATAGCGATCTGCATCAGCAGTGCTGTGTCTGTCTCCCTGCCAGCCTCAGATCAGCTTCTCTTATTGGTCCTTGTGGCAGTCAAGCAGCAAAAATTCTACTTTTCCAACTCCAGCATCTGCTGCATCTGAAGGGCGTCACATGCTTTAGATGCTCAGAAGCTCATTAGGCACTGCTTCAAATGCATCAAGATGCGCCGCTCCAGCTGCTCTAGACACGCTGCAAGACCTTTCGATGCACCTATTCAGCGGCTGCTTCTGCTGCCCAAAGCGTGTTAGGTGTGAATATAGCATTGTATGATGGAAATCTTCAGCCATTCACTACATTTGTGAAACATTTGTTTTTTGTAAGTTTTATTTTTAACGGAGGTTATAGTTGCTGTTTGAACAGTTTTAGCTGTCTCTTATTATACTATATTTGAAAAAATATACTATATGATTAAAAAATACTATATTTGACTGACAATCCAACTTTTGGTCCAAGACAAAGTTTTGACACATTCTGGTGCTCAAAAAACTTTTATAAAAAACATTTATTTTTGTGAAAACTGGCATATCTCCATTCAGAAAAAATAGTTCCATAATTTTTTTTCCCTCATTTTAAATGAAAACAATATATATCTAAAAAAAAAAAATTCAGACTTCCTTGTGTTAGGAATCCAGTTTGTGTGGGTTGTTTGTGTGTTTTTCTCTCTCCACCACCAGGTGGTGCCCTGTCCTTGTTGGGCCTCCCTGCACACCTGCGGCTCGTTGGATCATTACTGGAGGAGTATTTGAGCAGTAGGCTGTCACTACCTCGACGCCAGAGTCTTTGCAAGTTTTGTGTACTCTAGCCAAGCTGAGATTAGCAGAGTCTAACCTAAGCTTTGTTTCTCTGAGTCTTATCTAGTTTTTGTCTTTGCTCTTCGGCAGGAAGCCTTCCTGAGTAACTGGATACCTGGACCCTCTCCCCCTGGAAGGATTAACTGAGTACAAAATGAGCAGGGGAAAACCTCCACATGATCCGTTCAAGTCCTCATCGGAAATCCAAGTGACAGTCCGCTCCTTTACTCCTCTGGGTCCAACGCTTGTCTATCTGTCCGCCCTCCAACGAGTTTCCCTCTTCTCTGGATTAACTCCCACAAGCAGGATTCAAGGATTGACAATAGCCCCCTCAAACGTGAGTCCCTCTCCAGTATTATTCAAGCCTCAGTCGAATTTCCTATAGTCCCTGAACTGATCACTGTGATCTCCCCTTCAGACCTTTCAGTTCCTGTTCACCAGTCCACTGAGTTCCAGATCCAACTTCTGTTATTTATCTACTTTTAATAAACCTGTTAAACTTTTTCCCTTGGTCTCTAAGTGTTTCTCTGCATGTGGGTCAGATTGCTTAAACCAATCATAACACCTTGAGGGGTGGCCAGTGTTGCGTCTATTTCAGGAGCAGCTCATAGTGTACAATGGAGTCTACCAATGCCTTAAAGAAACAAGGACAACAGGTTTAATGACCAATATGTTGGGATGTTCGTTCTAAAATAGCTCAGCTTTCAGCTTTTTTAAATTGTCATTACACTGTTACAAGTACAGAGCAATGAAATTCACTCTCTGCATTTAATCCATCCCCGCGGGGAGCAGTGTGGGGTTAAGGGTATTGCTCAGGGAGTCCATGGGGGTGGGGCTTGAACTCAGAACCTCTGGATTCCAAGAGCAATACCCTGACCACTGGGCTGCCACTCACCTAGATATACAGCAGTAGATATTAGCCTCTTCAGTGACATTTTAGTCAAGTCCCCATGTTCCAAAATAAGGCTGATATGAAACACTCAACAGACATATTTGACTTGAGTTTTAATCAGACAGTTGTGGGATTCTTTTTGACCAAGTTTGTTTGATAAATTACTTTTGGATGAAAATAATTCAAAGGAAGCCTGTCTGATGGATTTATGATAGATCATTGAATTTGAATCTAATCATAGCCGCTCTCTTCCTATCTGTCTCAGCTAGCTACATTTTTCCAGCGTTGTTGTGTGGCTTGGACTTTTGATTGATGGTGTTAATTCCAACTTGATTCCAGATTACAGATGACTAAATTATCTCAAGTGTTGTATAGTCTAAAATAATCACATTCAGACAGCTACTGGCCTTGACAATCGGTCGAAATTAGCTGGGGATGCGTTTTCCGCAAGGATCCTGTGTGTTTTCAAAAGATGCATGGCTCATTTTAGGGATTCGTCTCTTCACTTGTTCTGGTATGTTTAGATGTGGGAGGTTGTTTTATTTTTACACCATCCAGACATTAAAATCTCTGATTTATGAGTTGTCTGCTGACTTTGAACTTTTTCTATGTAAACAGTTCCTGAAGCTTTTACCACCCAGAAGGATTAATCAAAAGCCAGCATTTAAAAGAGTAAAATTCCACGGCATGGAGTTTGATTATAGCATATCTGAGTGACAATTATCCAGCAGGAGGCTTAGGACTGAGATGATTTGATCCCTGCTTGGCTCTGCAAAGTGGGTTTTCCTTCCCATGAATAGAAGATCTGCTAATTTCCTGGGTCATCTGCTGTTCATGTTATTTGCTGAAGGCAGACAAAACACACATGGCCTCTATATCAGGAGGGGAAAACAACAAAACCAATAAAGAAGAGAGTAATTTGGAATAAGTTGTATCCATAGAGACCCGGAAATGTCTAAGTTTTTGTTCTCGGGTAAGAGGTATTCACTCTTTATTTGAAGTGTATAGTTTAGCATTCTATTATCAGGAGAAAAATATACTTGACTGGAACTCTGGCTAAGTTACAAATGATTGATAATAGTTTGGTGTTTCTATAAAGTAAATAACATTCTGAAGTACTACACGTAGGGCTGGGCGATATGGCTGAAAAATAAAATCCAGATTTTTTTAGTCATTTTGGACGATTTTAATTGAAGTATTAAAAATGACATGCATGTATTTTAAAATATGTTTATTTTATTCAAAAATATATTGTGCAAATATTTGGCCAACAATAAACTTATGGTAAAAAAAAATATAATAATATAAATATAATATTAAGTGTTTACAAAACAATAAAAAAAACAATAAAAAAAAAAATAAGTCAAAGAATATCATCCTAATGATGAATCATGGTGGATTCATGATGTAGGAATTATTATTATTATTATTATTTTTTACCTGGAATTGAAAATAAAAGTGGATAAAGATCATTAGCTCCAAATACAAGTCCATTTAGATAAATGAAGCAAATGCTATGTAGTAATAGTGAAGCAGTAGATGTTGTGCCATCATTCAAAGAAAAATCTTTAAAATTTAAAAGTTAAACAAAACAAAGGTTTAAAAGACCCTATCTGTGGATATATGTGCTGGTGTAGCATGGGTCATATGAGAGCAAAACAAGAATCCATTTTGTTGTCAATGACTGATATGGACAAGGCTGTTAGAAAATCCCCACTAAACAATTTGCTCTGCACTACATAATTTATGCTTGCCTTGTTTGTGCAGGGAAGGCTAAAATCAACAAAAAAGCATCAAATAAGTAAAGTCATTTGATCAGTCAGTTAAAACTTTACAGATCTGATTAGAACTGAAGTTAATAAATACAGTACTATTCAAATTTTTATAAATATAAACATTTATATTCATATGGTTTCTTTATTTTGCTATCTGGATCAGTATTCTATTGACGTTTGTTAGATTTGGCCCCTGTCTGTTAGATCTAATTTCGATCAAATCAAAGGTATGTTTAGAGTATGTTTAGAGTGATAACAGCATATAAACTTGCAAAAAAAATCCCAGAGTGAAACAAGGTAGCGGGAGCATCATGCTATGGTCATTCAGTCATTTTTTTTATGTACGTCTATTTATCAGTCAACTTTGGTCTAAAACATCCACTAAAACACTGGAAACTGTCAATCTTAGTAAATCGGGTAAAATATTACACGCTCTGTTACTTCTATTATTATAAATGACACGCTTTTGTCTGGGACCTTAAACTTATTAACTCCAACCTCAAGTGTATAAACCAACAGATTTATCAGGTCACATATTAAATGATGGAAATATTTTTGAAAATATATGTACACCAAAAAATCTCTGGTTTTGTTCCAAAGACTTAAACCCTAAAACAGAAGAGCAGCAAAAGCAGCTGTGCTCTTAACATTGGGCTGCATGGCATGGGCTGATTTTAAAAGTCTGGCTCATTTTAATACTCTCCTTTTTTATATTTAAAACAGAGTTTACGGTTGGCACTGAGCTGAAGGATAATTGTCTCTTGGCAGGTTATACAGCAGCCAAAGCCAAAGAGTAGGGTTAAACACCTGCTCCAGAATTGATGAGACACTCACCAATCATAACAGAAACCAGTTTGGATTTCTATCAGCCTGATCAGATCGACTGTCATGTTCTAGTGTCAGGGGGAAACTACTTAAAACATATTTTTTTTCCATTTATGATCAGTACAGTTTTACTATGTAAATGTTACATTTTATACACAAAATCAAAAATTGTCTGCCAGAAAGGAGAACAGAGTAAGAGTAAGAACTGGGAGAAATGTGTTCCAAACACTGCTACATAAACATATGGCAATAAAAAGGATACCGATTAATCTGTTTACATAATAGCATGCCAAAAACCAAAACTTCACCTCCAGGGAGTAACAACGGAGAACAATCATCAAATATATGAATAACACAAATGGGTGAACACATTAAAGGATTACTTACCCCTAAATTTCCATTTTGCTGCTAGTAAACTGTATTATCTAAATGTTACTGTTAGGATTCCAGTTTATGGGGCTTGTTTATGCTTTTTTGCAGTTTTGCCGTGCACCCACTAAATGGTGCCATTGTCCTCTGCTGGTCTGGAGGTTGTTCCTGTTCTTCTCACCTCACACCTGCAGCGTATTGGGTCATCAGTCCCTGAGGAGTATTTAAGGAGCAGACTGTCTTCACTTCCTTGACAGAGTGTTTGCCAGTATTGGGTACTCTAGCCCCTCTGAGTTACTGAGTCTAATTTGAGTCTAAGTTGCTTCAGAGCTCTTCAGTCCTAACCTTATTTTGTCTTTAATTCTCCGGAAGGATTTCCCAGATCCTCTGGATAAGCTGGCCCTTCAAGTTTGGAAGGGAAACACTCATCAAACTAAGAAAAGGAGACAGATCTCCTCATCTGAATGCTGAGCCCTTCAGGAACCAAGAGTCAGTCTGCTAAGTTGCTCCTCAGGATTCCCATAGTCTGCCTGTCCACCCTCCAACGAACCAAGCCTTCTACAGACCAAGCCTCCACAAACGGGATCACAGAAACCCTCCCTACTACCACAGTGAGTCAAAGAAACCTTGTATTGAGACCTACGGCCAGTTTTCCCACAGTCCTTGAACTCACCACTCTGATCTCCTCCTAGAGCTTCTGCTTCCGGTTCACCAGACCGCTGGAACCTGACAATTGCAGTTCCTGACAATAAACTGTTAAATCTTTTTCTGTCTCTATGAAGTGCTTCTGCATGTGGGTTAAACATATTATACCCATCATGACAGTTACAGGCATTCATTTGACTATTTATTGCACTTTTTTTTTATTCTCTGCTTTTAGTGCCCTCCTCAGAATAAAAATAGGTTACTGCATCTGATTTTTGCTACTGTCTTATCAGGGGATGTGATATAATTAAGAGCTGATGTTAGCTCTTAATTAGCTCTACTCTGGGAAGCAGCTTTTGTGAGGCACTCCAACATCTCTTTGTACATTAACTAATCATTGCCATAAATGAGTCCCACTACTAAACAGCCATATCTTTAAATCAGGTTTTTTTGCTTTGAATATAAGTGTGAAGGCACAGTGGTGCATTCACATTGTAACCAGCAAAGGACTGAGCACACATCCTTGAGGAGCCTCTCTTCTGAAAATGACACAATTTTAGGTGCTGAAATTTTTTGAGGTTAAATAACTGAAAGCTAGTGAAAGTTTGAGCTTTAACTTTGCCTGATGATATTACCAGGTGGGTCATAATTTAAAACAAAAGTGAATTTATTTTTTAATCTCAATTTCTCAATCCAAACACAGAATGATCACAGCTAAAAGTTAATATTTCTACACATGTTTTTTGGGTTGTTCTTTTTCTTTTTGCATTTTGTTTGTCTAGAGATAAACATGCTTAATAAACATATTACAAAACATAGTCATAAGTGGATTTAAATATTCAATACTGAGTACAGATTCTATAAAAGTTTGTAATAAAAGCATGTGGAAACTAAAATATCCTCTTTTATCCCATAAATAAATCTTTATCATATTTGTAATCCAATTTACAGCTCCTTGTTAGTTAAAACACTGCTTTCAAGCTCACTGTTTAATGGATGTTAAATTGCCCTCATACTAAAAAGCCTGGGTCTATAATTTAATCTATACAACATTCATTTTTTCTCCATCAGCACTGTCTCTCCCTGTGAACATAAACCCTATATCCAATACAGTGATAATCCTACTAGATCACTATAGTGGCATTTTACCAACTAGGGGATTCCTCTAGGCAATAAAAGCAACGTCTCTGTAAATATGCTTCCTCACTCCATTACAGTGATGGGTAGATGAAAGTAGAGGGTTCAGCTTTTATTGCCAGCCAAGGATGATGGCCAAAACAATGAAGCTATTCGTCTGCAATGGGAGTGAAGCGATCAGTCATAAGAAAAAATATATTTCTGTCAAGTGCAGCTTTATCTGCTCCGCTGACAGGATAATGCTCAAACTGGTCTGCAAGCGGCCGCCTGTGTGTGATAAGGGACCTCCCCAGGGAGTCAAAAGGTCATCAGAAACACTAGAACCAAAGTGGGCAGGACACCATAGAGACGATAAGAAAATATTGTTGTTTACAGCAGGGACAAGGAGAGAAAAGGTTACATTGACACAGTGGCACACAGCGAGAATTATAGGAGCCCTGTTTCAGGTTTGATATATATATATATATATATATATATATATATATATATACAATTTTACCACAACATTGAGTACTGCACATGTGCAAACAAGAGAGTTATTCTTCTTCCAGGCTGACGAGTCTGACCAGCGCCATCACTTAGCGCTGAGTCTGACGTTTGGTCTCTGGACGTGATGTGTGAGCAGGTACATCGCAGAGCTTTGGGCCGTACAGTTTAAGTACGTACATCGTGAGCTGTGAACTTTTAAAACCTGCAATTTAATCGTATATGGTAAAATGGCATGTACTTATATTGCGCCTTTATTCAAGTTAGGAGACTTGACCAAAGTGCTTTACACTACATTCATTCACGCACACACTCACACACTGATGGTGGCAAGCTACATTTTAGCCACAGCTGCCCTGGGGCTCACTGACAGAAGCGGGGCTGCCGTACACTGGCGCCACCAGGCCCTCTGACCACCATCAGTAGACAATGCAGGTGAAGTGTCTTGCCCAAGGACACAACGACACTAAAAGTCGGAGTCGGGCTTGAACCGTCAACCCTTCGATTTCAGGGCAAACTCTTACATCCAACACCACTGTTGTTGAACTGTAGCTGAGCACAACAATTGGAAATATGGTACAGTATATGCCTGGCTTTAGAGATAGGGTGAGGAGCTTAGGATGCCTCATGGACTACTCCCTGGTGGGTTGTTCCGGGCACATCCCACTGGGAGGAGAACTAGAGGGGGACCCAGGACACGTTGGAGGGACTATGTTTCTCAGCTGGTCTGGCAACACCTTGAGATTCCCTCAGAGGAGCTGGCCCTCTGCAACCCAACTGTATTAATGAGCCAGTGTTACCTGTATATTGGCCAAAGAAGCATCTAAACACAGCATCTGGTTTTCTACATTGGTTCATTTTTGTTGTTTTGGGTGAAACGGATTTGTTTGGGTTGCGGTTCTTTGGTTGGCCACATCTTGTGTTCATTTTTGTAAAAAGGTCAACTGATTTCGCTTTACAAGATTCTGTTTTTGTTTAACTCATCATAAAAGGGAAATTAATTGATTAAAAAGTTAAAATATTGTGAAATACTCCCCTCTGCTGTTTCACTCTCCAAGTAAGTGTGTGCAGGACTGCATTGGATAATTGAAGGGGGGGAGGTTGATCTGATATATGGTGTTTTCTATATTGACTTTGAATATTTGTTTTGGGTTGAATTGAAATATTTGTTTTCTGTATTGATTGGTAAAAGTATTTCTTAATTAGCTGTTCGTTTAAATCAAAATTTCCCTTTTCTTCTTGTTATTGTGAAGCTGAACATCCTTTTAAAAATGGTTTCTTCCAATTTAGTTCCTCCTCTATATAAAAAACATATCTGCCATTGTTCTTGGTTGGTGTGGTTTGGTTGATGTCCTGTACCAGAAAAATAAAATAAAAGTTTTGTTAGCTGAAAACTCTTCTGAGCATGTACTTCTTTCAACCAGTTTGGGTCCCACCTCCAAGACTGCTTGGCCTCCTGACAAGCGTGTGACACCAACCTCGGATGATGGATGGATGGATGGATGGATGGATGGATGGATGGATGGATGGATGGTTAAAGTGTGGAGTTAAATTCATGTCAACGCAGTATAGAATACCTCTGATACCTGGGAAATTGACTGGAATGGTGACCAAATAGACCACTACTGCTGTAGGCCTTATTTTATCATCAAAAGTTGACTTTTGGTTCTAAATTAGCCATATGTATAATTAATGTCTGCTTTTTTACATGCTGCAAACATTCATTGAACGTGGCAGTGTTGGAATATGCCCTAAAATAACTGTTTGAATTAAATGCATTACATTTTCAGATTTAAAACACCATTAAAACTTATTATTATCAGAATTCTGGCTGAATCTGACGCTTGGTGGGCTCAGAAAGGTTTTCTTTAGACATCTAGGCTAGAACTCATGTGGGTGGATTTTTTTTTGTTTTTTTCTGCTTCTTTAAATCTTATGTATCTCTAGTTCGCTCGTTATGCCCAACTAGTGATTCTTGCTTCCAAATTGGAAACTTGGTTACCCCCAGAGTGAGTACTAGATGAAACAAGCCAGACTTTTCCCTGTAGCTTTCTCTAATTGCTTTGGTTTAAAAGATTTACCAGCTGTTTCATAGCGGCCTCAGATTCCTAAAGCTTATTAAGTACATAAGAGTTTTAAAACATTTTGTGATTTAAGGTTACAATGTTTTCAGGATATTTTGAACATGACTGAAGCCAACATCAGAAGTCTGTTAGTAACACAATAAATGCAGAATTACTCAATATTATCATTTGTTTGAGAACAGTAAAGTAGTAGAGGTGGCCTTCTTCATTGATAAATTAGAAATTGTTTATTAGAATCAGTCTCCTATGTAGCATAATACCACAGTAAAACCCAACAAGTTGTTTTTTGTGTTAAGTAAATAGGTAAAGAAAGCATTGCAAAAGTATTCACTTGATGTTTTTATTTCTTGTCTTATTGCACTCATAAATTTAAATGGATTTTATTGTTATTTATTATTATTTATTTATGTAAAGTGATAAACCAAAGGTAGTGCATATGTACAACTTAGAAGAAAAGCAATACATTCAAAGATATATTAAAATTCTACATTAAATTAAATCCAGTCATGTCTTTATACTGTATGTGTTCTTTTGAGTTCAGAATAGAGCATGAGCATTGGGATCCAAGATGTGGAATTCACAATGTTCTGTTTGTAAAACACATTTGCAAAACAAGTTACTTTTTCCTTGTAAATGGATGCAAGTTAAAAAAAATCATATACTTCATATATATTTTGCACTCAGGTTTATCATGTAACAACATTTGATGCAATAATAAAACCTTTAAATTAACACATTAGGTGTATTTGTTGGGATCTGGGGGTCTTTCCACTTTCTCCATCAGAGGGCGTACGAGATCTCCTGGAGCCGGAGCTGATTGTACCACCTGTCGCTCGTCTGCTCATCAGGAGATCCGTATTTAAGGAGGCAGAGGACTACTCTCCAGCGCCAAAGTGTTTGCCAGTAACGGTTAGCAAGCCTGAGCCAACCAGCCTGTCTGAACCTCTGACTCCCTGAAAGCCTGAACCTGACCTGATCTGTTTTCTCCTCTTTGCCTCCTAGATTGAACCTGTCTGAAACCTGAAACCCTGAAGAGTTTCTCTGCCAGGAATCTGCCTGTCCGTTCTCTGAAGAACCCTGCAGAATTATTTCTGTCAAAGATCTGCCTGCCCGCTCTCAGAAGATACTGGAAGGAAACTCAAATCTGTTATCTGCTAACACTCAAATCAAGCTCTGCCTCCGCCTAGCCCTCAGCCTGCCGACAGCCTCTGGACCCTCAAGGTTCCCCCCCTCTGCCGCTCTGCTCCACTCCAGAACAGGTACAGCCCTGCACACTCTCACCCTGCTAATTACCTGGACATCTGCTAACTCCTCTGTCCCCCTCTGCAGTGAATCCACTCGTGACCAGTCCTGGATCTGATTAATCTGTGTGCTTTTCAGAACCCACTCGTGACCAGACGAGTTCCCCTCTGGATCTGTTCATTCATTGTGCTCAAACACTTCAATAAACCTTTGAACTTTTCTCCTGCCTCTGAGTGTTCTGCATGTGGGTTAGGCACCTTAAGCCAAAAATGACAGTATTATTATGATTAATATTATTATTTATGCATATCTGACCATACAAACCCAGATGCCGTAAAACTGCAAGAATCTTTGTGCTAAAAAACAGCAGTTTTACAAGTTATAGTTTTCCCAATAATGGAACAATGTTGAAAAAAATAAAAAATCTACTTTAGCTCATATAAGAGCCACCAATCCTTCCTACCCACCAGTACTGTCCTCATCCGTGGCTCACCAATAAACTTTCACATCTTTCTATGCTGCTTTTACTTGCAGTAGGGAATTGGTTATTCACAAATTTAATCACAAGTGCAGCTAGTATTTCATTCTATATTCCACCGTGTGAGTAAATACGACACCTTTAAACCATAAACCTGTTAAAAATGGCAGGTTTGCTTTTGACATGAAGACAGACAGCTATCATTATGTTTTTTTCTTTCTACATTTAAAGCATCAACTGAGTATCTAGGATATAAATCGAAAGACCTAACCCCATCCAGGTGGTCAGATAATTATTAACTGATATATAACTGATATTACAAAAGTAAATATGCATTTTATTTCACTGTTGATTTCGAGCATTCAGCATGCCGAAGTGACTAAAGCATCTGCATATATAGCCTAACACAATGCAACATTATTGGTTTTTTGATGCAATTTTGATCAGCCTTGTTGATGCCAGAGGTCAGAGGAGAATGGCCAGACTGGTTCGAGCTGATAAAACGGCAACAGTGACTCAAATAACCACCCGTTACAACCAAGGTGGGCAGAAGAGCATCTCTGAACGCACAGTACGTCGAACTTTGAGGCAGATGGGCTACAGCAGCAGAAGACCACACCGGGTGCCACTCCTTTAAGCTAAGAACAGGAAACTGAGGCTACAATTTGCACAAGCTCATCGAAATTGGACAATAAAAGATTGGAAAAACGTTGCCTGGTCTGATGAGTCTCGATTTCTGCTGCGACATTCGGATGGTAGGGTCAGAATTTGGCGTCTACAACATGAAAGCATGGATCCATCCTGCCTTGTATCAACGATTCAGGCTGGCGGTGGTGGTGTCATAGTGTGGGGAATATTTTCTTGGCACTCTTTGGGCCCCTTGGTACCAATTGAGCATCGTTGCAACGCCACAGCCTACCTGAGTATTGTTTCTGACCATGTCCATCCCTTTATGACCACAATGTACCCAACTTCTGATGGCTACTTTCAGCAGGATAATGCGCCATGTCATAAAGCTGGAATCATCTCAGACTGGTTTCTTGAACATGACAATGAGTTCACTGTACTCAAATGGCCTCCACAGTCACCAGATCTCAATCCAATAGAGCATCTTTGGGATGTGGTGGAACGGGAGATTCACATCATGGATGTGCAGCCGACAAATCTGCGGCAACTGTGTGATGTCATCATGTCAATATGGACCAAACTCCCTGAGGAATGCTTCCAGCACCTTGTTGAATCTATGCCACGAAGAATTGAGGCAGTTCTGAAGGCTATCATGAGGTACCTAATAAAGTGGCCGGTGAGTGTATATATGAAGTGTGAGAGCTGATTTGCTCAGTTTTCTATCATGTCCAAAAAATATATTAATATCCAATATGTGTTTACCCTACTGATATATTTCTGTACATTGTGCTTTTCAGCTTTATATCCTCTGCAAACTGTGGCTTTAGTTGAAGAATGTCAATAAGCTGATGTCAGGAAAATGTTTGTTTGTTGTTGTTTTTGCTGAATCTTATTTCAGATTTATTAGATGCACCATAATCGATGTAAGATATATGTAAGTTTAATAAATATTGACACTGGATAAAAAGGCATAAACAAAACAACATATATGGCTAAGGGTGTGCATTCTTATGGAACTACGTAATTGCACGACTTTCAATGATCCCTTTCCACACTACTGGCCTTTCTTCAAAGAAATCAGAAAGGAAGAGGTTGCAGAAGGAGAAGAGAACGCACACACAGCAATGGTCCACGGAGAGCTTGCAGAGGATGCATTTTTATGCATCACGAAACGGTGGGCAATTTGACAGGGATGTGTAGACTTTGAGATTCACTACATCTGCTGATAAGTTAAAACAAAAGTTTTGAATCTATGTTTGCAAGGTAAAGTCTGTAGCTGCAGCTTAGTCAGGGCATCGTGATTCAAAGCTGTTTTTTGGCTGACGCACAAGGAAACTGAAATAAAAATGTATTTTGCCTCATTTAATCGGAACTGCTGATGGCAACAGTTCAAACCTTCTGGGATGTTGACCTCAGAAGCTCAAACATATTTCCCTTTGGCCTATAGGTTTTCCTTGCAAGTGTCTCAACGGTTTCTCAGGAGAATTTGTAAAATCACAACTCTACCCTGGACTAGCTTGCTTTTTATTAACTTTACACCAGCTCAACCTTTTGGATCAAAGCAAACTTCTACAACACAACTCATCCCCAGCAGTTGGAGAACCCAGCCTCTGTGGCACACTAAACACTACACTGGCACAGCAACAGCTCGCAAACATATGCCTTTATTTACAGTGATCACGAACCGTTACACACAGCCATTAGTCAGCCAAGGCAGGAAGTGGCACCGGTCCCACCTCCTTATTGGCTGCGGGATCTCGTTAGGGAGTTGTGATCACTGTGACGATAACTTCCCAGTGTGTAAAAGCTATTACAAGTCTGTAAAGATTGGTGTGTGCGTGTATGTAGATGTGTGAGTTCAAGAGACAAAAAAGAAAGAAACAACCAGACCAGCTGGCTGAAAATCACCACAATCTGCTGCCCAGTTTTGCTGGCACATGTATCATACACTCACACACACTAAGCACACACATCCATCAGCCAAATACTTAATTACCTTCAATTGTTTACTACATTTCAAACAGAAAGTGCAGCAATTAGGAGTCTAGATTGAGTAAGGATCAACAAACAACATGAGTCATAAATTCATAGACAAGAAAAGTGCAATAATTAGGTAAAAGCATACATAAAAAAATGAGGCTAATGATAAAAATGCATGGCTGTGTAAATGGATGACCTTATTAACAGAAGAATGGGATTTTCTTTTACACTCTAAACACACATTTCTATATTCCCTTGTGGAAGCACTGTTGCATGTCCCTCCTCCCTCCTCCTCTCTACAGAGAGAAGCCAAACCATTTCCAAGTCATTAAAATAATTTATAGCAATTCTCAATATTCGCTTAATTAAAATTCACTTATCGCCTTTTGGGACTTGAGAACAGGGCCATTAAGGAGACTGCTCTGTCAAGGGTATGTCGAAGTTATGTGCACGCGAACACAGGCTCTTGTCTACATGAGTGTGTGCAGTAAAGAATTCATGAGTGCAACTATGCAAAGCTTGCAATCTTAATCACAGATTTTGCCAGGCCATAAAATAGAAGGAACACATTTTAGTAAAATGTGCAATCTTTCACAGAGCAGTGATTATAGATATATATTATTTGGCTTCAGGGAAGCTAGGTTTCAGGCAAGAGAAAAATCCTATCAAACCTGTGTACCTTGTGGGATCCCCCCCCGAGGCAGCTGAAAAAGCAGGTGGCCAGTTTGAAAGCAGTTTCAGCTGCTGGGAAAGCAAAAGCTGTGAATCTGGGATGAATTACAGGTGGCCCAGGAGAGATTAGGGAAGGTAGGAGGTACAAAATTTAAAAAATATATCTCAAAAGCTCTTCAGCAGAGAGATGCAAACAAAAGTAAATCAATGGGATCACAAAGTTTACATAATAACCATTACATGCTTTCTAGTTCTTGTTTATTCCAATGTCAAAAACAATTTTCTTTTAACATACCGTTAAAAATGGAGAAGAGGATTGTTGTAAAATCTATGTTACCTCAAACTGTGTAAGCTTTTCTGATGAGATTAAGTCTAAGCCTTTTTTTTCCAACAAACACCCTACATGTGTGATGGAGTGTAACAAACATTCAGTATGTAGAATTGCACCTCAAGTCCACTCTTGAGTATGGTGGAGTATCTGTGAAACTTTGGGTCTGTTAGGTTTGGGAGGACGACCAGAAATAGGGGTAAAGTGCGGTAGTTTCCCGGCCAAAACGGGGGATTTGACGGCCGCAGCTTCTGGTTTTCATGCAAAGTCTATGCTGGACGCAAGTCATGCATGGTGTTGTTTTGATGTGTTTAATGCTTCACGCACCACGCATTTTAAGCTTTCGAGCATATAAGGTGCAAATACTGCATTTAAAGCTGTAGAAACAAGAGTTCCTTCTGCTAAAACCAAGGGACTGTAGCTGGTGTGACCAGTTTCCTTTTTAACATAAAATGTATTCATTTATTTATTTATTTCTTATTTATTTAATCAGGACAGGGCACATTAATGAACAATCTTATACTTCTGTACAGATTGTAAATGAGCCAGATTATAGCATAGTTTCTAATTTACATCTGTCTTCCTCAGGCAGGAAGACAAAACAACACAAGATCACGTAATACAATATCAGTCAAAACACAAAGACACACGTTCAGACAATGACATTACAACATAAAATTAGTGAGTGCATGACTGGGAACTTTTAAGAAATTGTTTAAGGTGCTTTTTAAATGTGGGACATTCCCCCAGTGACAGCATATACTCCATATTGTATATTAGATTGACCGCCAAATGTCCTGGAAGGTTCAAGTAAGCTTGTGTAGATAAAAATCCAACTAATTCTTTGTCTGAAGTTTTTTATTCATAAAACAGGCTTGTCAGCTATTCAGTAAGGTACTGATGATGGATGGAGAAGCCAAACATTTTACTGAAGTAAGAGTGGCAACATTTGATCAAGGTTAATTCAAGTAAAAGTAAAAAGGATGGCGAAGTAACTTATTAAATGTAAAAAAAATGTGTGATCATATTCTATTTCATTCATGTTTAAGTTGTGCATAGAAAACATATGTAACCAGAAAGGTAAGCATGTTGAGGAAAAGCAGAGGCATCACCATCAGTGGGTAACACTTTCTGCTCAGTGTTTCTCCCCTAATCCCTTTACCATAAAGAAAAGAGAAAAAGAGGGCAATCCCAACAGAAATAAAAAAGGGAACAGCAAACCCTTCGACTTTGCATCCATTGATCAGGCATAAGTAGTTTTTATAGAACACAAGTACATAACTTCTATACTGCTAAGTAAAAAAAAGTAATAGTAAAAAGGATGGTCCAGTAAAACTACTCTTAAAAGTACATTTTTGTCAAACAATTACTCAAGTAACTAAGTAAATGTTACTGTTTACTACCCAACTGCGGTGTCCTGGTATGAGATATGGGTACGGGTCAGTAGGTCGTCAAACCAGTGCCGAGGAAATAGAATAACTTGTCTGCAATCAGCTCCTGGAATAAGAATTGAGATATGGCACAGAGGCGCCCGATGACTACGTTCTATTGTTTTATTCAGCAAATAAACCCAAGCCACCATCTTGATTCAGTATGTCATTTTAGACAGTTGAGCAACAAAGGGGAACAGCCGAGAATAGCTCCTCCCAACGCACATATGCCCATACTTTGCTAAGCATGCGCCTTGGCAATTTCCGACACGTTTGACTTTATAGTTGTGGAAACTTTTTGGCTTGAACTCACCATAACATATTACGGCATACTGTTTGCATGTCAACCTGGTGATTGGATTGTTTGAAAAACTGTTGGGAACTAACTTAAAATCTTCTCAGATGAAATCAGTTTTAAAATAAAAATACTTAAAAATTTGTTTGATGTAAAAAAAAAATCCCTCTAAGGATTTGCTAAACTTCTTTTACTGAAACGGCTGTTTCGACCGTAAGGCCATCACCACCGATTGTTTCTGTCGCTAAGCTGTTGATAGCAATGCTAGCATATCTATGGTGACCAGATTTGGGTGTCTGAAAAGGAGGAAACTTTTTTTTTGGGGTGGGACCGGACCAAGCATTCGAACCAGCCATGAGCTCCGGTGCTGGTCTGGGAACCCCAGAACCTGATTTGGTGATGGTATGCTTCAGCTACCGTCACCAGTTCGGGTTTGGACACCCCATCCTCCGCTGGCTCCCTCCCCCTATCCTCCGGAATTCCCGGAGCAGCACCAGAGCTGGAGACCTGCTTCTGCTGCACTGTAGTCAACCAAAAATTCCCCCCAAACATTTTTTTAGGACATGTCCGGGAAAAAGAGGACGTCTGGTCACCCTACCATATCAACAATTTGATGTTTCATTGAGTGTGTGCTTGTTGCTATGATGCGTCTTTGCTCAGCAGCGTTGCTCGTTGTAAATCAACCAATCAGCACACAGCTCATCTAAATATTCATGAGCATACCATAAAAAGAAGAAAACCTGTTGTTTTATTCTAGGGATTTTAACCAGGCTTGCATTAGGGCTCATAGAACAACAAATATGCCATTTTCAGCCCAACCAATGTTACACACCCCATTCAGAGACCTTAAGGACCAAATACCCTATATAATCATTCTATGACCCCTTATTCCACTCAAGATAACCTTATTTTCCCTCAATGCAGCATCTGTACCAATCAACATATGACAATATTTTTAAAAAGTATCGCTACCAATTGGAATGATGTGTGTGTGCTGCCTTTTTATTATTTTGCTGTTTTCTTTGATGTGGTTTCAGCAGCTTTTTGGCTACTACCGCTACTCACACACACACGCTCACACACACAATCAGACTTTTCTTTGTAAAAAGAAGCTGCAAGAAGACAAAAATAGGCAAACACTAAATCATAAAAAGCCCTAATCTGGGTTTGTTGGATACAAAGACTCTACACAGGAAGCAGAAACAGGGGGCTATGATCCAACACTTCCCCTCCCTCCTCTTCGTTTAAAGCTTGCACTCTTTCACTGTGAACACCGCAGCCGTATCGGTCGCGTGGAGGTTTAAGGGAGGCCCACGGGTTGCCAACGACCTCACAGCCCACTGTACTGTATCCCAGCTACCGCTGTTATGGCATCTGTAATGTTCAGCTGCCAGCAGGGATAAATGAACGTGAGTTTTCTGAGGAGAGCGACCCTGCTGTGGGTAAAGTCATTAGCCTAACAAGTTCTGCTTAAATCACACACCCCTAGACACAAAGGCACACATAATCACAGAGAAAAAAGATGGGGTTCAAGTTTATCCAGAAACTGATGCAAAAACATGGAAAATGCAGATTTTCTTGCAGCAGTTACATTCAAACTAAAATGGACAGTACCTTCTGGGTTTCCCAACCCCGAAAACCAGTAAGCGTACACTCAATTAAATATTAAACAACCTTTTATACCTTTCATGTTCTTCTAAAGAGATGTCTAAAATAAAAATGTGGTCTGTTTATGGTTATGAGGACAGGTGACTGTTGTCCTTGACAATGCCCTCCACTAATGCAGCAGAGTCTGTTAGATACATGTATAAAGATATCTATTTCATATAGGAGAGGTTGCACATATGGATTTATCTAAACCCCTTAAGACCAGAGGGTCTGCCTGAAATTAAATTGGAAATACAATTGTTTGTTTTTGTAAGACAAAACGGCAGTGAGGTTATTCATCAGGTGGAACCACTATTTTAAATGTCACCATGTGTGTTTTATAAGTGATTAAACAAAGAAAAAATGACAAATATTTTGTTTCACCAAAATATTTTCCAAAATAAACATTAGTGGAGACCTTTTGCATAAGGTAAAGCCTTTGCTCCTAAGATTAAGCCACTGTTTCATTGGAATTTACCATTGAAAACACAATAATATCCCCAAACTGAATAGAACATAAGAATAACAGAGCAAACTTATGTAAAGCATGCTGGTTACATCACTTGAAATGGTTGCACAATTACCTCCAACCACTCCTTGGAAAGGTCTGAGCCTCTAGTTCCGATGATGCCCGCCATTAGGGGGTGTGGCTAAAAGTGTATTTCTGCTGTTGCATTACTCCAGCAGAGTCACACATGTCAGGTGAAATTCTAAATCTCATTTTATTTGTTTACACAGCTATAAAAAAAAAAGTATTTGTAAAAAAGTAATTTTGAAACATATTTTAGAAATTCTAAAGCCCCACTTTGAAAGGCATGTGGATGAAACACCATGTGACTGTGTTTTGGCCATTTCTATAAATAGATCAACATGAGGTGTCAGATGGGCCCGGTATCTGGCCCACCGGGCTCAAGTGGTTAAACCAATGTAAGAACTGTGTCAGGATTCTTGGCAGAAATTCTCGCTTGATACTTTGTGTTCAGGCTCCTAAATAGTAGTTATAAAGACTAGATCTTTCTTTTGCCTTTTGCAGATGACGTGGTTCTGTTTGGGTCTTCTGGTCAAAACCTTCACTAAGTTTTGGAGCCATTTGCAGATGAAGTGGCCAGGGTTAGATTCTGCTCATTTAGAGACTTGGGACAGACTCTGAACCCGTTGCAGGGAATATGAGCGAGGGATGCCTTAGGATCCCCAGAATCTGGTCAATAGCTTCGCTATGATTATCTTTATTAGCTTTTCCCTCGCACTTCTTTACACCTATAACTGATCTCCGATAAGCAGAAGCCAGTGGATGATTTGATAAATATCGGGGCTTTTTTTCCCCGATAAACTGGATTCTTTCTCCAAATATTACCTAACTAAATATGCCTGTCATATTTCTAGATACATATGGAATAGGAAGAGTTGCCAATAAAACCATTTCAACTTATTGGTTTGCTACATCAGTCTGTCTTCATTTTCCATGGAAACCGAGAGTTTTATGGGCTAACCTGTAGAGGTACTTTCTATTACGTTCATTACTGCGTTGCTTGAAATCAGAAGCTTTCAAAAGATTAAGGGGATAATGTACAAAGTGTGACATTATGAAAGGGACAAACATTGGAGGGTTTAAAATATTGTCTAATTTTATGAATGAGAGGAGGGAGCACCAGAGAGCAGGAAGCTGCAATCTAACTTTCTGAACTGGGTCGACTGTGAGCTAGGTGCTGCTAACTAATTAAATATCTGAAATCCAACTTGCAACCAACTTCATCGCAGTCTCCTTTTCTTCTTCGTGCCTGTCACTACCCAATCTGTACCATCAGCTCATTTGCACACGCACAACCAGATATCCATCCGAGTTTCCATAAATAATGTAATTATGGTACTAAAATAATTAATTTCTATTTTAACTCACTAAAGAATGCTAATAGACATACTTAAAAATGTTTTATGACTTTTCTGAGAAAATTTTCATGCTTTTTACATTCTCCATTAAACTGCTTATGTGATGTCATCATGGGACATGCCTAGAGTAGCTTTAGAGTTGCTTTAGATTATGCACTATATGCCATAATGTTAACATGAAAGGGAATCATAAAACTCCAAATGACTAGATTTATGTATAAATCCAAAGCCGAAAAAGTTAGCTCCAGGAAGTAGCGTAGGATCTAATTTCCACTACAGGTTGGGGCGCAGATGATTGATAAAATAGAAAGGATTTTAATGCATTTATTTTCTCAGGAAATACCTGAATAACCTTTAACATAGTATAGTTTAGTACTCTTACTATTTTTGGGGAGGGAAACACATAATTTAGGTATTTTTTATTAAATAAAAGCGAAGGCGACCCAGATACACTATATTGCCAAAAGTATTTGCTCACCTGCCTTGACTCACATATGAGCTTAAGTGACATCCCGTTCCTAATCCATAGGGTTCAATATGACGTCGGTCCACCCTTTGCAGCTAGAACAGCTTCAACTCTTCTGGGAAGGCTGTCCACAAGGTTTAGGAGTGTGTTTATGGGAATTTTTGACCATTCTTCCAGAAGCGCATTTGTGAGGTCGCACACTGATGTTGGACGAGAAGGCCTGGCTCTCAGTCTCCGCTCTAATTCATCCCAAAGGTGTTCTATCGGGTTGAGGTCAGCACTCTGTGCAGGCCAGTCAAGTTCATCCACACCAGACTCTGTCATCCATGTCTTTATGGACCTTGCTTTGTGCACTGGTGCACAGTCATGTTGGAAGAGGAAGGGGCCAGCTCCAAACTGTTCCCACAAAGTTGGGAGCATGGAATTGTCCAAAATGTCTTGGTATGCTGAAGCATTCAGAGTTCCTTTCACTGGAACTAAGGGGCCAAGCCCAGCTCCTGAAAAACAACCCCACACCATAATCCCCCCTCCATCAAACTTTACACTTGGCACAATGCAGTCAGACAAGTACCGTTCTCCTGGCAACCGCCAAACCCAGACCCGTCCATCAGATTGCCAGATGGAGAAGCGCGATTCGTCACTCCAGAGAACGCGTCTCCACTGCTCTAGAGTCCAGTGGCGGCGTGCTTTACACCACCGCATCCGACGCTTTGCATTGCACTTGGTTATGTATGGCTTGGATGCAGCTGCTCGACCATGGAAACCCATTCCATGAAGCTCTCTGCGCACTGTTCTTGAGCTAATCTGAAGGCCACATGAAGTTTGGAGGTCTGTAGTGATTGACTCTGCAGAAAGTTGGCGACCTCTTCGCACTATGCGCTTCAGCATCCGCTGACCCCGCTCCGTCAGTTTACGTGGCCTACCACTTCGTGGCTGAGTTGCTGTCGTTCCCAAACACTTCCATTTTCTTATAATACAGCTGACAGTTGACTGTGGAATATTTAGGAGCGAGGAAATTTCACGACTGGATTTGTTGCACAGGTGGCATCCTATCACAGTTCCACGCTGGAATTCACTGAGCTCCTGAGAGCGACCCATTCTTTCACAAATGTTTGTAAAAACAGTCTGCATGCCTAGGTGCTTGAATTTATACACCTGTGGCCATGGAAGTGATTGGAACACCTGATTCCAATAATTTGGATGGGTGAGCAAATACTTTTGGCAATATAGTGTATATATATATATTTGGTTGCTAATGCGCAATCTCAGTTTGGCTGCCTGTTTTTCTAGCCACCTAGTGGCTGTTTTTTTTTACCCAGTAGTTACTATTTGTACAGCTAACAAATGCATATATATAAACAACCATAGAATAATAAAAAGTAGATATATGTCTTCTATTTTGAAACAAAATCTCTTCATAATCATATTTTGGTTTTATCTTAATGGGATTGTGGCAAACTGAAAACTACGTTCCATGACTGCGTTTGGATTTCTGCCTGTAAAGCCAGGTTTGTGGCATTGGTCAGAGTAAAGGTATAGGGGAACACCAAGATCTTTATATTTGTAAAGGGGCTTTAGGGGGCTCTGAAACTGGTTCATAGGAAAAACAAAATCAAGAACCTGTTTATATTCCTAATGTTTTTTGTTTTGTTCTTACCAAGAAAAATGTTTACTGGGTCAGCAAATAATCAATGTGTCAAATACTCTGACAGCATAAGTTAGGTATAAAATCCAGTGTAATTATTTTTACTCTGTTAAATGACCGGAAAATAATTACTTCTTTCCATCACTGTGATAAGCTGAAATAATATTACAGGATGGCCACCAGCAGTCATTCTAAATGGGATTAAGTCATTTTTAATTGTGTGCTCAGACTATTCACCACATCGTCTTTCAACAAGAATTCGTATAATTACTAAACATGCATTCAAGACACACCTGAAGGGAGTTTGTTAAGGGAATGTTTTGATTTTAACTGGAGGGATACAGTTACACTAACGGAGAATAATGTGTTAAATTGAACCCAGATTAGATCAACAATATGATCTGAACAAATAAGGCTAGCTTATGTCAGTTTGTGCAACATATTTAAACCTGCAGATATATTTATCGGTTTTAATAATGTCAAATAATACAGAAAAACTAAAGTTGTTACTTTGAAATCATTTAGAAATTAAAAAATAAAAGTTGATTTTCTGCATTTTTGTCAGTGATGGGAGATAAATTAGAACATTAATATATTTACACCAAATTAAAATAGGTGCGGACCTGATGTAGATTATGATTCTGATCAATCAAGGAAGTTTTAAAAGAATTTTAACTCAGAAAAATACCTCTGGGAAACCTTTAAAACTACATGCAAAGGTCAGAGATGCAAAAAACACTCACTTATTCTTTACTGGAATAAAAGTATTGATACCTGTGTAAAAAAAACAAAACACTGGTAAATGTCAAAGTACTGATTGAGCTGCTTTACTTAACTAAAAGTAAGAAAGTAAAGGTTCTATATTGTGCTTAATTTCAAAGGTAAGGGGAAGTTTCTGCATAAAAAAACACAAAACACTTAAAAACTATTCTTAAAAACAGTTTTATACACATAAAAAATTTATAGAATAAATGATTATTGTCAGACAGACTAAAATAGACTGAAATGAACAGAAGTCCTGCAGAAGCATAGCTCTCATAATCACAGCCTCAAAGATGCAAATTGCACTTAAACAGAACTTAAAACTTACAATCAGCTTTGTAAATTAAATTTCTAATAAAGGGGAGATTCATAATTGAATCCTTGCCTTCCTGTTTTTCTATAAACTAACTTTATCTCAGCAGGACAGATTCTCTTAATTTACCCTCTGTTTCGTTGCAGCTAATACGCCATGTTGGATTCAATATCTATTTAAGTAACGAGAAAGTAAGGAGTAGAAAGTACAGATAAGTCTGCAGAAAGTAAATATTTAAGTGGATTAAAGATACAGAAAAAAACTGATCAAGTAGAGAAACAAAGTATTTATTCTTAGTTATTTGAAACCTCTGGTTAAGATTTAGCAGTCTGAGCGATTGAACCCTGAAAGCAGAGCACAAGATACTAAAAGAAGTCTGCAGGACTGAAGGAGGTTGTAGCTACTGTTGATATGATGGTTCATGTAAATCAGACTGTTACCCAGAAAAGCAAAGATCAGAAGTCTAAAATGGGGCTATTTAATAATCAAAGCAGCCGATGTGTTTGATATCAACTTAGTTCATGATCTATAAATCTATAAATCCCTATTTACAAACATACGAGGGGCGTTCAATAAGTAATGCCACTGAAATTTTGCATGCGAAATTATTTAAATTTCTATAGATTAAATCGCAAATTACAGCTCTGCAATAATTGTGGTTTCTGATATACTGATGTTAAAACTGAGACAAGTTAGAGTTTTTGCATTTGAAATGACGCACAGAACGGGTGACTTTTGATCAAATTAAAGTAACTCATAGTGATAATGTCCCATAATATAACCGTGTAAAACGGGCATCGTCACCATAAGTTACTTTAATTTCATTTAAAGTGTCCCGTGGTTTGAGTCCTCTCCAATAGAAAAACCGGATCAATGCTCGTCACTCAACAGGCTCCATTACGGACTTTACTCAGTTCAACACCTGTAAGTCAGAAAACACAAATAATTCAGAGCTGTTATTTGCTACTTAATTTATAGAGATTTAAAATACTTCACATGCAAAATTTCAGCTCGATCAAACATCTGGAAATGGGTCAGGGGCGTTGCTTATTCAACGCCCCTCGTAAGGTGGGATTTCCCCTAATTTTAAAAGTGAATTTCAGGCACTGCACTAAAGGAACTATGGAGGTGGGAGTGTCATGGTTTGGGGATGCTTTACTGCAGCAGGTCTTAGCCAACCCCCTATCTCTAGAAGAATCTAAAGCTGGGCATATACTGTGTGATATTTAAGTGTTGCACGCAGCTACAGCTCAAACTGTACCACAAAAATGCAGGGTTTAAAAGTTCACAGCTCATGCATGTTCTCACACTGTGCGGCCCGATGCTCTGATGTGATCTTACAATGGCCGATTCAATTTCAAACACGTTTGATTTTCTCCCGACTTTAAGATTCCTGAACTTGAGGTGGTAATGAGAGGCTGATCGCCCCTATTTACCCACTGTACGACACGCTACGAGGGTGAAACTCGGCCCGATCGAAAAATTCACGCATGACTGGAGAATTGGCCCGAAAAGGGCAAAAAGTGGTATATGCCTGGCTCGTTTATCTTTAAAAGAAATAAAGAACTGGGCCTGAAATATGACAGAAATCCCACCAAGGTTCAACCCTTTCTATTCTTTTACTTAAATACAAAGCAAAATATCCTGGGTCTATTCAAGACTCGTTTTTTTATAACATGGAGATAAAAAAACTGAATTGGGTAGCACAAACCAAAATGGAGTAGGGTGCCCAAACATTTTTTTCTCAGCTATAATATACATTGTTAGATCAAGTTTGTTTGAATGAATCTAAAAAAATGTTCTTTCTTGATTCAATTGTCTGACTCTAATCCTTTTACAACAGGCTTGTTTTTTCTTTCAAACAAGGATAATCTTCAGCTTATAACAGATACGAGGCACAACAAAATCCAGACTATCTGCTCTTTTCTCTCATTTTTCATGCTATTCACAGACGCACCGCCCAGAGTGGTTTTGCATTTTAGCACAGAAGCAGACAATGGATCCAAACAACCAGAGGGCTGATTAAATTGTTTATCTTGTCAAGTAAGTAAGTAGAAATTGTTTCTCCTCTACAGTTTCTCCTTCCACCCCGGTTGATTAAGCAGGGAGATTTTGGGGTAAGCTTTTAATCAGACACAGAAGCGCAGCATGTGATAGAAAGAAGAAACATCAAACAGAAAACTATAATGAAACCAAAGCCAATGCCTTTAAAAAGCGCACCTTGTTTTAATGTATAAAGACAAAGTTTTATATATTACTTCAAAGATCATCAATAAGTCATTTATAATTGCTAGACAAAAAGATGAACAAAAACTTTACGTTGCAAAATCTGAAAAGTGTGGCCCGCATTTTTAATTAACCCCTTTCACTAGTCTCTTTGTAAAAAATTTTTACCAATTTTTTCACAAAAGAGTTCAAGCTCCTTTTGTACAGGAGAACATTTGTCATAGACTCAATTGGATTTTCTCCAGATTTTGCAGGTATTCTTCACAGGCACTGTTGCTACTTAGCGACTTAGATTAACAATTTTACAGACCCTTCTAGCGACAACGCCAGTGCCCGAGTCACTGGAAACTTAAGCACCAACATGTGAAAGTACAAGTGGCTCTAGAGTTTCTGCCTTCAGCTCAAAGCGCTATGCATATAACGCAGAGCACAGATTCCCACAGTTCTCACTGTAAGCAGACAAACATTGTTGGGGTTAGAAATATTTTATTTATACTCCTTTGTGTTTCATGGGTTGTGTACTAATGAACTATTACAACGTATAATGTGAAATTTATTACTTATTAACTCTTGCTAAAGATCGTTCCAGTTAAAGGTCATGCAACGGACGGGTTGTAAAAGAGGCTTGAGCATCCTCCAGACCTGGCTGCAGAAAGAAATTAAAGGGGGGGCATTCCATTTTTTGGGGGGGCACACATTTTCAGCAAAAATTTGATTTACTTCAAGCTTAACACTAACTTTGTGACCATTCATTCAGTAAAAGAAATCTCAAATCTTTATAAAAACATTTATTAAAATTATTTTAAAATCTTTTAAGAATAATTTGCTGAATTAGAAATCAGCATTTGTTTGATCCTTAGTATTAGAAAAAAATGTGCCCTGATAGGTTTTCTGAACAATGTTCTAATGTCTCCCCCAGCTGCTGGTAGAAACAAGATTTTATACAATCGTTCAGAAACTGGATACCGGTTACATCTGTATTTTGTTGAAAAACATTTATTGAACATTGTTATTGATAAAATTTTAGGTACAATTAGGTCCAGATTAAATAGTCAAAGATCCACAAAATATAAAAAATAAACAATAGTGTAGTACTTTGGCCATTCAAATAACTCAAAAGTTAACTCCTAGTTTGAATCAGAGTCTTTCAAAGTGAACTATTTAGAAATCTGAGTGCAGTATTGACTGCGGGTTATAAAGTCTGACCTCATAAAACACAGTAACGTGTAACTTTGAGCTTAAATCATTCAGTCAGGGGCATTATTCAGGTTTAAATGTTCTGTGCTCATTTCATTTTTTTTTTCTTTTAAGAGACACAAATTACCCTGCAGGAGAAAGAGAAAGCATGCAATGTGTAATATTTACACTGGGAAACAAACAGCATTAAGACTTTCATATATATCTTATTAGCCCTTTTTAGATGAGCTTTGCACTGAAATAGGTTTGCTTTAGGAAATGTAAAGCTGATGTATTTGCTAACCTTTTCTGTGTAAATTCCAGCTGGACCCAGTCCAGGCACATAGATCACATATATGCTGGAATGACTATATTGCACCTGAAACTCTATTGTCATCATTTGATTTATTTAAAAATAAACTGATTGGAAAAGCGTTTTCTTTACTTCAGTGCTGACTGTCTTGCTTACATTTCCAGCAGAAACTGCTCCCTGGCCACTCTCATTTGCTCTGTTTTCAGTACTTATCCTTCTATTGCTTTGAAAATAAGCCCAAATATCCATACCGACGTGCACTGGCTGGTGACCAGACATATTTAAAGCATGTGCGAACGTTAAGTATGTTTGACTCAGTGTCCCGTGACTCCCGCCCCCTCTGTTGTTTGATTGGATGTTGTCTTTAGTCGTCGGTTTGATTGGTTGAATTGTATGATTGAGCTGGCTACGCTGAGTTAAAGCCCCACTATGCCCGCCCATGCCGCCGGGTCTGGCATCCTCTATCACATGTTTCTTCTAAACATGCGTTCTTGGAATGAATTTAGTTGTAAAACAACCACATGCTTTGTTTTAACGTATGTGCTGAGGTTTAAAGTAAGATCCTTATGTGTCCCTTTCCCTTAGTACGACCTCAGCTTGTGTAATTAGGGACATCCCCTGACTTCAATAAATAGTGAGGAGAAAGCTGAAGACTGGCAGAGTGGGATGGAGACCTGTACTGTGCGGTCTCCTCCTACTCTCCTCGTGAGTAAAACTAAACTAATTGTCTCTGTGCCTTTTTCTTTTCCTGCATGTATGTATGTATGATGTTTTAGGTGCTTAGACGTGACAGTTGGACTTTTGTCTGTGCGCTCTGTGTTGCATTTTGTTACAACCTATCTCTGGCCGGATTAGATGTAGACAGAAGCAGGCTAGATGCGGAGGATGATCAGAAAATTACATTTTCCTCTGCTTATCTAATTAGCCTCTTGAGAACGAAAATATAAATAAGATTTCTAATCTGATTATTACACTGAGCTGCTGCTATTGCTCTTAAAGTTTTTAATAACTCAGTCTAGCTGCTTTTTTTCTTATTGGAGTGCTGTTCATATAACTACAACTAATCATATTTTGCTTTCTGAAGTCCTTTTCCAAAAGCACCTCAGCTTATTTGTTAAAAAACACTTATTTATGAGTTCAAACTGCAATGCACAAATATTCATTTATATACTTTCAACAAAATACATGTAGCTGTGGAAGAAACAACTACTAGGAGAAAAAAGCTAAATGCAATTGATAATAAGACTCTTGTCATGATGGCAGCCAATTAAAAAAAAACATTTGTTGTTATGATTCTGGCCTGTCTGCCTGCTCTGCTCTCCCTGTGAGCAATCATCTCCAGCTGCTGCCTGCTGCACTGCAGTGCAATCAGCAGAATGCCTCTCACCTGTGTTCAAGCAGTTATAAGACAGCCTGTGGCAGGCAGACAGGGCCAGATAATTGCAAACCTACTAGCAAGCATTTTCCAGCACTTAAAGTTACCTGACCAAGTCTTTGCTTCACGGATTTTCCCTTTTTGCCTAGCCCTTTTTGGATTTCTCTGCCCTCTGGACAACGACCCTGTTTCTGCCTCTTGACTTCTGCCTCCTGCCAAGCTCCCTTTTCACTAAAGCCTGAGTCTAACTTCCTGGATCTATTCCTGTCTCTGTGCTCCAAGCCACCCAACTGTTGGCCACCCAACAACAGTTTTAAGGAGAAATCTGCTCTATTCATGCTGCTGAGAGGAGGACTCTTTTAAGGTTAGTGGTTTTGTTGGTTTCATGCTTTTCATTATTTAAACTCCTTCAAGCCACTAACCTAAATCTCCCTCCTTAGAAATCCCTGACCCACGGTGGATGTGCTCCTGATGTTCTAAGTTTTTAATAAACTGTTCAATTCCTTATTCTGTGTTCTGGCTGAAACTTTGGGTCTTCTGACTGGATCATTACAGAATTATCTGGCCAAAAAATGGACCCCTCGCCAGCACAGCAGTGGCGTAGCAGTGTGGATAATTCCATCGCTCGTCTTGATGCAGGAATGAATGAAATTATTTCCATGTTACGCACCTTGTCTCCTGTCTCTGTTCAGGCCCCACCACAGCCAGCTGCCATTAATCCCCATACCGTTTCTACCATGGTTAAGGAACCAAAGCTGACCCCTCCAGAATTATTTAAAGGAGACCCGGATCAGTGTCGAGCCTTTTTGACTCAGTGTGAGATACACTTTGAGTTGCAACCATCCTCCTTCCCTACTGAGCGCTCCAGAGTGGCATTCGTCATTTCACTATTGTCAGGTAAAGCTAAACAATGGGGCACAGCTGAATGGCAGAATAACTCTGTTTCCTGTTCTTCTTACTCTGAATTCTCTAAGGAGCTCATTAGAGTGTTCGATCCTGTTCTCCCTAACCGTGAGGCCGCCAGGAGGTTGTATTCCTTAAGGCAGGGGGAGAGGAGTGTGACCTCGTTTATCATCGATTTTCATGTGCTAGCTGCAGACAGCAGTTGGAATCAGGAGGCATTAATGGATGCCTTTATGGAAGGACTAAATGATAACATCAAGGATCAACTGGCTACCCAAGCGTATCCCAAGTCACTGAAGGAACTGGAAGATTTGGCTACTCAAATTGATCTCCGGCTCACTGAGAGGAGAAGAGAGAGACGACATAGGGAGGTTTTGTCTACCCCAGCCTCCCACTCAGGATCTCACCCCTGGCTGAGAAGCTCTCCTCCTGCTTCCCAAACATCCAATCCAGAGCCCATGCAATTGGGGAGAACTAAGGTTTCTCTGGAGGAGCGTTCTCGTCGCAAGCAACTAAACCTGTGTTTTTACTGTGGGGGACAGGGCCACGTTGCTGCCAAATGCCCGCTAAAAGGCCAGGCTCAGTAGAGGTGAGGGGTTCTCTACTGAGCCGTGGCTCTATGACTGTCTCCTCACTCTCCTTCCCTGCTAACATGTTAGTCTCCTCTGTTTCCCACCAGGTCTCAGTATTTATTGACTCAGGAGCAGATACTGAGTTTTTGGATAAATCCTTTGCCAAGAACCATGGCATCAAACTTCTACCCGCACCTTCTAACCAGACTGTCCTCGCTCTGGATGGACACCAAATAAACAGCTCAAATGAGGTCACTGAGAAGGTTAAGCTTACTTTGGGGGGAAATCATCTGGAGGAGATTACGTTTGTTGTTATCCACTCCCCCCAGTTACCCATTATTCTGGGAGCTTCATGGCTTAAGAAGCACAATCCCCACATTGACTGGCAAGCTAAGGAGATCCTGGGTTGGTCCAGGTCCTGTTCAGCCACCTGCTTATCGTCTGCTAATTTTTTGCCTCTTCCAGACTATGCCATGGAAGAGACTTACCCGGATTTGTCCAAGGTTCCGTCAGAGTACCATGACCTCAAGGAGGTTTTTAACAAGTCTAGAGCCACAGCCCTCCCACCTCATAGACCTTATGACTGTGCCATCGAGCTTCTTCCAGGTACCTCACCCCCTAGGGGACGTCTTTACTCTCTATCTGTTCCAGAAAACCAAGCTATGAAGAAATATGTGGAGGACTCCCTAAAGGCTGGGATAATCCGAACTTCCTTCTCTCCTGCTGGGGCTGGATTCTTCTTTGTTGGTAAGAAGGATGGGTCCCTGAGACCATGTATCGATTACAGGGGGCTGAATGAAATCACTATTAAGAACCGGTACCCCCTCCCACTCATGAATTCTGCATTTGACCAGATTCAAGGAGCCCAGATTTTTACCAAGTTGGACCTACGCAATGCTTACCATTTGGTTCGCATCAGAGAGGGAGACGAGTGGAAGACTGCTTTTAACACCCCCACTGGCCATTATGAGTACCTGGTCATGCCTTTTGGGCTGACCAATGCCCCAGCAGTGTTTCAAGCCTTGGTGAATGACGTCCTGAGGGACATGGTGGGACAATTTGTTTTTGTATATCTAGATGACATCTTGATATACTCCCAGGATCTTGAGACCCACAAAAAGCATGTTCAGTCAGTCCTCCTGCGCCTACTCCAGAACCACCTTTTTGTCAAGGCAGAGAAGTGCGAGTTTCATACCACCTCTACTTCCTTCCTTGGTTTCATCATCTCTCCCAATAAGGTTATTGTGGATCCCTGCAAAGTTACGGCGGTTCTAGAATGGCCCACCCCTACTAATCGTAAACAACTACAAAGGTTCCTGGGGTTTGCTAATTTTTACCGCCGTTTTATCCGCAACTACAGTCAGGTTGCCGCCCCTCTTCATGCCATAACCTCATCTAAGGCTAAGTTTGTTTGGGGTAGTCAAGCAGAGGAGGCTTTCACCAAGCTCAAGACACTGTTCACCACTGCCCCAGTTCTCCGGTCCCCTGATACTGAGAGACAATTCATAGTGGAGGTTGACGCCTCTAGCACTGGGGTAGGTGCGGTCCTGAGCCAGAGGACCTCGGATGGTCGGATTCACCCTTGTGCTTTTTTTTCTAGGACATTGTCACAGGCTGAGCGTAACTATGATGTGGGGAATCAGGAACTCCTGGCAGTTAAATTAGCCCTTGAAGAATGGAGGCACTGGTTGGAAGGGTCAAAGGAACCGTTTCTGGTCTGGACTGACCATAGGAACCTGGAGTACTTGAAGTCTGCTAAGCGCCTTAACTCCAGGCAAGCCAGATGGGCCCTGTTCTTCGGACGATTTAACTTTGTCCTTTCTTTCAGACCCGGAATCAAAAACATGAAACCGGATGCCCTGTCCAGAATTCATGAACCTTCTGAGCTGATGACCAGTGGAGCTGGGGAGTTCATTCTCCCAGAGGCAGTCCGGTTGTCTGTTACTATGTTGGAACTAGAAGGAGAGGTCAGGGATGCCATAAAGGACTTTCCGGTTCCCTCTTCATGTCCTCCAGATCGACTGTTTGTCCCAGACCGCCTGGTCCCCAAGGTACTGGACATGTGCCACTGCTCCCGTCTTTTCTGTCACCCAGGAGTCAGTAAGACGATACAGGTGGTCCGCTCGCAGTTCTGGTGGCCATCCCTGACAAAGGATGTCAAGGAGTTTGTTGCTACCTGTCAAAGATGTTGCCAAGCTAAGCCTTCCCGCCGCCCACCCTCGGGGTTGCTGCGACCCCTTCCGATCCCATGCCGTCCCTGGTCTCACATCGCCATGGACTTTGTCACAGGTCTACCCCCCTCTAATGGTTTCACTGTCCTGTTGACTGTCATCGACAGGTTCTCCAAGATGGTTCATCTGGTGCCCCTCAAGGGACTACCATCTGCTAAGGAGATGGGGGTGGTCTTAGCTCGTGAGGTCTTCCGTCTTCACGGCCTGCCCAAGGACATTGTCTCGGATAGAGGACCACAGTTTGTTTCCAGGTTCTGGAGGGAGTTTTGCTCCATGCTGGGCATCTCTGTCAGTTTATCTTCTGGTTTCCACCCACAGACTGATGGACAGACGGAGAGGGCCAACCAAGAGATCGAAACCAAGCTTCGCATTCTCTGTGAGTCTGACCCAACCAAGTGGTCTCACAACTTGCCATTGGTGGAGCAGGCTATCAACGCTCTCCCGTCCTGTACCACTGGTCTTTCCCCCTTCTATGTTGTCTATGGTTTTCAGCCACCGACGTTCTCGATTCAAGAAAGGGAGGCCAAAGTCCCCTCTGCCTACGCCGCTGCCGTCAGGTGTCAACGTATCTGGAGGAGGGCCAGGAGGTCCATGATCAGGATGTCTGGGGTTCAGTCCAGGTCTGCCAACCGCCATCGTCTACCCGCTCCCGACTACCAGGTGGGCCAGAAGGTCTGGTTGTCCTCTAAGGACCTTCCCCTGCGGGTAGAATGCCGTAAGTTGGCACCCCGCTTTATCGGCCCTTTCCCAATTGCCAAGGTTGTGAACCCAGTGGCTGTCCGTCTCCAGTTACCCCGGTCTATGCGGATTACACCCACATTCCATGTGTCCCGGGTGAAGCCCTATGTCCCACCTCGCTTTGGGTCCACCTCTGACCTCCCTCCTCCGCCCCGGTTTTTGGATGGTGACCCTATCTACACGGTCCGCCGTATCCTCCGATCCAGGAGGCGGGGACGGGGGGTCCAATATCTGGTGGACTGGGAAGGATATGGACCAGAGGAACGGACTTGGATTCCAGGCCGTTTTATCCTTGACCGGACTCTCATCAGGGACTTCCACCACCTCCACCCTGATCAGCCTGGTGGCCCGTCCGGAGCCGGACCTTGAGGAGGGGGTACTGTTATGATTCTGGCCTGTCTGCCTGCTCTGCTCTCCCTGTGAGCAATCATCTCCAGCTGCTGCCTGCTGCACTGCAGTGCAATCAGCAGAATGCCTCTCACCTGTGTTCAAGCAGTTATAAGACAGCCTGTGGCAGGCAGACAGGGCCAGATAATTGCAAACCTACTAGCAAGCATTTTCCAGCACTTAAAGTTACCTGACCAAGTCTTTGCTTCACGGATTTTCCCTTTTTGCCTAGCCCTTTTTGGATTTCTCTGCCCTCTGGACAACGACCCTGTTTCTGCCTCTTGACTTCTGCCTCCTGCCAAGCTCCCTTTTCACTAAAGCCTGAGTCTAACTTCCTGGATCTATTCCTGTCTCTGTGCTCCAAGCCACCCAACTGTTGGCCACCCAACAACAGTTTTAAGGAGAAATCTGCTCTATTCATGCTGCTGAGAGGAGGACTCTTTTAAGGTTAGTGGTTTTGTTGGTTTCATGCTTTTCATTATTTGAACTCCTTCAAGCCACTAACCTAAATCTCCCTCCTTAGAAATCCCTGACCCACGGTGGATGTGCTCCTGATGTTCTAAGTTTTTAATAAACTGTTCAATTCCTTATTCTGTGTTCTGGCTGAAACTTTGGGTCTTCTGACTGGATCATTACATTTGTAGAGGAATGAATCCTTTAAAGTAGCTAAAAAGCATTAACAAATCGAATAACGAGATGTGTGCATGGGGACGTTGCTTGGTTTATTTAAATAGAGTGCAGTTCATGCTAGAGCAGCCAATCAGCACACATGAAATGGACTTTTTTGCGTCTACAGGTGGGCAATTGCCTTCGCAGCTATGCAAAAGAGAGTTTTTTGTGTGTGTATTTAATGCTGATGAACCATCTTTCCTGATGGAAGTGACAAACAGCTCATCCTCCAGGTGGGCGGGGTCTGTGGCAATGAGTCCGGCCTTCTTCTTGACAACAATCCCATGTTCTGTCTTTACCCACAAGTCTTCTCAAAGAGAATTAGCTTTAGAATTTGGCATTGAGCTAAAAGTGTGTGAGTCTAGTTGAAAAACCATATTATCAGGTGTTTTCCATCCAGTGTAGGCCAACTTTCTTCCAGGATTACCCTCCTTTAAATTTTTTATCACTGATTTGAGTTGCTTAATTCACTCAATAAACAAAAGTACCATTGCAAAGACAGAGTGATTGGTTACAGTTATGTTAGACTAGAATCCTTTCTCCTGCAGTTTGATTTAAACATGATATAACAGCACAGAAAAAGAAGAAGTAAGCTGAAATATACCCAATATGGACATTTACTAAAAGGGTCCTTGTCTCTTCTCTCAGTCTCATACAGGTTAAAAAGGTGTCCCTGCGTGATTTGAAGGTGAAGAAGGTGCAGCAGAGATTCTTGCATATCATCTGCTTCTTAATGAGAAAGCTCTGCTAAAGTTTGAGCAGGCAGGCATTTCATGGAGCTCAGGGTTGTAACCAGGAATTGAAAAACATGTGAACACATGCACTCACGCACACACACACACACAGTGAGCCGTAGTGATTAGACCCGCCCTGGATGTGAATAGCAATTAACTGCAATCACAACCCTGTCCCTCTGCTCCCACAGACCCCTTCCAGGCTCCCTCCTGCATCTGTATGTCAGCCGTTTCACGGGTTTATGTCTCGATTATTATGTTTGAATAGATCCCTTAGAGTTTCACAGGTCATTCAGAATGTGCAGCAGGTGCGCTGATGTTAAACAGACACTTTATAGCAACATTAATACAAATTCATTTCAACTAGATTAAATATTTCAGTGAAATGAAAACAAACTAATTAGTTCTAAATTAATATATTCCAAAAAAAAAAAAAAAAGAGTTCTCATCTTGGAGTCAGTGCACAATGTTGACAAAGGTTCAGCTGAATGTTGGCTGAGGGGTGCAACTTACCTGCATATACATAAATATACTGCATATACATGCATAAAATTTAAAAAGTATTGCAAGAACAAAAAGGAGACAAGGTAACAAAAACTAGCCTTAACCTAACTTTGCATAGTGGATATGCTCCAGACCAATAGGGGGACACGAAGACTCCTAGTAAAGGTTTTAGACCAAATGCTCAGACATATACAGGTAAAAGCCAGTAAATTAGAATATTTTGAAAAACTTGATTTATTTCAGTAATTGCATTCAAAAGGTGTAACTTGTACATTATATTTATTCATTGCACACAGACTGATGCATTCAAATGTTTATTTCATTTAATTTTGATGATATGAAGTGGCAACAAATGAAAATCCAAAATTCCGTGTGTCACAAAATTAGAATATTAAGGCTAATACAAAAAAGGGATTTTTAGAAATGTTGGCCAACTGAAAAGTATGAAAATGAAAAATATGAGCATGTACAATACTCAATAGATGGTTGTTGCTCCTTTTGCCTCAATTACTGCATTAATGCGGCGTGGCATGGAGTCGATGAGTTTCTGGCACTGCTCAGGTGTTCTGAGAGCCCAGGTTGCTCTGATAGTGGCCTTCAACTCTTCTGCGTTTTTGGGTCTGGCATTCTGCATCTTCCTTTTCACAATACCCCACAGATTTTCTATGGGGCTAAGGTCAGGGGAGTTGGCTGGCCAATTTAGAACAGAAACACCATGGTCCGTAAACCAGGCACGGGTAGATTTTGCGCTGTGTGCAGGCGCCAAGTCCTGTTGGAACCTGAAATCTCCATCTCCATAGAGCAGATCAGCAGCAGGAAGCATGAAGTGCTCTAAAACTTGCTGGTAGACGGCTGCGTTGACCCTGGATCTCAGGAAACAGAGTGGACCGACACCAGTAGATGACATGGCACCCCAAACCATCACTGATGGTGGAAACTTTACACTAGACTTCAGGCAACGTGGATCCTGTGCCTCTCCTGTCTTCCTGCAGACTCTGGGACCTCGATTTCCAAAGGAAATGCAAAATTTGCTTTGGTCAGAAAACATGACTTAGGACCACTCAGCAGCAGTCCAGCTCTTTTTTTCCTTAGCCCAGGTGAGACGCTTTTCGCGCTGTTTCTTGGTCAACAGTGGCTTGACACGAGGTATGCGGCAGTTGAAACCCATGTCTTTCAAGTGTCTCTTGGTGGTGGATCTTGAAGCACAGACTCCAGCAGCTGTCCACTCCTTGTGAATCTCCCCCACATTTTTGAATGTTTTTTTTTTTCACAATCTTGACTAGGGCGCGGTGATCCCTATCGCTTGTACACTTTTTCTAACCACACTTTTTCCTTCCCTTTGCCTCTCTATTAATGTGTTTGGACACAGAGCTCTGAGAACAGCCAGCCTCTTCAGCAATAACCTTTTGTGTCTTTCCCTCCTTGTGCAATGTGTCGATGGTCGCCTTTTGGACAGCTGTCAAATCTGAAGTCTTCCCCATGTTTGTGTAGGCTTCAGAACTGGATTGAGAGACCATTTAAAGCCCTTTGCAGGTGTTTTGAATTAATCAGCTGATTAGTTTGTGGCACCAGGTGTCTTCAAAATTTAACCCTTACACAATATTCTAATTTTGTGACACACGGAATTTTGGATTTTCATTTGTTGCCACTTCAAATCATCAAAATTAAATGAAATAAACATTTGAATGCATCAGTCTGCGTGCAATGAATAAATATAATGTACAAGTTACACCTTTTGAATGCAATTACTGAAATAAATCAAGTTTTTCAAAATATTCTAATTTACTGGCTTTTACCTGTAAGGCTTTGTCATAATGTGTGCTCTAAGCCCTCTATCTATGGAAGCAAATCATTACCATATTTTAAATGAAAAAGCATTTTCAGAAATGCTTTTTCATTTTAAGAATGTGGCTGCATAGTTTGACTCATAAATGAAGTTAGTAATCAATAATCCTGTTTGCATTTTCATGTTCTTCTTTAACACTGCTCATCCTTTTACTTAATTAAAATGAAAAAGACATTTGAGATTTATTTTTCAAAATGTACCCCAGCAAATACATACCAAAATTCTATTTGAAATGCAAAATTTGAAAATGAAAAAGCATTTCTGGAAATGCTTGGAGTAATCAATCATCCTATTTGCATTTGCATTTTCTTCTTTAAGATTGCACATTTTATGAAATAATCAAAGAGAAAACACAGCGGACATTGCTTTTTCGTTTTCGTGGTCTGCCAGCAAAGTACTGTCCATAACTCGAAAACGAAAAGCATTCTGAGCGGCGGGCGCAGCAGAGTGACGTCAGCAGCCGCTCTTCCTCAGGTCCTTGCTGACCGGGCTACACATCTTGTTCTGTAGGGGGCGCTGTGCACGTCTCCATTGTGTTTTCTCTTTGATTATGGCATAAAATGTGCAGTCTTAAAGAAGAAAATGCAAATAGGATGATTGATTACTAATTTAATTTATGAGTCAAATAATGCAGCCACATTCTTAAAATTAAAAAGCATTTCTAGAAATGCTTTTTCATTTTCAAATTTTACATCTCAAATGTAATTTTGGGTATGTATTTGCTGGGGTAGATTTTGAAAAATAAATCTCAGATGTCTTTTTCTTTTTCATTTTAATTTGGTAAAAAGATGAGCGTGTTAAGAAGAAAATGAAAATGCAAACAGGATTATTGATTACTAATTTCATTTATGAGTCAAACAATGCAGCCACATTCCTAAAATGAAAAGCATTTCTGAAAATGCTTTTTCATTTGAAATATGGTAACAATTTGCTTCCATATATATCCCTATATAGGGCAGGGACTATATAGTAGACATTTCAGTGCTCTGAGTTAACACTAGAACTCTGAAGAACTTTATTTACATTAATTAGTTGGTCATGTTAACTGACTTTTCCTGTTTCTATATTTCCTTAATTTTAACAGTTTTTTTTACTAAAATAAAAATGCATAAAATAAATATAGTTAATTTTACTTTACTTTTACTTTGATCTCTCTATTAATTGCATTGTAAATTCTTCCAGCGGTTGATCGACATTCGGTACCGTTGTCTAGCAACCAACATTCTACCTAGACCTTTTTGGCTATACGGAGCGAAACAGGCTTTAGAAATGCTTTAAAATATTGACAATAGCAATTCGGGTGGAGAGGGAGAGACCGATGATCCAAGGCTGATCACCCACTGAACAAAATCTGTGTACTTAAAATGTTTAAATAACGAGCGGTTTTCTCTCGCCCCCTGAAAAAATCCCATGATGTTTATGAAGAGAGCTCTTGCGACCTATTCGTGCTTGCATCAGCTCGTCTAGTGATCACAGATGTACACTACTTTTCAAAGTGCATTGTGGGAAATTTTCAGTGCACTACTTTTTCATTCACATTCAGACACCCCTACAAAATGATGTAACCCCCACATAGAAGCACATTTGGACACAGCCAGTGTGTTTAAAAAAGATGCATGTACTGATAAAGCTTACATTTCTTATTTCCCTCTAAATGTTTTCTGGATGGCATCCTATTTATGTTAATAATAAGTGGAATTGATATCAACATCTATGGTCTGGTGTGTTTTGGTGATTATCTCCCCCTAGTGGTGTAGAGGAATATCATTGCGTTCAGCTACTTTTTTCTAAATTGCAGTTATTTTGCTACTTTACATTTTTTTGTGTTTTCAGCAGGTTTTATGTTTGTATCACTCTATTTTCTTTGCATGTAACATCTGTCCCTTGCCATTTTCCTTCACATAGGTTTGGTGTGTTAGTCTCATTTTTGTCTTTGCAGTACTTTTTCCTCTTTGTTGGGAATTAATGTATTCATATTGGGTTTGCACAACTCAACCACTAGACCTTCCCCATGCATATCCAATTCAGAATATGCATGTGAAAAAGGGTTAGCAAGACTTTATCCAGGCATTGTTTACTGCAAACACTACTGTACTCCATTTTCTTCCAGTATAAGGTAGTTCTACCCTTAGGTTGGCCATTGAACCTGTCATTCCCATTGGTCCTAATCACATTCACTTACCGCATTTAAATCTCTATATTTTTTCCCCACTAACTTCTTTATCTGCATTCTTAAGGCCATCTCAACGCTTTTAATTATGAGTTTCTAAAGCTACCTCAGTGAGCCGAAAAAAGAGAAGAACATTGCTGACTGTGGCATTTGACTTTTATAAAGAAATAGATAGAGAGAAAGCTGTGGAAAAAGTCAGTGTTGCTTTTTGTGTGTCTTTCTAGATGTCAAACAATGAACGAAGCGTGTAAGCCAAGGTCCTTTAGAGAAAACCGGAGAAAAAAAATAGTGAGAAAAAAAAGATGAGGTAGTAAAAATCTGAAAAGAAGGAATGCAGGAAAATTGCATGCTTCTGGGCAACTTTCAATAATAAAAAAAAAAAATGGAAATCAAAGGGTTTAAAAAAGATGGTTCACTGTGCTGATAGAATTGCTTTGATGTAGTCCCACATTTAGGTGTTTCTAAAACGCTTCTACCCCTGCTCTGTAGTCAATTCCAACTAACTTTATCATAAGTGCTGACTATAGAGATCATTATGAAAGACTCACAAAATTAATCTATATTTACATTTATTTCAGCTGCAGTAGAATACATATTCTCTCAAATAACAACAATTACTTTTGTCAGTTTCAAGCACACATTTCTACGTTTTTATGCCCCATTTGGAATGGAGACATGTTTGAAGGATCCTGTGATATTTCCTTAAATGATCTCACTTCAGTAATTCAAGATTTCGTGCTAAACGTTTCAAAGATTTTACAGAAGTAAGTTAAAGAAAAATCTAACAAAAGAGCAATAAAGTGTTTTCCATCCATTTTCAAACACACTTAATTCCAAGTGGTGTTGCTGGTGCCTATCTCCAGCTGTCTACGGGCGAGAAGCAGGGTACATACACCCTGGACAGGTTGCCAGTCCATCACAGGGCAACACAGAGACAAACAGAGAAGCCAATTAACCTAACAGTCATGTTTTTGGAGTGTGGGAGGAAGCCAGAGTACCCAGAGAGAACCCACGCATGCTCAGGGAGAACATGCAAACTCCATGCAGAAAGACCCCAGGCTGGGAATCAAACCTGGAACCTTCTTGCTGTTAAAAAAAAATTAACAAAGGTTCTTTTAAAATTTCTGTCTGGATTGTTACTTCGTGTCACAGAAATCCTAAAAGATTTTGCAGAACATAACCCTGTATTTCAGAAACTCTTGCCGGTATTTGCAAAAAAATATATATATATAATTAAACTATATTATATTTAATTAGAGTGGTTTTCAGAAAAACAAAATTTGGGATTTTGCTTAAGTTTTTTTTAGGTTAGTAGCTCAGCTTTTTGGATTAGATCCTGTTTTTAAGCAAGGAAAGAGTGAAAGATTAATAATAACAGTAAAAAACATGCAATTATATATTTAAGTTTTTTTATTTTTCAGAAAGTCAGAAAAATCCCATTGTAAATTAAACTTTTGCAAATAAAAAAAATGAACAAAAATTTGCCTTTTAAAAGTTGTGATTGTTTCGTATTATAAAAATGCTTTTGCACTTATAATTTATAAATTACTAAAAGCAAATAAAAAAATAACATTTGTTATTTTTGTTAATTAACAACAGAGTTTATACAGGCTTGAATAACTCAAATTTAATGCTTTTTATTGCTCTTTAATGCTCTTAGAAATAATTTTAATGCCACCAACAGGTACCCTTCCACAGGCTGCAGCCATGTCCCGAATTCCTCGTTTTCCAAACACTTTTGTTGAAATTTGCTTTTTCCCCTCTATTCTCTAGCTTTTTCTCCGACTCAAGCTTCTTTTCTGAACATGCAGCTTTGCAATCAACCGGAAGCAGTTCCACGCAAATATATATCGTGATATAGTATGTCTGACGAAATTGTTTTTATATACATTTTTTTAAATAAAGCATTTTAAATGCCGCAATAAAAACATTTAATGAATTTTAATGCCAATTAAGGCCTTAATTAAAAAAAATAATAATTTAATGACTTTTAATGACCCGCGGAAACCCTGAACAACTTCTGGGCCTCTTCTCTAAATACCTTACAGGGGGATGATTTCCTGCGTTTCGTCTCTGTGGGGTTTCTCTGCAGCTAGGTTTTTGTGATTAGTTAAATGAACACTTTAACAAGCACCCCTGCTTAGTTTAGTGAATACTCTCGCCTGGTGTGTTATAGGAGCAACACTAACGCACTGATGTTTAATTCAATTTTTTTGTTTTCTTATTTAAATGTAAATATCCCTAGGGTTTAATCCTGATGGAACAATAAGACCTGGTTTCTTAGGAACTGTAAGGAACATTTTTTTCTTAAACTGTGTGAAGTTTAAAGTTTAGACTGAAATAAGCTGCAGTGGAAGAACCTTGAGAGAGGCTGTTTCCACACAGAGACAGTCAGTTTCCCTCCTACTGACAGTAACAAAGCGCATGGCCAGTTTCATAAAATGCAGTTTTTCAATGCTAATCTCTATAGATAGAGACATGCTGTTACTTTAGAAAACTGAATTCACAGGCATGAAGAAATGAAGCGTTTTTTTTTGGAGTGCTAGCACATCTGCATTTCTAAAGCAGGTGCAGAGTTTCTCTCAGGAGAGAGGGAGGCATTTGAAACCCAATATGACTGCGGATTTCGGTTTAAATGTTTGCAGGAGGCACTTAAGGTAGAGAGATTGGAGCTGAATGCAGATGGGAGGTATTATCAATCTTTTAAATTAGACATGTCCCCTCTTTATGCATATATGCTGTCTCTCAATTGTATATCATTTATATAAACCCCTGAGGCAGAGGTGGAACCATATTGAGGCTTCCTACCGCTCTCTTTCACAGGAAAGGATGTTAATAACTGCTAATGAGTTTGTGGTAACTCAGTCACTAGTACACAGAGCGGTGTTGCTGCGGGGGGGATACATGCAAAAACACATTTGATTTCATTGTAACATTTCTGAAGAATTACAAGACATCTGTAAAATCACAAATAACTGCTTTACTAATTACTTTTAACACTTTTCCAGACTCATGGTAGTGATTCTTTTATCCCAACAATCACAAAAAATAGGATAAAAAGCTGTTATCAGGTTTTTAGCTTCATTTATGCAGTTCCTAAGGTAATGAAGAACTGGTTGTTAAGCAAGTCATTCAACTTTGAACAGAAATACATAAACTAAGATGGCTTTTGACACAATAAAATACTATAATTAATCAAGCAGCTATTTTATTGAGGTTCAGGACATTGGTTCGTTCGTGAACAACGCCACTTTAGAGGAGTGGTCGATGTGGAGAACATGGTGGCAATGTCAGAAAACGTCTAGAGCAGAAGGAAAGAAAGTCTGACAATGAAACAAAGGAGGAAAAGCCTAAGAAAAAGAAAACACCACAAAGCAGGTTGAGAATTTCTGGGTTTTACATTTAGAAAGGTTGGAAATCTAGTTCAAGTCAACTTTATCATACCACAAACATATAACAATAACAAAATTGAGGCTAGTAAAAATGCTAAGTTGGGTTGCAAAGTGCCTTGAAAGCATGAAGGTTCCAGGTTTGATTCCCGGCCCGGGTCTTTTTAGATGGAGTTCACAAACTGCAAAAACAATCTGAAAATGAGTAAAAATTTCTTAAATTAAGTGTATTTACGCTTAATTTGAATTGGTAAATAAGATGACCTGCCAATGGTATTAGTATATTTACTCTCCAATTTCCAATCTGTCTCACCTAACTGCTGAATTCAAGAAAAAATGCTTCTATTTTAAGAAAATGTTACTAAATTAGATTTACAGTTTTTGCAGTGCATGTTCTCCTTGTTCTCTCCGGGTACTCCGGTTTCCTCCACAGTCCAAAAACATGACTGTTAGCTTAAATGGCTTCTCTAAATTCTCCACAGGTGTGAGTGTGTGAATGGTTGTTTGTCCTGTGTGTCTCTCTGTTACCCTGCGATGGACTGGCAACCTGTCCAGGGTGTACCCCGCCTCTCGCCCATTGACAGTTGGAAATAGGCACCAGCACCCCTCGGGACCCCATCAGGGATAAGTGTGACGGAAAATAGATGGATGGAAAAATGCTAAGTTGCTAGTAACTTTGGAAAACTGGCAGCGAAAATGTTAATGACCAGTCCTAACTGTAAAGAAACTTGGCGTACCACAAGGATTTGTTATGGGCCCACTCCTCTTTTTTTTTTTTTTTTTCAAAAATCAACAAACATTTTGTCCCTCAATTGATAGTGGAAACATTTACGCCAATGATGCATTTTATAAGAAACATAAAGGCCTGAAGATTGACAAATGCTAACCTCACTGTTAGCTCAAGTTCTTATGTGTCATATGTCTCATTAAATACAAATTGCATGGATGTAATTGTGGAAAAAGCCAGACATTAACAATGATTCGGATTATTTTGATCTAAGACATGAAAACAGAGACAATGCAACATTTTAAACGTCAATGAATCAATATAGATTCACAAATATCTTACAAACAGCAAGTGAAAAAGGAATGAAATTCAACTTGCTTTGCAACTAAGTTTCTGGAAACAACTTGACTCCACAGTCAACCAAGTTGAGTAACAACATAAATATGTACACCACATATTTGTTTTTTGATTATTACCGTTGTTTGACACCAACATTTTACGTTTTTCATAAATCAAATTTGATTAATTAAACAATATTCTGCTTAAAGATGTGAAATACCCTGCCATAATTCTATTCATAACTTCCTGGTATTTTAACTTATTCGTTGATGGCATGTAAGAAGATTTCCAGTATTTTTTGGAAGAGAAAATCCCACAGTATAACAGATCTTCCTCCGTGCTTAACAGTGGGTACAGGTTGCTTTTCCAAGAATCAAACCATCTCTAAATCAGAAAATGAACATGGGGTAGGAACATTCTAATGTCACATTAGGCATCTCTTCTTTTAAAGCCACCTGTTGTCTAGTGCACTGATATGCCATTAATCTATAGATGAAATCAGATTATAGGTTTTGTTGGTTTATCTATACCCTTAATTAAACACTAGCTGAAACATTTTGGTTAAGGGTAACATGTTTTAAAGTTCAGCCTCAACTTTTGATCCCCACTCCCATAAAATTAATAAATATTACTAAAGTACCTCAGAATCAATGAGGATTCTGAAGCCTAGCCCGATCCCAACTGTTTGCCGTCAGTTTTAATGAACTAACGATTCCCTCTTCATAACAGGCAGGTATTTAACACCAGAACAGCCCAGCTTGATGAGCTCAAAGGCTGCCACGCCGACTACATGAGACTAGCAGAGATCATAGAGGCTTACCGCTTCAATGATTTGCACGATCGTTTTTTGCTGACTTGTTCCCAGCATGACTTCCTCTTCTATCCCGACTGATTGTTGAAGACCTTGCAGGGAGCTGTCATCCTCCTACATTAGAATGGGGTGCAAACTGATTCGGGGAGAATCTCTAGCATAATCCAAAACTTTTCCTTCCATTTTATATGCACAGGCTTGTGTGTGTCTAATGATTAGGGAAGGAGATCCCCTGGGATCCTCAGCTGTCAGACTCATTACCAGTCCTTCCCTGACAGTTTCCTACCCTTTCTCTTCTGGTCTATAATGACCCAAAAACTCCATGTGGGTCAGAACATACGGCGAACCCTCCATTCCAGCCTTCATATCAACTGCTACCCACAACCCACTCATCCTTTTTGCCACCATCCTTCTTTTCCCTGAGGAAATCAACAGCTGTTTTCTTTTTCTCCACCTCCTTTATCATTTAGAGTTTTTTTCCCCCTCTGTCCCCTCTCTTGCTCTCCATCTGGATCAACCAAACCTGTCTTTCTTTCATTTAGAGCCAGACTCAACTCTCCTAAGGTCAACTATAGGTTCCCACGCACTCATTTCTATTGCCAGCCCTTCAGGTCTCTGAGGAAGGTTTCCCAGCCAGCAGGAGCCTCTGCTGCCATCTCCTGGCTAGAACTATTACTCAAAACATCCTGTTTCTCAGGCAAAGTTAGTCATTTTGAATTTTTGACATCCAAATATAATATTAACACAATGGGTGTGACATAACAACTGGCAAACATTTTCTTTGGGGTAATTAAACTCAATATTTCTGTGCAGATATTACACAAGTTTAACAGCTGAATCAGCCATTTTTGTATTTGCTTAATGTAATCTATCATTTTGATTAAATTCCAACATTAAAAGGTGATTTAACTTCAGTTTATTTAACTAATTACTAATACTATATGGATTTGTTCCCCACACCCTCTTTCTTCATCGACTATTGGCAATTTCTGGCAGTTTCAGCAATACTTTTGCCTTTTTAACCAATAAAGAAATTACTTTTCAGGCAGGATGTTAGCTGGTTAGTTAATCAATTAAAGTTTTCCTAAAAAGAAAATGTTCATCTAACTTAACAAAATTACATTTATCGGCCTTTTTTTTTTTAAACATCAAAGTTTTATTTTTACTTTTTTTAAGTACATAACCCTTCTTTAAAATAAGCCTAAGCAAACAAACTGCCTAAGAGAGTTTAAAAGCTCCAAGAAGCAAAATATTGAAATATTTTGGCTGAACTAAAGGCCCATTTTGCTAAAATTATGAAATCCAGATGGAAGTGTGATGTGTACAGGAATAAAAATGAGTTTCTGGAAGCTATACAGTTTTTGTTAATTAAGAGAAACAGCAAACAGCTGCAAAAAAATCTGTTTAGAAACAGAATAATAAATGATTACAGTCCCTAAACTCTATCAAAATTAATTTTTCCCAAGAGAAACTTAAAACGAATCTAAAAATAAGCTTTTACTTAATTTCAAAAATAGAAAAGATATTTTATTAAAGCCATAAATAGTTACTACCTATAAACCTATAAAACAAGATGCCAATTAACCATTTCATAAAAAGCCATATATATTTAGACATCTTAAATACTGGCAACATTTACCTAAGTCTTAAAATTTCTTTTTAGGTTTTGTTTTTTGCTGATAAGCTTTACAAACTGAGTCTTCAAGTAGTTTCTTTATTGTTACTCTCCATCTTTGTAGATTTCTGTGCCTCTAAGCAGCTCAAGCTAGCTCCAAAGTTTAGCATTAGCATTGTTGCTAAAACATTTAAATTCTTGTTTAAACACAAGTGTCCTCAACCACACATTAGTCAGTTATAACTTTTTACCAACTTAGCTTATTTATTTATGAGGAAGACAAACATAAATGCATATTTCTCTCAAATTAAAAACGAGGCTAACATCTGACAGCTAACTTCTTTAGCTAAATTGTAACAATGTTAAGGGGCTTTTCTTTCTTGTGTTGAAAAAAGCATTTAATGGTCAACAATCAACTCAGAGATATGTATAAAAGTTCCTCTTCACCTATCAAATAATTGCAACCCTATTTTTTATTTCATCAGGTTTTTAAAAGCTGAGGGACATTATGTTCAAATCATAACCTGCTTAGCAGTCCCTGAATGGTAATTATCCTGCCAATATTAGATTAAAACCAATATGATTTCACAATAAGATCTAAATCACATAAGAAATCTCCTCAATTCTAATTTGAGGTTAATAAATTAAGATTCCCAGGGCTTAAAATGGAATTTAATTTCAAAGATGGAGGTAATATCCTTTGGGTTCAGAGCCATTACAAATATAAAAGCTGAATTTTCCCAGGGAACCAGAGCTCAGTTGACATATGGGGCTGTTTACTCGATGAATAGGAGACAAGGGAGAAACAGGTATGATATCACTGGGTTTGTTTAAAATTCAAAGGGAAAAAGCAAAAGATCAACAGCGTACAGAAACAGGTGGGGAAGGGGCAGCACTGCACTTCTTCTGTAACTCTTACTCATTTTCTAGCATGAACCTCTATTATCTTGGTAATATTAAAGGAATTTCATTTTGTCATTTGTTGCTCAAATATATATTTCTGAAAGATCCCTCTTTTTTTAATCAGGATACCAATTTGTAATTATGAAAAAGAAAATGTTTTGTCCAAAGAAACAGCAAATTATCACATTACTACATTCTTGGAAGCACTTGGCAGAATTTTAAGACAATCAAAAATGCCTGCACCTTAATTATATCCTTGATATATATATATATATATATATATATATATATATATATATATATATATATATATATATATATATATATATATATATATATATATATATATATATATATAAAGTTCTTTACCTGTGAGCTCTGATTCATTTTAGATGTTAAGCTCCATGGGTTCTGTTCCCAATTAATCCCAGCATTGCCTTTTGGTTACAGTTTCATTCCTTTAAGCTCGGTTCCTACATCAAGCGGCGTGCCAACCTCAAAATTGGATTTCCCGAAGGGTGTTCCTCACTCAGGCTTGAAAAATTACTTATTGCTTTGTTTCATTTTAAGCTTTAGCCTCACTTCTACTCAAACCACAGGAAGGTTCACTGTACATCTGCTACCCTGTCAACTTATAGCTCAACATGATGTATGGTTGTTTATTTTTTCACTTGGTTAAATCTCCAATAACTTAGGCTTTGACTTAATGGTTTTATTGATTCATACTTCCATAATTTCTACTTGTTTAAAGAAAAACCACTAGGTTGAATTGTAATAGATGTAATCGGATGTAGAAAACTGACACGCAGGTAAAGATTTATTAAATCTGGTACATTCAGAAAATCCCGTCCTCTTTAAAATCAGTGCTAATATGTTGGACATTTGACCAGAGCCAAGGTCTCACCCAGATTTAGCCAGAATGAAAACCAGAGTCAGGTTTAGCTCACTCATTCAATTTTTATTAGCTTTTTTTGTTTGTTTTTTTTTTACTTACAAAAAATTTCAGATCCCTATATGCAAATATCAAAGTGTGTATATAGAATTTGCCACAACAGAACAATTAAATTACTGACAGACCTGTAGAAACTGACCTACAACATGTAGGTATTAAATATCAACAAGCAACACACCGTGTACTAAAATAAATACATTTTAAAGGAAGAGATAAGTAATAAAGTCATTCTTGTCTATCAGTTTGGTAAGGAATTGTTAGGATAATAATCATTGATGTTGTGTGAGTTTATTACACCTTAACATTAGCTGCCTGTTGCGTGTCAGAACTGATTTTTCCCACCATAGTTTATCTAATTAAGACAGTTCCTCTGTCTGGATATGTGGTTATAATCTTCATTCTGTATGTGGCAAAGATGTAATATGTGTAAAGCTGGATGGATGTCTACTCATCTGCTAACGTGATGATGTGATGTTGTGGCAGACTGGAGATGTATAAAATGCCTTTTTAATGTTAATCAGGCCACTTCCTGAGATGTTTAGATAGCATTTGTAGAGGTCACTGTAAAAAATACACTTTTAATGTTGAATTAAATCAACTTTCACAGTTTCCCGGGAGTTCCTTCCAGATTATTGGTGCATAAGAACTAAAAACTGCTTCTCCATGTTTGATTCTGGGTCTGTAGAGTAGATTACAGCCATTAGACCTAAGAGGTCTGGGTGGTCAATCCACTGACAAGAGGTTTGTAATATATTCCTTGCAAAGCCAATCAGTGATTTAAAGATCAACACCCTGATTGTGAAAGTTGGGGTGGGGGCCCCACCTTGGTTATTTGATCAACCATCATAGGGTCTTAAGATCCACAACAGAAGTTAAACAAAAAAATAAAAACATATGTTAAATTCAGTGGCGGCTGGTGAAAAATATTTTTGGTGGGGCTGATATAGCCTAGTGTATGTCTCCAACTAATCCGGAATAAGAATTCAAATAAACAATTGGACAATACATACAATTTAACAGTAATGATTTAATTTACTATATAATAACAGTAACAGTGATGATTTGGGTCACTGTGACGGGGTTCTTTGGCCTCCAAGAATCCAGGCTCAGTCGGGTTACCGGTGTTGGTGATTTATTGTGCTCAAAAACTCAAAACAGGGTGCAAAAGAAACTAAACATATACAAGATACTCTGGGCCTCAGCCTCCCTCCAGTTACCAGCAATGTAACAAAGAAACAGAAAACAAAAATGGCCGCTCTTCTTCCCACAGCCCTCATTAAATAGTTTAAGCCCCTCACCTCAGGCTCTCTTATTTCTGATTTCTTCTCATAAATCAGTTTTGTCCATATATTACCTCCACAAACAATTGATGTACAAAAACAAATAATTTTTACAACTTAATTATTTTACACAGATTCATTGACTTATTCAATTACACCAAACTGGGTTTGAACCCAGCAAAGACGCAGCCAGACTGAAGATGACAAGTCCCTGTAGCATAAACACATACACACACACACACCCACACACACACACACGGATAACCCCACTGAAATATTAAGTGTGCACCCTCAATACGCCAGCAGGTAACCAGGAACAGCTTGTGTGTTTTAAGTTAATGGAGCTACTGGGCTCAGCGCGAGCGGATTGGTCTTCACAAACACAGTATAACAGGAATGTGTGTGTGGCACGCAAAGTTTTAAGCGACGAGGTGGATTCGTCACAGTCACAATAACCATGACAGGAAATTTTCCTACCCTACAACATGGATGTTCTTCTGGCAAACGGGTAGATAAATAAGGATCTCACCGAATTTGGTGGAAGCTGCATCTCGCTCGTTACGTTCGCCATCGTCCCTCTAATTGTCTGCACCTGCGCATGGGTTCAGAAGCCTGTTAAAGTGCAGTATTTTCAGAGCCCGAAACCATAAAGTTCTGAGACGCTGATTGGCCATTAAATTCACCTAGCAATACTACATGATTGACAGATTCTCTGTAAATATGGGGCAGTCTGATCAGCGCCCCCAGAACAGAGACGGCAGGAGTCTGTCTGTGGAAATCCACAAATGAATGACAGTAGATAGGGAAATGTGGTTTATATAATTTGTTTTGCTTATAGGTACACACTCTAGAGAGTAAAACTGACATTTATGAGTTAATTTCTAAAAATATATTTTACGTTTCTCTCTTCTTATCGGGGAGGGCGGTGCCCCAGCGCCCCCTATGGGCCGGCCGCCACTGGTTAAATTGCTGAAGGATCTAAATGTGTGCATTGGTTGTTGATGATTTACTCTCTTACAAATATGACAGATTAAACTTAGGGTATGTGAAAAAAAGGCTGTACATTCCTAGTGTGTAACCTCTGGATGTGTTGATACGGGATTCCAGACAGTATGTAAAATATCTCCAGTGAGGCCTACGGCACAAAGATAGAAGGCCAGATTTAGCTCAAGACAGAAAGTCCAGCCATACAGTGGCAACGACATGGGTGGTAGGAGACTGTCAAACTGAGATAAAGAAATAGGGGAGGGAGTAAAAAAAAGAAACAGAACAGGTTTGGGCAGGAAATAAGGCAAGTAAAGAAGAATCGCCTGATGCGGTTGTAAAGATAGAACCTCAGAGAAGTTTGTGAAAAAGAAACTATAAGACTGGATGGAAGCAAATCCAAAGCAACAAAAGAAATAGACAGAGAAGCAGACAAGAGCGCGACTCTCCACACCAGGCAATCTGACACCACTCAGCAGTCGTCTGTCAGGGCCAGCTGAATGCTATTTCCAGCTGGAGTTGACCCACCAGCTGCACCGTAGGGTAGCGGGCAAGCAACGGACACAGGAGAAAGTGCGTGCGAGTCAGGAGAAAATGAGAAGAGATTTCATTTACTCATTCAGAGTTTATTTAAGCAGACAATATGCTAGAATGACACCTCACCAACATTCTGTCTCACCAGTTTGTTAACATCATTGTTTCTCGACCTTTCTATATCACCCAGTGAGACTTTGCATCTAAGTGGATAAAATTTCAAATGCAGCTCTGTTTTCCCTGCTGTTTTCATGGATGTCTTCGATTTTCAAAGCTGTGTAGAATACAATATAGTTTTAAAAATGATTAAAAAAAACACTAAATTTAATTTACTGTACAGGATTTGGTCCACTCTTCTTTGCAGAGCTGTTGTCTGTTAAAGGGTTTTGGAGCAGGACCTGCTTAAGGTCATGCCATTTGACTGGGTCACATCATAACCATCCTTTTGTTTTTCTCAGCCATCCAGAGGTGGACTCTCTGGTCTGCTTTGGATCGTAGTAGACCTCTTTAAACCAAGTGGTTCGGAAAGGATGGCCATATACTTATCATTAGTATCTTCTGCTAGGAAGCAGAATTACAGCCAGTTTTACACCAGATGTGATTGTGTTCTTCTTGGTCAGCAATCCTTTGAGGTCCTTCTTATGGCTGAGTAATGATCCATTTACATGAAATGCATTTTGGGCGTCAAAAATGCTTAAACGCAGAAATTTGGACACTGTCAAACGCTGGTCAACTTGCTTTGACGATCTGGATGCTCTGGTTGTTTAACGGCTATGTTCTGTAGCTACAAGCTAAAGAGCAGCTTTGTTTTCTATGATGAGTTGGAGCTGGAGTTGGGCTAAAACACCGGATGTCTCTAGATGTTTACATTTGCAAACCCTCGTCAGTAAGAGCTACTGCTCACTTTCACAGTGCGGAAATTCTGTCTGTACGGACGCTGCACGCAACTAAATGTTGGCCAAGCGGACACGTCAAGCATAAATCAAGCTCAATGCTTTAGATGCTGATTTTTTAGTGACCTCTTGGATGAGTCATCCATGCACTTTTAGAGTAATTTTGGTGGACCTTCCACTCCAGGGGATGTTTCCTCATTTAATCTCCTCTGTTTTTGTAGATAGAGGCGCTTAATTTAAAATTTACAAAATTTAAAAACACTCTTTCCAGACAGATTGATCTGAATTACTTCTTTCTGTTTTCAATTTGTTTAGATAGTGTAACAGTAAGTTGCTTTCTCTATTTTAAGGTATAGTGGAGGATGTTCTTTTTCCGGGTGGATCATCAAAATACGTGGTCCTCCTAATTGTCGATCATTCTGTTGATATGTTTACATAAGACCATCCAACATGCTCATCCACATTTTTACTAAGTCTGACATAGTGGGAAAAATGCAAATCTTCTTTTGGAAAGTAAGCTTTTATGAGTGATGCAAAAAGAAACCTTTCAACAGAGTGTGCACAAGGAGAAATGGCCTCGTGCAGGCTCTTGCACTCATTTAATAGGCACCTCCTCGGCGGGTATAGGGTTGTGGGTGTGCATTTTTTTAAAAAGCTGAAAGGGCAGGTCTTATCAAAATTTGCAAAAATCCTCCACTATACCTTTAAGTGGTTTTATTGATTGGATAGCTCAGTTTAAAGGATTATTTTGCCCTCCATAAAAGATTATTTACTACTATTTAAAACCACTTTTTAGATTATCTCACGTTTTCGTTTGTCTCTAATCAGTTTGATGATCTTAGAAACCTAAAAAACTGAAGACATTTCTAAGGGTTGACATACTATTTCACAGAATTCTATCAAAGCAGTCTATTAATGTTACTCACACCAATAAAATGCTCTTCTTTCTTATCTCATAGCTCAAAATAAGAAAATTTCTAAAGTCACTCATTCCTTCAGGATATCATAAGATATAGTTTAGTGGTGGTACCTTTAGAGTTTCTTTTAGCTCTGAGCTCACAACCTGGCTAGTTTCCTAGTTATACGAAGCCAAATAACAACAGTTCTCTATTTATAGCTCAAAGTTAAAAACCTAACTTTAACAACCATAACATGAAGAATTTTATTTACTTTCCATCCATTAAAAGATTCCAGGCCTGCTTGATTCCTATCTGTCACTAATCGACAATCTCATATTCAGACAGTGTAAAACAAACACATCGATCAGGCATGAATGTCATCTGATAATAAATCACTTTCTACAAATGTCGAGTCTATCTTAATCAACGGTGGGGGATGAACATGATGTGCAGAGTAATGCCAGCCTATCTACTAAATGGACCTCGATGTTCACAAAAATAAAACCAAACTATTGACTAGATTTTGCATCTAGTCAATAGGTTTGGATTAACTGGCGATGCAAAGCTTATGAAGTTCTGGGTGACCTCCACTTGTTGTCACTAGCTTGGAGCAAGATCAGCATCAGTGCATCAGAGCCTTTGATATCCGTCAGCAGAATATGGGTCAGCAACACTCCTCGACCCACACATGCACACAGGAAGCTTTGATGTCTTACCAGACCGACATTTGATGATCTCTCCGAACTCATCCTCCACCGGCTCATCGCAGTAATCCTCAGGACGCACGCCCTCCGCCATCGCCAGGCCACAGGCTGAGAAAAGTTAGTGAGTGAATGGAAATCCACAAGTAAGGAGGGAAGAGACAAATCCAGATCCAGTCGTCAAAGGTGGAGTATAAGGAGCAAAGACAGAGGGGGCTGAAGCTTGTGGGTCTGTCACTGAGGGGTAGATGAACAGGAGCAGGTGGTAGAGGGGGGGCTCGGAGCATTCCCACCTTTAAATAGTAAGCTGTTATGATGTGGCACAAACTGCTTGGCAGGCGCCAAGCGTAAAACTCAATCTCCCTGTGAGAGACATTTATTTCCGCCCAGAGGATGGCAGCCTAGTAACAGAATGTCAAGGTGGGTTTGAAACAGACTTTAGCTGCGGCCTTCAGGGTGACAGCAGTCATAAGTCACGGTAAAAAGAAAGTCCAACCATTGGTCAGGTGAAGAACCTCTTAAAGATGAGAATAGTTACCACAGCATTTACCAGAGCAAAACGTAAACACCAGAAATAAAACCTAGAAAAGTAGCATTTTCTTTTATTTTTATCTATTTTACTATTAACCATGAACCTTTTAGTGTGTGTTTGTGTTTTGGCCTCTTCACCCACCATAAACATGAACATCATGTTATTTTTGTTATAAGAGGCAAGTTAATTCACCCATTTATCGAAAAAAATGAATAATTTCAGAAACCCTGAGTTGGACAAAAAGCTTAATAATGTTTGTCATTGTTCACATAGTGGCTTCGGTTAAACCATTTAACATAAACGGTTGTAGACGAGGCATTATCAGGTTATAGCTAGTTGAGGGACCTTTCATTAGCTACCCCTACTAGATGCTCTACTCAGGTCTATTATTTGTGTGTTTTGGTGAAACATTGAAAAAGGTATGTACTTCGAAAGTTATCCATGAGTCTCCAATGTATGTGGAGATCCGTAATGACTAAATCCATTCAATATTACTGAATATCAATGTATATATTATAAAAACTTAGAACCACATTTGATTAAAGGTATGGTGGGAAAGTTTTTTCTTCTGGAAATTTAGGTAAGAAGCGCCCAAATCAGCTTTGAATAACTGCGCATGAGAAAGTCCATCTTACCTACTTGCTCTTACGGTATCGTGTGAGAGAATTAATCTGGTTTACATTTCTATCTTCCAACATCTCCCTTTTCTTTTTATAAACATTTGAGGTACAACCTAAGCTAACTGGATACGCACAAACTAGAAATGTGCAACACTCAGCAAGAGCACCTGCATTGGCATTAGTTGAGCATGTCATAAAGACTGGCCTGTAGGAGATCCAAAAGAAAAGATCATACCTTGGACCTTAAAAACAAAGGATCTTCACTATACTTTTAATTTAGACATCATGGGCTATAAATATTTCTATTAGCAAGTATTAATCTAAGACCTGGATGGCAACAAGGTTTGATTGCTGTTATCTGAGAATGTGACCACTGTGTAACTTTTGACCCAAGTATTAGCTCACTCTAAGATATATGAGATTTTAAGTCATTATTCAGCACTTTTCTTGCTCAATGTCAGCTGCTCTTCTCAAAAGCTCACCTTTGTACCTTCAGAGGGTCAGATTAATCCCTGAATAAGTCATGTCAAAGAGAGCATCGCTTACCGCAGTCTGAGATTCCCCCTAAACGACAGAGCTAACAAAATTTAAAAGTTTCTGTGAGGTAAAATATCCGATCTGACACTTACCTGATCAGACATGTTTGATGTAGGATTTATCTGATGTAGGATGTAGGAGAGGTGAATGTGGCCTTATCATTCACCTCAAATGGTGGGGGTGGTGGGGACCAAATCCGGTCACCATAGATATGCTAGTATTGCTATCAACAGCTTAGCGACAGAATCATACTTAAAGCTTGCAGTTGTAATGGTCTTACGGTCAGAACAGCCCCTCGTTTCAGTAAAAGAAGTTTTCCAAATCATGCTTTGAACTGTCCATGATCGGTAAAATGCTTAGAGCAAATGAACAACTGAGCATCAAACTTTGAAGGGATCTTCTGAAAGACAAAAGAAAATTTTCCCCTTTCTCCGTGCAGCCTGGAACACTGCATTTACGACTGTGGTTTGGGCTCATTTTGTCTGCTTTGTAATTCTTGTACAAGTAAAGCCAACTGTAGGCCAAACAGCTAAACTGCTGTCTTACATCTACCTCTATCAATGTATTTTGGCCGTGAACCAGTGGGTTTGGTCTGTATGTACATTTCGGGGCGTGACAAAATAACAGGCCAGAACCAAATAAGGCAACATCCCCGAGTTTACATCAACTCGGGGCTTCGTTTGGATTCGCCTGTTTTATGGTGTTTGGAATTGTTGGACCTGCATAGAAAGGAAGTCTATTCGCGGTTTGAACGTCTCTCTACGTCCATTTCACCCACTGAACTGTCGTTATTCATCTATGACAATGTAAACTCGGTTTCGCATGCTATCACCCCTTTAAGGTTTTTGGGGCCCCCTAATGGCTTAGATGTGGTATGGATTCACATTTTTTTTTGCTTTTAGCTTTTTATTTTAGCATGTAAAAAAAATAGGGCAAATAATTAAATGTTAAAAATCAAAATATGTGCTTGAATATGTTGAGTCAAATGTGCCACACGTTTAAAAATGTTAATGCACATGTTGATAAAGTATTCAGATATTAATGTATGATATAAACTGTATCTTTGTTGATTTGATGTGATACACATACAAAAAAATATATATGATTTTGTTTTTTTGCCATTACATAAAGGATGTAAACAATGTGTGTTACATTGAGGAAATAGCCTTGCTCATTTGATCTTACATTAGTCTGAGGAGAGTTTTTCACAGCAGTAAGACGTTTGATAGGCCTCACTCCAAAGCATCTCTATCACGTTCTTGGGACTTTCTATTTTTAAATTCTCAGATAGACTGTGGTTGGAATTTCTACTAGTTTGTTTTAGCTAATTGTTAAGTTGCAGGGTCTGGTTGTATTTCAGCTTGAAGTTTTTTTCACAGATGGTCTTGGCCTCAGATTTTTCCTCCTCAAACAAACTTTAGAAGTTAGAGAAGTTATATATATATATATATATATATATATATATATATATATATATATATATATATATATATATATATATATATATATAAGTTCCTTCTTCTGCTTTCTTCATTTTGAAATCAGAATAGAGAACATGCCTCACATAAAACAAGTGCATTCCAGGATCTGCACAGCATTCCAGAAGAATTACCTTATACCAGATAATCAACAGTACTTTGCCAGCTAACCCTCACAAAACTCTCTAACTTCTAAAGTCTGTATATATATATATATATATATATATATATATATATATATATATGGTTAAGAAGGTTAAGATGGAGTGCCTGCCTGCCACTGCAGTCCCCAATCATCAGTTTCCCTATTTTCATTTAATTTCATACTTTAAGAGTCTACTACCTTTTTGTATCATCTGCACACAATAAAATAAAAGGTATTATAGATATTCTAATCATTTATTTAAACATATTCTGAGGTAATTAATTATGATTAAGAATGAAGGACTAAAGAAGAAAATTGATGAATTCATGTATTTTTCACACACACTCTTCATTTAACTGCTCGCCTCTGATGGGAAAGCTCTCTGTTTCGTGGTTGGATGGCAGAGCTGTTACACACTCACTATGATTAGATCTCCTGTGAAACTGATATAGCCACTTTATTTTTGTAGAGTGCTTAAAAGAAGGACTAGGTTTACAGTTACAGGCCATTACACACAACATTACGAGCATTTATGAACCAGAGAGCTTTTATTCTTACGTATGACGACATGTTGGGCCATCCTGCAGATACCCATGGAGTGTAGTAGTGGAGAGGGAGAATAAAAGGAAGGAGGGTGTGTAGCTTAACGTAATATATAGGAAAGAGGGTGTGTAGCTTAACGTAATATATTGTATGGCATTTATACACATGCAACGGGCCTTAATACTGAATAGATGTAATTAGCTGGTTGTTAAGGGCCCTGCCAGTAAGCTATTCTAGTTCCAACATTTGCAGAAACAGGAAGATAATAGAATTTTCCAACTATTCTTAGCATGGCTTGAAATCCAGAGTCCAATCAAAAAGCACATTTAATATTCTAAGTTACAAATACGGATTAGCTAAGCAGGGAATTGTCTTGCTGTAAGGAGATCTTATTATTGGAGAGGTGTTTCAGAAAGGTCATGCATGTTATTTGTTGGAAGGTAATGCATATTTTGAGTGCAAAAGAATAATGAAATACTAAAACAGTTTTGTTTGAAGTTAAATTTTTTAAGTACAGTTGATTTTCCCATTAATGCCCTGGCAGTGTTAAGAGGGTTTAATTTAGTTTGGGTTTTCATTGATAAATATGCTTTTTAATGAATTCACAGACATTTTCTTACATTCAGATAATAAAATTTAACAACTCTAATGGTGAAGATTAGGGGTCCCAACAGCCAAGACGACATGGGTTTGGGCTTTATGTATTTGTGATGGGTCTACTGGTATTTTTATGTTGCATTACCTTCTCGATTTTCTTAGAACCACCCTGTGGTTTGGAAAGGTCACTCTGGCTGTATAGCTTTGACTGTCTTGGTTTTTATCTTGCTCCAGTGTTTGCAGCATGGAGGATTTGGGTCTTGGGCATTGATTAGTTGTTGGTGTTGCTCAGCAAGGAGTTCTGAAATTGGGAGTGCTCTGCATGTTTGACCCTTGGCCAAGTAAGACGGCATGATGCTGCTGTCTTAAATGGGGCCCTCTGGTGGGATCAGACCCTCTGGGGGCATTGGAGTATCTAGAAATTTTTTGACAGTATTCTCTGTTTCCGGTTGTACTTTCATCCGGAAGAATATTTCTCAAAATTTCTCAAAAGTTGTATATCTTTTCTCTCTTGCTATTCTATTTCCGTATGATTACTGGCTGGTTCTGATGAAAAAAAGGAAACATTTACTGTCACAAACAATTTATTACAGTAGATATACTTTATTAGATATACGTGTTCAGGAATCTCCAAGTCAGACCTAAAAGGTCTGTCTTCTGCAGGTTTAAATGTTCCCAATTTAACACACATGATTCCAATTAAATTCATCCCAAAACATTTGAGAAAACAAGGAAATATCTAAAACTGAGAGGAAAAGAGATGAACATCCCTTGATACCTGTGAGCGCAATTATATTGTGATGATTCATGATAGTATCAAACAGTATGATTACAATTATTATAGGGTTACTTAGACTTCTGTGATTTTTTTTCCTTTAACCAAAGTTAACTTTTCTTAACAAATTTACTTACCAGGATATTTGTAGTTCTCTCTTTTTGTATCTTGGTCTGGCTCATCCTCAGATATTTAAACCTCTTTGGCTGTGCGTGATGTAATGTGGGCAGAGGCCATGCTGGTAGTATAGCTATATTTGGTGCCATATTCTTGTAGTCTCAGATTTCTGCACATGACTGTGGCTGCATCAATTCACATTGAGATTTCATATCAGATTCACCACACCAGCTTGGGGGTCCAACATGGGATGGCCTGTGCCCTCCTGGTGCCCACTGGATACCCTACTCTAGCTGGGATGGGGAACTTTGAGAGATGGGACTCTCTGGGGTAGATGGGGCAGTCTAGGGGAATGGGGTTCTCTGCAGGAATGGAACGCTTTGGGAAATTGGCCTCTGTACGAGGGAATGGGGCACTCCAGGAGAAGAGGTTGGGTGCTTTGAGACATGCTGCTTTATTGGGTAGATGGGTCATTCTGGCTGGATGGGTCACTCTGGGGAAATGGGGCTCCCTGGGAGGATGGGGCATGCTGGAGGCATAGGGCCCAATGGGGGAGGAGATACTTTGGGAGGATGGGATGCCACAGGAGATGGGGCTATCTAGGGTATGGGGCACTCTCAGAAAATTGAGTACTCAGATTGGATGGGGTACTTTTCGAGATTGAGCTCTCTGCAAGGGGATGGGGCACTCTGGAGAAAAGGGCTCCTTGGGGGAAAGGGGTACTCTGGAGGATGAGGTACTTTGGGAGGTACATTGGTTGGGGTGGCAGTGTGGTGAAGGACGCGGTCTTGAAGTGAAGCTTAGTGTCCGGGTGCTGTGAGCTCACATGAAGAGAGCTGTGGGACCTCCAATTATGATGGGTTGGGGTTGAAGTAACCACTGTTATTGCTGTCTTTTGTGTCTTTTGTTTCTCTTTTGATTTTCTTTAGGGGTCCTGGTCCTGCAAGCAGTTATCTCTCTTCAGAATGGAGTTGAGTCCTCAAGCCAGGAGGTACTGCAGAAGTATTTTGGATGCTGAGGACATCTCTTAAACCTATTAAGGGAGCCAAAATAACTCAGTTTCTTAAAAAAACAAAAACCTAAAGTACCCCCCAAAATAGTTTACAATGGCTTTGAAACAAATTCAGCTTTCATTATTAGTGCATAATCTCATCTGTAACATGGGGAGTGATGGCCTAGTGGTTAGAACAGTGCACTTGTGCTCGGAGAAGGTTGCAAGTACCTGGTTCAGTCTCCACTCCCCACACTGCCCCACAACAAAGAAATTTACATAATCTACCCTGCAGAGGGCAGCAGAGCATCAAATTTAGATCTGTACCTTGGGATTTGTGAGTGCTAAATAGAGGAGGTAGTGGGATGCTTCCCTCAGAGCTCAGGACTAAATGATTTGATAAGAAACTGAGGTATTTCTTTAAAAACTCGAATTGATCAAATGGAATCTCGTCCCACAAGGACTCCTGCTACTTCACAGATTAAGATATCCTGAAGAAAATCCCAAGAAAGAAGCAGCAAAGAACACAGCTCACAGCTGGAACCAGCCCTCACTGATAATTTGGTTCTCTCAATCCACTGGTAATTATGCTGCATGATACATTTGGACATAATTTAAATAAATTACTTCATTCTTAGATCTTTGAATTTGGTAAACACAACCCCAGATAAACAACACTTCATTATGCAGATGCATTTTAATGTTCTAGGGTATAACTGAAAAGTTCATTCTAAAGTGTGATTTATTTATTTATTATGTATTCATTGCACTCTGCAATTTATTTCAAGGGTTTATTTAGGTTAATTTGGATGGTTCTGGCTTGCAGTTGACGAAGCACTCAGCGTTTCAGAAAAGTGAAATACTGCTGTTACGAACTACTTAAAGCCTGAAAAAAAAACTATGAAAGTGTTGTGCACATGCAGTTAATCAAAAAGAAGTTACAGAAAGTGGAAAAACAAGTAAAATGTTTAAAGAACCTCCAGTCTAAGGGAGTCTAGCTTTTTCTTTCAGTCAACAACCGCTCTCACCCAGAAAGCGTAGCTTGGTAGGTTCCGGGGAATCCTCAGTGAATGATTTATAAAGTAAGTAAATTAAAATCAGCACTCATAAATCAATTTTAGAATAAACATTTTAAGGGATGTGATAGTAAATAGATTTTTCTGACCACAAGTGTTAAAAAAAAAAAATAGATTTCCTGCAAAGTAAACCACGAAAGCCATGCAAAAGGACACTAGGTGCTTTCAGACACCATGATTAAGAGTTAAGTGGAAGGAAAATCTGCACTGTTTTCTTCACTGTTCTAATTTAAGCCATACCATCTGAGCATGTTAACAAAAAAATCAATAATATATATGTTTCTACTGATTTTAAAGTCTATACCAATCTATTAAAGTAATCCCCATTAAAATTTCGGTGGAATTTTAAAAACTTTGGATCACAGCTGGAGTCACATATACAGAGATATCACATTACATTAGACATTTTAATATTGTGACACTATAAAGGTCTCCATATTAGGATGATATGGACTCAGGGTGCTCATGATTGGTTTGTTTTTCTGCTACATCTTCCCTAATTGCTAGGTTCTTAGACACATGATATGTATATACCCCCTTTTTTGGAGTCATTTCTTCTCTTCGGAATATGTTTGGCAGCTTTTAATGCATTGTAGATTAAATGATCTGCATATATTATAACGAAACAACAACAAAAAAGGCATAAAAGCAATCAACTCCGAGCTGGAAAAAAAAAAGAGATGAAAGCAGAACAAAGTGACACTTCAGATACACTCAGTTCAGTGCTTTTAATGTGTACAAAGAGATAAATGCTGATTAGTGACATCTCTACAATGGCATCTAAAACATGCCAATACACATGCACAAATAGATTTATTTTCCTGCTTGCTGCGCATAATTGTACACTTCTGCAATCACTCACACACATACATGGACTCTAAGTCCCTAAGCCCATCATTAGACAGTGTTTTTCCCCAGTCTACTGGGAGTGGATGCATAAAAAGGATCTGTTTTTGTTTACAAGCCTCTACTTTTCATCAGTAAGTTACTAAGTAAACAAATGCTATCCATCACAGCTAAATTAGACCTGGACTAAAATATGCATCTCATGGGCGCAAGAGAGATCCTTTATGAATCATTGTTTCTAATATTTCAAACTAAAATAATTTAGTATTTGCATTGGCCTGACCTGTTGTAAGAAACAACATTTTTCAAATGAGAAGCTTGTAACAACCAATGTGGCTTCAAGTTAGGGATTTCAAAGAAAATCAAACATAAAACAGTTTGTTTGAAATTTAATTTGAAAGACTTTTAAAGGCAAGGTTAACATTATAAATTTTTATTCTGCTTGAATTTTTTCCACATTTTCTAACATTACAGGCAGCAGTTTCAGTGGGCTTTAACAGATTTTCCTATGATAGATCAACATAAAGTAGAGCTGAATCTTTTGATTGCATAAAAAACAATAGTAAAGCTCTTTTCTTTTTTTTTTCTTATATCCCAAACATGAAATCTAACTCCTGGTACATCATCCTGAACATACAATATGCAAGCTTAAACAAGGTAGTGACAGCATCATGCTGTGGGATGTTTTTCTTCTGCTAAATTCAGGAAAATCCTAGAGGGAAACCGTGCTGAATTTACATTTCAGCTGGAACAATTGAAATGGCCCAGTCAGACTTTCTACAAATAAACTGAGTTTGATCATTTTTTTTTTTTTAAGAAGAATCAAAAATATAAAAATATCTAAATGTTTTGATTAGCAAAGCTGCAAGGTTAATGACATGGAAACTCTAAATACAGATGACCCCAATTGAAAAAAATGAAAGATTATATTGATAAATCAAAATGTGGAAATGCTCAAGGAAATATGGATACTTCAGCAAAGTGGTGTACATAGAAAATAAATCAGGAAATCAGTGATTATTTTTAAAGAATACTTTGTTTATGTGTAAGTAGACTATATACAGTTTTCATCGGGATCAACATATCCTCTCCCACCTTTTCTGCACAAAAATACGGAGAAGCCATGTGTTGGTTTTACAAAAGCATCACTAAGACAGATGCATATTTTAACCCAGAGTCTGTTTGCATGTTAGAACCTACTCCACAAAGACATCCACAGTTAGCTAAAACACCCTTATTAAGCTTTAATGGCACAATCAGAAGTGAATTCCAAGCTGAAATGAAAATAAATACATTAGGTTTGAACATTTTTAATCAACGAAAAAACAGAGGGTAAAATAAAAGTGTGTTTTTTTATTTTTATGGAAAGATCGAACCAAAAACCTGCAGCTGTAAGATTTCAGAAACACAGTGTAAGACCAAGGCTATTCCAGCAGATTGGGATAATTTGAAAGGATCCAAGATAAGGACTAACAAGGTAGACTAAAGATTCTTAACACCAACTCCATTTGGTTCAGCTTGTCTGCAGTGTGCACTTAGTATTTGGCTGTAAATAAAACACAGTGTAAATAAAAACTCTCAAAAAACAATTTTTAGCTTGTCCATTTCCATCTGAACATCAACAGAAGCTGGCAGTGCAGCAGTGGTGGTGGCTAAAAAAATTAAAAAGCTTTAATATTATACTACTGTATGTGTGGAAAACATTTGCCTCTATGTGGTCGTTTTTAAATCTCTGAATAACCAGACAAAGATATACTTCGGTAAATGTTGGAAGTTACAGTTTCATGGATGTAAAGCATCCACTGATGTGTACCTGCACTGCAAGATATCTGCATAAGAGTCAATGCATCATTAATTTAGTTAATCAATGTTATATACATTTATCTGGAATTACTTAGTTTATGGCTCGTGTTAATTCGATTCAGACGATCAAGTAGTGACTAATTTATACATTTTATGGAAGGTAACTGAAGTAAATTGGGTGTTTGGAAAAGTTCATATTTTATTAATACTCTATTTTTTCATCCCAAGTAACTAATTTTTTTTATTTGAAGCATGTTTTTATGGAAACATTTGATTATCTACAAAGGTAGATACGAAAACAGTGCATCTACATTATTAGCCAAAATTTAAGCCATACTACAAAGTTTTTTATTCCTGGAATAAAGTCAAATTATCATGAAAACTAATCTATGATACTATAAAAAATATTTAAAATTAGTATATAATAAAAGAGAGTAAAACTGTTATGAGGGAAAATATTATAGTTGTTTTAATGAGAAAAAAGTTTCAATTGAGTCATTAAAATATGATGTGATCAGCTCACCCTAAGCTGAAAGGGGCGACTGGTCTTTCTTATAGGATTTTACTTTAACATTATACTGTGACATTTTCATAATAATTCAACTTTATCTCAATATAATAATTATCTATGTAATGTTACAGTTTTATTCTCTAAATGCTATGACTATATTCTCATAATTTTACAACTTTATTCTTATAATATGAAGACTTTCAGGTCTGGTAGATCTATTATATTTTTATAGATTCTAACTTGAATAAAATTATTTTTAATGCAACGATTCAAAACAATTGTGAGAAAGTTTCTTTTTAATGTAATGTGTGAATCTTTAGCCTGTCATTGCTGCGGCCACACTCAGGTCTTTTTTTTTTATTCCTTTACAGTTACTGTTAATGTTATTACCACCTACAATACATTTTTTGATCAAATAACCCTTAAAGATGCAGAGCTTTCCAAAACTAGATGAGAAATCAGTTTAAAAAGTATAGTTTGTGCACAAAGACAAAAAATATAATGTGCTTTTTTTAAATAAGAACTGAGAGCGCATGGTAATATGAAGTCCAAACAAGGGCATCTCAGTTTTGCAAAATAACATTTTTGGTGAACACATGGCCCAAGCTGTACCAAAAGGCAATGGGTGTTTTTTCCACAATATTCAAATGTTTCACTGTATGATATCCATACGCAGGAGATTCTAGCCTTGTTGTCATTAAATAAATAGACTTCTGTCGGTTCCTTGAAGCGCATGGCCGTCTTCCAAGTCCTTTATTTGTTGAGGTGGCTGGGGAGTCGGCCTGGATTCTATTTCTGGATGATGGTTACTTGACAGCTCCACAGTAAATATATGACAATGAAAAGGACAGCGAATAAAAGACGCTGCCTGAATCTCCAATTATATGCAGGAGAGCTGCTTTGCATTCAAACCCCAACACACCTGGAGCATTGAGTGGAGAAATCCGTACCAAAGAAAGGAAAGTAATCTTGGATAGAGAAGATGAAAATACATCACATGGGGTATAAAAAAAAATTTAGTCACTTTAAAAAACAACACGGACAATAAAATTTATGGAATGCTAAATTACATTGTAGTGCAATTTCACCATTAAAGTAAATATCAACTAATCAACTAAAAATCATTTGGCCAGTAGCTGAAAAAACTGAACACCAAAAGCCTTCCTATGGATTTGCTTTGTTATTTAATATTTTTATTAGTCTTTTACGTCTCTGAGGATTTTTTTAAGCTAACTTTTCTTTGCAAAATTCATCAAATTCGACATCATAGGATGATGTTTAAGGCTCCGCTTAATTTCACGCCAAAGCATTTAAACCTGACTTTAACTACGTAGGCTAAATTACGAGTATATGTATATTTATTTTGAACACTCTTGACCTACTTCATGTTCTGAGACAGGTTCTACTTTTTGGATTTTCTTTTTCTCTCTCATTCCTGTAGTCTAACAGCAATCAGGTCTGAATTAACATAATTCCACATAGGCTGGCCTGAATGTCACTTTTTTCCTGAACAAAAACAACGTTATAAAAACAGAATTTCCTCTAATCTGTAAAGTAGGAAACACCTTTGGACATTAGGAGCTGGGCACAAATAAATCAGAGAAAATCTGGAGAGGGACTTGGTAAGAAGGTGGTATACAGTCAAGAAATACCAATACATGATTAAAAAAGAAAGCTATATCAAACCACCTGAATAAAAATGTCAGAACGAGATCAGCGGACCGGGGAACAGAAATAAATCCAACATTGTCAGATGATCTTTTCTATAATGAGATGGAGCCTTGAAGAAAAATACCAGACTTACATTTTACCAATACATACCTTTGATTCAATTAGTTGTGACATTTTCTACCTCTGCACAACTAAATACATCTCAAAATGTCTTCAGCCAGAAACAGCTGATATTGAGCACTGTACAGATTGTTGGCATTTTCAGTTAACAAGATGAGAACAGTTTCGTCCTGGAAAAAAATTGTCTGAATTTATCAGTTTCAACAAACTATGAATAGCCTGCGTCAGTAGCCACGTTTAAATACATGCACACACACAGCAGTAGACCATTTCCTTTTTCCGTTCACATATGTTCTACAAAGCAAGAGATCCTCAGCGAGTCTCATCATATCAACAGTATAGAATATGACAGCATTTACAGCTAATTTAATTAAAGATGTTGTGATTTTGTTACTTTAAAACTATCATCACAATAATCTATCCAAGATGTTACCAAGGTTACATCTCTATATTTGGCTATCTTGGTGTGCTGTTTAAGCTTTAGACAATGCTGTATTCACATTGAAAAATCTTATTTTGAAGAAATAAAGGTATTTTTTTTCTGTTGTGCTAACAATTAGCATACATCAAATAAAAATTGTTTGCTGGAAAGCATTTTGGATATGTGGTAACAAAAAGAAGCACATACAGTGTGTCACGGTTTGGTTGCGGTTTGAGGACCCAAATGCAGAGGAGATTTCTTGCAGTTTAATGATGAAAACAGTAACAAAGGCAGGAATCCAAAAATCCAACTAAAAATGTAAAGCCAAACCAGAACCATGGAGACATCAGGGGAAACTGAACACGAGGAGTCATGGAGAGACGAGATAGGAAGACAACAGCATGAAAAGCCAGCAACGACAAGGAACCAACAAGAAGTGACGGCAGAGGGATTGTATATAGCTGACTGAGACAAAGGCAGGGCTAACGAGCTGACAAGGTGCAGGTGTGAGAGGAGACGAGGGAGCCAAGGAGAAAGGAACACACACAAGAGGGCAACAGGACAAAAACAGAAAAACCTGAGAACATAAATCTAAAACTAGTACAAAACAGGAATTACACCAATAAAACTAGAAAACATGGAGCAAAGTAAAGCACAAAAGAACCAAGACCATGACAAAGTGAGGTACTGACTGGCTAACCTTTATCTGCTAACTACACTTAAGCTAGCGTCAACAGCCCCATTTACCCTAACCTTTTCAAACCGTGCCGAGAACGGTCCTAAATAACTGTTGAGTGTAAATGAAATGCAACTGAACTGGACCATGCCAGACACAACTGAACCACGCTAAAACTAGTACTAGTTCAACAGTTTGAACACGTTGCAGTTGTGGCCGGTTCTCTAACAAAGAGCGAATAAGCAGACCGCGTGATCTCCTATTTACAGTCAGCTGACTCATGTTGCGGGTTTTCCGGCGTGAACTTCTTCTCAGCCCATTAACAATAAATGGCATCTCTTATTGAAATTTGGGCAGGGGACGCTGTCCAGATACATAAGTTCCTGAATGTTATGGGCGCGGCCATTTTTGTTTGCGGGATTCCCGCCTTGAGAACTGCAGTATTTTGGACCGCAGATCGGAAGAGTGGAACCGTAATAGCGTGATGTGTGAATGGTCGTAAGAACCAAGGTCGGCGCGGTTAACTTGGTCCGAACTCGGCAGGGATCGGTTTTCAGAGGGGGCGGTAAATGGGGCATATGTCAGGGTTTTCTATTGGTACTAAGCTAATCTACTTCTTCATCGAGTTTTTCTGCAAGATTAAGCTGGATTTAAATTAAATCTTTTAATCAATCAAAACATGTTTTTTCCACCATGTTTCATAGTGGTGGCTAAGTTCTTTGCTTTGTTGCTAATGATTCAGTTTGCTTGCTAATGTTCTTTAACAAACCTCTACAACCTTCACATAAAGGCTACATTTATACTAAGATTAAATTACACACAAGTGGAGTCCAACTACTGTTAATGGACTTCTGAAGAATTGGCTAAAGTTGATTTAATTTGAGTATATCACAACAAATTCACTCAAATGCGATTCTGTATTAAGACCAAATGTGTTCGAGCATCACGGGCGTCTTGTTTACATGCAAAGTCTACAGCGGACATACAGTATGTCAAGGAGAGTCAAGAGGTATTGTGAATAGTTTTGACTGTCTCATGCATTGCGTTTTGAGTCTTTCTGGGGTGATGAATTGTGAGCTGTCAAGTTTTAACGTACATAAAGTGACCCCAAACATCAGACACTGGAGTTGGAAAATCTGAACACAGCTATGAACTTTCCTGCAGAGCTTTGGGCATAAAAAAATTGAATAAGAAAATATTGCCCTACTGAACCGTGGCAGAACAGTTTATAATTCATACCCGCATTAAATTAACATTTTAAAACTTTCCAGCAAAGAATGTTTGATTTTTTTTATTCTGGTACTTGCATTTTTTTTATCTCATACTAAAAAAAACGTTATATTCAATTAAAGCCGAGCAAAAGACAGCTGGAATTCCAAGAGTGATTGGTTAGCTTAAGGGAGCAATCAAGGGAGATTTCCAATGATTCAACCCACCCGCATGAGGTCCTATGCCACTCAAAACTACTATGGAACATAGGATGATTATCCCCGTGAACTGACTGCATGGGCAACGTTTTGAGGTGTAATTTCTTGCTTACAATTCCTAAAACTTTTTCCACCCCACTTATTACAGCAAATACACTAAAAGAAATAAAACTCTCTACATTGCATTCACCATTGTACACAACAGGGTGGCAACGTACATCAGATCAAATGTACACAATGTGTGCCCATGTGCCCCGGACATCAATGTGCACAAGTATCCAAGGTAACCTTTTTGACACTCAAAACGCATTTGATATGACCACAGCATTAGGCATACTTGAATGATTTTTACCATGCAGTTATTTTCCCTCTTTTTAACAATAAGTGCTTGTGTTCTTCTGTTGCAAACCTAATAAAATAAAAAGTTTGAGGTTGTTACATTGAAAAATATAGAAACTTCAAGGGGCACTTTTGCAAGCCATGAGGACTGAAATCAACTTCCTATTCAAGGTATTACATTTCTTTACATGTTTGGCAGATTTTTTCTTGTGGTAACAAAAAGGACTCAAATTGTGAGTTTAAATATATGGGATTTTTAACTTTTGCTTTACCTGGTCTACCTGTATGCACTAGTCTTGAATATTGGAACTTACAGCCTGATGTCATGATGAACTGGAGAAAGGCACATATGAGTAAATTATTGGTTAGCATCTGCAATTTTTGAGGGGACTGGGGCAACTTTCTCTCTGAAATAGGAAAAAATTGTTTTTGTTTCTGAGCCAAACCATCCTTTAACCACCCAACACAATCAGAGTTCGAGACAAGGTATGAATGCCCCCAGGAATCTCCATCAGATGAGTGCAAAATTACATGAATCTATTCAGAACATTCCTTCTTTATCACACAGCTGTTATGCATATAAACCTGACCACTGACGGGCCGAAATATTGTGAGTAATGGCAACATTCCCTTTTCACAATGAGAATTACCGGAGGGGAAGCGGTACACCGGATGACAGGTGGTTGGAGAAACTCTGTTCGATGGGCAATCAAAGACGCTTGGGGGCCTCAAGGGGCCGTACTGTCTTACAACCCCCGACCGTGGGTAATCAATCATGACAGCTGCATGTGCACTCCCAGTAGGTTGCCAGGGTAACAGACAAGTGGGTCGATAACGGAATATTGAGTGGGTGTCTAACTTTATTTTATTTCTGCCCTCACCTTCCTCCAGGAAGAGTCTGTCTGTTGAGAAGTTATAAGGATATGATCAATTTCTACGTCTTTACAGAAGTTCAGGGAGGCCAAAGGATTCTGAAAAAAAAACAAAACGGTACAAAGCTGTTGATCAGATGATGACGCTGGAGATGGGGGTGAAGAGATTTTAAGAGATCCAGTCAAGTATCTGCATGCATGAATTTTCTAATTAAGAGAGTCAAAAAGGTGGGTTTTGAAGCCAAGAATGGAGACAGAGTTGTCAGAATTATCATCGGTGTATTTCTAAAGGTTGTATGGCAAGTCTTTGAAGTAAGCCATCTATAAACCAGCCTAATCCCTACCAGGATGAGGATCTTCTAAGATGGTCCAGCTATGAATCCACATCAACAACAAACACAATTCTTTTGACGAAGGCATGAAGAGTAATCTATTGACCATTTGTTTTGTTTCCAAAGGTCAAAGATTCAGATAATATATCTGGCCGCTGGAATCTGATGCTCACTATTTCCAACACATCCAGGGAAATCGCCTCCCATGTGTACGTCTTTGCCACCATTTGGCTGTGAAGTCTGCATTTTTAATTAGAATCAGTAGTAGTCCTCATAACTCTTGGGGTTCAGGCAGTAGAGGATTCCCCCACCAAAGGAAAAGATGGTCCCTCCCCAGGCTAGTCCATAGCCCCAGTTGAACTCGTGATAGATCCTCAGGTTGATGCTCTCGATGAACTTGATGGGGAAGAGGACCAAACTGCAGGCCTGGAGGACAACTAGAGGAGATGGACATGGTAAATATGAGGTGTAATTTTAAAGTTCAGATACAATGTCAGTGCTCATTATCTACAGCATCTACCTATGCAAAACATTAAATATGTTGTTTATGATTTCTATGAATAGTATTTGTTCTAGTATAGTCTGGTGCAAAGAACGATTTTTTAGTTAGTTAGCTAAGGCCTCACTACATTCGCGATCTGAAACGGTTTTGACTTAAAGGAATTAAAATGCACAACCTCTTGTGAAGACATGGGCAAAAAAAATTGGTCAAATTTATGAATTCAGATTTTTGGTAGCGGGCCAAAAATTCTACGATTTTTTTTAATATTAAATAACGCAACATTTTTGGCTCCCTGGTGTTTCTGTAGCTGCAGTATAGCTCTCAGGTTGCAGTTTGGCAAGTGACGGTGTCACATGAAACAGCAAAAGAGAACATAACCACAGTGAGTGAGAAGTTGTCCTGAAAAATGGAAAAAAATCATCTGTTATTTGGCACTGCAGGGCTAAAAGTTATACGGTGTAGTGCCGGATTTCCGACGTGCTGCAAGATGACAAGAAAATGTCTACACCATTCAGACTGGTGATGGTGGGATGAGTGTAAAGGGACCAAGACTCATTGGACTGGCCAGTTTGATGAGCCTCTGTAAACTTTATTCCACTTTTTGGTCTATTTTTACATGCCAGGGGTGATTCTAGTCTTCTGCTTCTTATAGTCCATATACCTTTGCTGTAAATCTTGGTTTACAGCAAAGGTATATGGAATACTGTTGCATATGGAATAATTAAATGGAATACTGTTGCTATTTTATCCTCTAACAAAGTATGTATATTCTCCTCTGACCTCTAACAACACCAAGTATTTCTATCTACTGCACTCCCCCAATTGATATTTTCCCTTTTTTAGAATCATTTTATGTAAACCCAGAAGACGCATGGCCGTGACAAATCCCATTAGCTTAGAAGTTTCTGAATTACTAACACATGTATCTGCTAGTCTGGCACTAACTGCCATGCTATTTTCAAAGTCACTAAGGTTTTCTTTCTTCTTTATTATGATGCCCACTTCAAACTGCAGCCAGACATCTTCACCACATCTAGATAACTAAATGCATTGATAATCTCATATGATCATTTGCTGTTTGGGCCAGAAAGCTACTTAAAATATTTGTATTTCAATTTACCCTCCTTTGAAAGCCGTCACTAGACCACTCCATGAAGTTTACAGACGTTCTTAAGTCTATGTCCTGTTAGTTAACCCAACAAACCAATGGCTGGACATTCTCCTTTAGGACTTTCATGAATCTAACAATTACACATAGACAAAACTGCTGGTACCCCTCGTGAAAGAAATGAATGAAAAACCAAAAATGGTCACAGAAATAACTTGAATCTGACAAAGGTAATATTAAAAAAAAAACTATTAAAATGAACAAATCAAAGTCAGACATTGATTTTCAACTGAACTTTAAGCCTTTAACTCCCCTGTCCACCTCCAGCCTGCATTTTGCTGAGCAAATGGTTAAAACATTTGGTTGATCAGGCAGTTAACACAATGATTAAAAAAAATAGACTGCTAATTAGAATTTTGCTCCTCTCAGCAGGTATCCTGGTCCAAAATTAAACCTCCTTCCAAAAATGCCTAATAGGATTTAGGTCAGGGGTTACAGAAAGCCAGAATAGTCTAGTGTTTTCCTCTTAGCCATTCTTTGGTGTCTTTAGCTGTGTTTTGGGTGATCCTGTTGGAAACACATGATCTGTGACTGCGACCAAGCTTTCTGACACTGGGCAACACATTCCTCTCAAGAATTTCCCCATAGTCTTTAGATTTCTTTGTACCATGTAGAGATTTGAAACAACCTGTGCCAGATGAAGCAAAGTAGCCTCTGAACATAATAAACTCTACTCCGTGTTTCACAGTAGGAACAGTGTTCCACTTTTGATGTGCATCATGTTTCTATCTGTGAATAAGGAGCTGCAGGACTTTCAGCTTTGTGGCTTCTCAACGCATAGCTTGGAAAATTCCAAACCTACTTTTTTCTGATTTGTTTTCAACAGGAGTTGACCTCCTAGGTCATCTCCCATTAAGTCCACATTGGCTCCAACAACACTAGTGCGATCTGACAGTGATGTTGCTTGAGCTTAAAGTTCAGCTTTAACCTTTTTACAAGTTTGTCTGGACTCTTTTTTTTCTCCCATTCCTATTATTCATATATTTTATTTGTGATTAATTTTCCCCCTGTAGCCACGTCCAGGGACGTTTCGTACAGTCTCAAGAATCTTACATTTCTGAGACGGTTTTGTATCTTTACCGTGCTTCTCTATTTTTCTCTCCTTATATTTTCTATTTTCTTCTCTTCCTCTGGTACCTGTTGAGTGTGGTACACACCATAGGATCAAACAGCACAGTGACTACATGTGGCCCTATATATAGGCCCACTGACTGATTAGAAGATTGTAGACAATTGTGATGCTAATTAGACGACACATCTTGATTGAACAAAGGGAAATTTGAGAAGTCCCTTTGGGCAAATTGTTTTCACTCTTTTCTCTGGCCACCATCATATTTGTCCAGGCCTGTTTTTTTTTTAAGAGACCATTTTTAAATCATTCTGTTGAAGCATAGTATAACATTTTTAACTTTTATTTTCATAGAAGCTCTACTTATTATTACTTTCAGCAGATTGAAGTTATTTGGCATCACTGAATCTCAAAAAAGATACTGGAGTGGAAAAGTTTCAGTAACTTATCAAGGGTGCTTTTAGTTTTTTGTAATACATTTTTAAAATTCCATGTCTATCTCTGTTTTCTTTTTATTCTGAATGGACACATTGTTCGCAAGAAAAAAGCAGAATTTTTAATGCTTTTGTAAGAACTTCAGATTAATTTTACCTTGATAATAAAAGTGAAAAGCTGAGCTGTTTCTTTAAGGTTTCGATTTCCAAGAAGAACAGTAGTGGGAAGTCACTGTAATCCCTTAAAAGAAAGCCAGTGGTATCCTTTTCTACATGTAAGAGATCAAGCATACATGTAGAAACTGAAGTTTTGGCATCACTGGAAAACACTTTATGCTCTTAGCAGCCAGCAATAGAGGCACAATTAGGCCAGGAGGGTTAACATTAAAACCTATGCAACAAGAGAAATAACCCTCTAGAGTGTCTAATGAATAATAAATTAAACTTAATCTTCAGAGTATCCTTTCTAACAGTTGCTCTAAAGATGTCCTCCCATCTTGCAAATGTTTGGTAAACTATATTTAATTTTCCCCGTTTCCACTCAGTATTGATTATTTTATGTGGATATCACCAATAAGCACAATAATAAAAAGGAAGTTGTTAGTTTTTGTCACAAAATGTAAAAAGTACAACGCTTATCATTTGCTTTTTTATCCACCAACGCCAACTTTAAACTCTCCTTATCTGATATATTTATAAAACAAATAAGGTCTAGATCGATCCAAACCTCCAACATTCAGAGCTAAGGAATTTTGCAATGACAGTTTATTGCCAAATAACACTGCAGACCTTTAAAGCATCGCCAACAAGGCTATTGTAATAACAAAAGCGGTATTTGCTAGATACATTTGAAGAAGGCTAAAATGTTATTTCCAATAGATGCTGCACATTGGAAACAATTTGATTCTTTTCACTGCTGCTAACCTTGTGCATTATGTCTAACCCTCATTTGGAGTGGAAACTGCAGATGGCCTTTAAAACTGAGCTTAGTTTTAGTATTATGTTGGTAACCAAGGCAACGTGTTGTTCCCAAATTGCAAAAATGAAAAGCTTTATATTGCTAAAGCTTTATGTTTAGCGGTGGCAGCTTACACCAATTATTGAAAGACATCCTGCTGTGGAAAATCTTAAAGAAATAACAGGTACAGTAATAAAATTACAGCTATTACAAAGAGGTAATGACTTTATAAAGGTATGGGAGGTGGTTAAAAACATTTTAATACAACATTTCACAGTTAATTATAGTGAAGAACGAAAAAGAGATTGTATTATATAGATGGTTAGTAACTGTTGTAATAGATTAATAAAGGTTAAGAACAATGAGGATTTTAGATTTAAATCAATCTTTATAGATGTTTTAATTGTTTTTTGTGGCAACCTTTCATGTCAGGTTTCCTTTATGGAAGGGATGCTGAGGTTCAGTGGGTATAGAATCACCTCACAGATGGAAAAATAATGACATTTCCCGCTTATTATCCAAAGCGAGAAGCTTGGTTGTTGTCGGACTCAAAATGAGGGGATGCTGGGAAAGTTAAAGAGAAAGGCGTGACACCACATTTCACACTTCAACATAAAAAAAAAGGAATTATTCTCTTAAGAGCAGAAAACTGTGACTTGGGGACTGCAGGTGTGTGACTTGAGTTAAATGAGGAAGTAAGGATTATCATGTAAATTAAGTAAATAGGTAGTGTGTGTCTGGATGTGTGTATACCAAACTTCCATCTTATAATAGCTGACTTTGTCTTGATCAGAAGGTCCTACGTCAATCTACTGAAAGGTAATTGAAGACCTGTTTGTTATGCTGTGGCAGGGTCAACCATGACAGAATTCAGCTTAGACAAATCAAATAAAAAGAAAAGCCTCCTTGATATCTTTCACATTACAAACTGAGCCTTCAATGCATTCCATTGGGAATTTAACTAACATCAGAAATCAAAGGGCGCAATGGAATGAAAAAGATGCCTGTTTTTCAAAATGCTGTTCCATTCAGAGTTGTACACTACTTTTCTGTTCCTAATAAATCCTAATAAAATTGCAAGGTACTGTTTGGTGTGTGCCCTTTAATCCAGGACTGCGTGAGAATTTAAGTGCAAACTGACCTGCTCCAAAAAGCATGAAGGCAACAGGAGCATAAAACCGCCGTCTTGTACCGATGCACACGGCAACCAAAGCCACTAGAAATGACATCAAGACCAAGGCTCCGCCTCCAAGCAACAGGGCTAGCGTGGCAACCTGCCAGTCTGGGAGGGGAGAGTATGAAAAGAGGAGAAGAACAGGATTAACATACAGACAGATAAATATTTATGAAACATTTTAAACCATTTGTTTTGCAGCTTTGGTTTTCTTTTTGCTTCTTTTTTTTAATCCTCTTAATAAGACTAAGGAACAAGAAGAAGAAGAGGCTTCTACAGATGAATTGAATTGTTTCTGGCTTGCATAACTACAACAGCATCATCTGCATACAATCGATATGGTATCTATGGTAGACTGCCACCATTAATAAAAGGCTAAATGGTTCTAAGACTAAGCCCTGTGGTAAAACTACAACATAGAGGTAATAAAGCCTAAAATTCAGGAAATAATAGGGGTCTAAAAAGAAAGTTGATTATGTCGAATATGACGATGTTTCATTAAATGACATTTGTATCGATTCAAAATCCCCATACAGGGATGTTATGCTATATGATTGCCTTGCAGCAAGAAGGTTTCGGGTTCGATTCCCGGCCAAGGGTCTTTCTGCATGTTCTCCCTGTGCATGTGGGGGTACTCTCTGGGTACTCCGGCTTCCTCCCACAGTCCAAAAAACATGATTAGGTTAATTGGTTTCTCTAAACTGTCCTTAGGTATGAGTGTGTGTGAATGGTTGTGTGTCTTTGTGCTGCCCTGCGATGGGCTGGCGACCTGTCCACGGTGTACCCCACCTCTCGCCCGTAGACAGTTCGAGATAGGCACCAGCACCCCCAGAAGGGATAAAATGTGACAGAAAATGGATGGATAGTATTGATTAAAAAACATAAATTTCACAGTCCTACTTTTATGTAACTGTTAAGGCAAAGCAAAGCAAGGCACGTATGCTTGTATACAAGGGCGTAGGTTTGATTTCAACTTTGGTAGGGACACTATTTTTCAGTTTCATTGGTCCTTTGCAAAAATATGCATGCTCTTTTTTATGCTTAATGTGAGCTTCAGGGCTCATTTTGTTTAAAGAGAACAGCAGCATTTCTTGCTACATTAATACAAATCTTATAAGCATTACAGGCTCTAGATGCTGTTTATCAATATTTAAAGCATAACTGGCTCTGATGAATGTGGAATTAGGACTTTTTCCACTTTGAAAAGGATTGCATTTAAACTTACCTGTGACTAAGACAGTGTCTGTTTAACCAAATATAGTCTATAATATGTGGATTTATCCTGTGTTTTCTTCTGAAGATATAGAATTGTGCAGAGGTAAAACCCACTCTTATTTTTTTTTAATCTAATATGCTCTCTCTGGATCATGCAAAAATAATACATTCAAGGGACGGCAAATAAATGTATTGTATTTACATGTGCACTGGAACTATAAGAGGAACTGACACTGAGCATTTAAAATATTAATATTAGAAGTTGTACATCTGGGCTGTAGTTACTCTGTGTAGCTAATTTCATGTATTTTATCTATTGCTGAAACAATTTATCATATTAACAAATTATTTAAATAATCGTGAACTATGTAATTGATTAACTAATCGTTAACTGGAATATAGGGCCACTAAAATGTGCCCTTAGCCGACCCACTTAGAGCAGGAATTATACCAAGATTGTAAAAAATTTGTAAACATTTTGCATTTAAGAAGTAAAAAAAACAACCTTTTTGTCTGTCAATATTCTCCATCCAGAACTCCTCCAAAGGAAACGTTTAAACGTTTCTGTTTCACCTGGTTTCATTTCATAAAAGATCTTCTTTAAGGAGCCTTTGGCTATCTGATTAAAAGATAAAATAAAATAAATCCTAACGTTGTTAACTTACATTTCTCAAGTTCAACAAATCAAAAAACTCTCTCCTGCCTAGAACTCCAATCAGAAGCGTTCGCCTGTTTTAGCGTAGATAATAAGTTTTTTAATTCGGACTAGTTTTGTAGCCCAATATTAATTTATTTTAGCGTCTTTTTTTTTTTCGCGTTCCAAGCACCCGCGCGCGCACATACAGACTAGAAAACACGCAATCAGAAAGAGAGAAGGCGGAACTTAAGGCAGAATAATCAGAGTTAAACCGCGCAGCACAGTTGATGCCCTGCTATAAGAGCAGGCAGCTGCAGCTACCAGGCAGAGAAGCTGCGAGAGGAAAAGGCTGCTGTATAGTAATTTATAAACATGTTGTTCACATCCAATTATTGGTAGGGACAAATAGGTCCGTCCAAAATTTTGGTAGGGACATGTCCCTATGGTCCCTATGCAAACCTACGCCCATGCTTGTATAGCACAATTCAGTAAAAGGACACTTCAAATTGCATAACATGAAAATAGAATAAAAATAAAAGCAGAATAAAAGCTTCCATATGGCAGTGCACCCCCCCCCCTCACTATGTTAAGCTTTGTTAAGGTATCGGGATATATATCGAAATCAATCGTATTTTATTACCAAATTCTTCAGTTCAAACACCTCATAAATAATAAAGATCCTTTATGAAATCCACCAAACTGTTCTGAAAATATCTTCGTACAGCCACCAACTGTATTTTTTCTCTCCTATTTATTAGCTTTACAGTTTAAATGTATTAAAATGACAGAATAACATGTGATATTGTTGTATATACAACATACAGTCAAGTTTTCTTTACCAAAATATTACATGATACACCTTCTGGGTTATCTATAACCTAAATCCAATTATGTTTAGCATTCATGAAACTGCATTGTATATAAATCTTAATGAATTTCTGCCAAACATTATCACCAGTTCTCTCTAAAAGTATCAGAGGAAGAATCTTGCATATTTTGTAGAACGGAGTAAAGGTTGGGGACGACCTCTTTAATCTAGTTTATGGTTCGACAGACATAAAGCTGTCCACGACTGAATGGTGGAAAATAATTTGGTAATGTCACAGCTGTAAAAAAGTGAGGACATTTTAAATTGGAAGATTAAATTTAATCATAAATTGTTATAAAGATGCTAGATGTTCACTAATAAATGTCTTGGATGGATCAAATCGCCTCCTTTGCAATTTCATTAATGCAACCTCCTCATGCCCAAGCTTACAAAGCATAATTATTAAATATTGGGGTATCAACATTTTGGAATTTTTTTTGTGCCACAAGATTTCACAGTCTTTTCAAAATCTGTAAAAAACAAACAAACTGTTAAGTGTGTCTCCAATTTAATGGAACAGCAACAAGTAACCAAGGAGGAATATAAAAATACCTGCGTCATGCCTGTTTGGACGACATAAAAAAAAACAAACAGGAGAAATTATAGTCATTTTTGCTGTTATTTAAAAGCATCAGGTATAGTGCATTCATCTGTGGGGAGTTGTACTGACAGAAAGAGATTCAGGAGAAAACAAGAGAGTAAAGGAAAAGGCATAACAGAGAGTGGTGTTAAGAAAAGCACAGAGCAAAAGCCAGTCGTCTAAAAAATGGATGAGAAAAAGCAAGGCAAAAGGAAAGAATGCAGAAACAAGCAAGCTATTTGAAGATGGTAAGGAGAAGCTGAAAGGTCAGTGGCATTTGACTGCACTAAAACATTCAGAGAGAGGGCAGGAGGCTGGTGAGGGTACAGACAGGGTAAAAGAATGTGGGGGTGTGGAGGGTAGCAGCCTGAGATAGGGAGTAGAAGAGAAAAAGTGAGAGCAGAAAAGCATCTGCCTTAAAAAAAGCCTGCCTAAAAAGCTTTGTTGGCTTGTTATCAAAAATCTTTTGTAGATGGGAGGCATTTAGAGTTGAGGGGCGGAAAAACCAAGCATGCAAGCTCCCATTAAAATGTACGACTGAACTTATTTCCAGGGGAATTAAATAATAACTGTTATCATTTTTCATCTTTAATAAAGCACTGAATGTACAATAATGGTTAAATTCTATTGATTTTCAGCAGAGAATAAGGCTTAAAATAATCAAAGCATGTATTTAAGACAACATTGTTTTTAATGATTAAAACAAGTGACATTAGCCTATTGACAGGAAAGTTACTCAGTCAGTAGCAATGCAAGGGATCCACACACACACAGACAGACACAACAGGGAATCAATACAAATAAGTCCATAAATGATGTAGAATAAATTGGAATGGTAGAGGTAATACGTGTTAAACATGGTTTTTGTCATTTATAACATACCCTGGAGGAAAGCCTTGCTTGGTATTGAAACTTACAAGACATCTTCTGTATAGAGAACCTAATCGAAAGTGTTGCTCAGGTGTGATTTTCATCCTGAAGCTCCTGGAAGCTCCTTCTCTGTATTGTGACTGTCATTAACAGTAATCATTTTATTATTAATTTAGTGTATATATTGATTAATTAGGGTGTTGCTGACATCTTGTATGAATTTTCATATCAGGCATTAAATTTTTACGGTTGCATTATTAATGGAAATATAACCTTAATAACTGTCTAAAGACTCGTGGTAGACATTGTTTTCATGTTGAATCAAGATTTGTAGATGGATTTTACAAGATTAGCAAAGGCACTAATGCTAGTATCATAAATGTTAATAGAGATTATGTACTGGTCATTTACTGCCACCAATGTCAATGTAGCATTAACACAAAACTGAAAAATTTAAGCAGTGATTAGGGTGTAGCCACAACCCAACCAGCTATACTTTAGTCACAATGGGGTCCAAGAGTAAAAGCCAAAGTAGAGCTTATCTGGGTATAGAATAATCACCTTCACCTTTTAAAGTAAAAACTGGTGTCATAGTTGCAAATAGGGGAGTTGTTTGGTCATTTACCGTCATAAAATTGCACATTTTAAGCTGTGGTTATGAGAGATAAATGTTTTATGGCACGATGTTAGAATATATTTAATGTGTATTACCATTTAAAGGTATAGAGGTCGATCTTTTATTTCTGGATGGATCATCAAAATAAGTGGTCCACCTAACTGTCAATCATTCCGGTGATATGTTTATGTAAGGCCATCCTACGTGCTCGTCCTGTTGGCTACCTTTTTCTGTGCATGTGCACTTTGAGGCATATATCTGTGGTGAGCTAGAGTTTCAGACAATGGCCGAGGATCGTAAGAGAAAAAGTTTCTATGAAGTATATGACAAGAAAAGAAAGACCTCAGAGAGGCAGAAATATCCCAGAATGCTTTTGACGACTCTCCTCACAAAGCATTATGGGATTTGCTGCCACTAGCCAAAAGAGGCGACTAATAGAGATGGCACAGGCACTGTACAGTGGAGGAGGAGTTATGTGACCAACGGGGAGCGAAAAGCAGCGATCATCTGTCCAAACGGTCAGTTAAAGACTTCACTCTAAAGTCCAGTCTATAGTCCCCGCTCTATATAGTGATTGAGGGATTTAGGGGTTAGAGCGGACATTTGGACACAGTTAGCTTGTATGAGCTATGAGAACAACTTTTAAACAGAGCGTGCACGAGGAGAAATGGGCTTGTGCCTCCTCAGCATTAGAGGCATGGTTGCTTTCATTGGCTGGATTCTCTACATCCACATAACTTATTTATAAGGACTGATGACTGCAGCTATTAAACTGTGTCCTTAACAAGCCGGTTTTTCTGTATTGATTGATCTGATCTTGCAAGTTTTAACCCGTTATAAACTGTTGTTTCGAAGTCGCCTAATTACATCCCACCTCAAGTGTATGGGTTTCCTAAAAAAGCCTGTTTATGCAGATTCAACACATAACAAAAAAAACCTATAAAATGCTTTCCTGCCATCTACTGGAGAAAATAACATCTAATTAATCAATTTAGTTAATTTGCATACAAAACTACATATGTCTTATATTTTACATTTAAATCTACAATTACGGTACTTACTAATCTTAAATATAAAAAAAAAATGCCTTTTTTATATAACAATGAATGAGAAGACTAAATATGAAGTAGGAATATAAATATAGCGTTAGGCAATTTAAATAAAGGTTCTATTTTGTTATTCATTAATTCTACAGATATTTTTTTGAATGATGGTGCAGCAGTTGCATATCTCCTTTTTTTTATCCATTTTGTTTTCCAACTAGCAGAACAATGATTAGGTCGAATAACTGAATCCATATTGAAGACATTTAAATTAAATCAAAATATACTAGTTGTTGAACCAACCTTAGGCTTTAAAAATTAAAACTGATATTAAATCATTGTTGATTCAACTATTATTTAAATCAGGATCACATGTTATATTCGTATTTTAATACTGAATCAATGTTAAGGAATCAATATAGATTCATGTACATCTGACATTAAAGTATTCAAGTTTACCAAAGCCACTGTAAAGTTCACTAATGAGTTTCTGCTGATAGGTCTACATCATGAAATATTGATAAAGGTTTTTTTTTCACTTAGTACTGATGTTAAACACACCATATAATTGGCAGACAATGGGTAGTTTGTAGTAGTATGTTGTGCAAAATCTTTTAGTCCGTAGGTCTTGAACAGGAGGTCCGTGACCCCTAGGGGGTTCACGGAGGTATTGCATGGGGGTCGCAAAAGCTTTGGTTGATTAGACGCCAGCAACTTTTTCCACTAATTGAAATGTCTTTAAATCCACATTAACATGAATTCAACACACTGTAGTAAACAGATAAATGGAGGCAGAAGATGTCTTTCAGTCATCAATGCACACATTCAGCGACACACAGCTCTTTCTAGCTGGGCACCGTTTCATTCACAACACCTGTCCCATCTACCAGGAATCAGAATCAAAAATTCTTCAATAATTAAATTACTTTCATTACATTACTCCATCTGTAATAGATTGACTATAGGACCAGTTTAATATAAGACAATTTCATACAATATATATAATTAGGGGGTCCCCGCTCCATCTTGCCATCAGTTTGAGGGTCCTTAGCTTGGAAGACATTGAAGACCCCTGCTTTAGTCTATTTTGGAAAAAAAATATGTGAACATAAACTTAAAAATGACAACATTTTATGTAGGAAAACATATTTTAATTTGTCACAGGTATGGGTGAAATGGGGAGAAATATGGTCTGTGATAAAAAAAATCAACACCAGAAGAATTTTGACGAATGGCACACGATTTAATTATGAGGGTGGGGGTGGTGCCACTTAAAACATACGTTGATTCAACATTGATTAGACGTTGGCGATAATTGAATCATTAGAAAAAGAATATTGTTTTTCACAATGATTAATTCAAAAGAAGTGAATGATTGTTTGATGCTATCTGGGAAAGCTAAAGATGTCTATCTTTTTTTTACTTGATGCAAATGAATGCGTCAGAACGGCCAAGTCAAAGTCTGCCCTCTATAAAATGGTAGACGAAAGTCCCAAAAGACTTTTTGCTGCTATTGCAATGAGAGGTGGTTAAAATGTAACTCAGGGGTGCACCAAAACCTTTTTTTTTTTTTTTTTTGTAAAGGTTGGTTCTTACCCTCATCCATCCAGTTAAAAGTTATACATAAATCCTGAAGAAATGCATTAAAGTGGAATGAATACTGAAGGCAGAATCCTACACATCTGAACCAATGGTTTTTAAAGTTTGATCCACTGCCAGAGAAAATAAATAAATGATAAGATAAATATCCAACGGATTGCATTTATACTGTGCTTCTCAGGTCTTATCGACCACCTTAAAGTAAGTTACAATACCATTCACATTCATCCTCTCACACAACATTACCCAGAGATTATTGATTATCTATAGGGTTTGTTTTTTCTATCAAACACACACATTCAGACACCAGAGGTACGGTCCTCCTTTTCATGCAGACAGTAGAAGTGATGCCAGCTTTAAACGTTGAAGAGCCAGGTTTCCTTTGAAAGTTTAAGAACTTGTATTTATTTATTTACATTTATTACCAGAAAACCTAGTATTATAAGTATGCTTTTAAATGCAGTTGTTAAGTCTTTCTAATAACAAAAGTAGTTTCCATTAAACACTTCCAAACACGGTCATTAAACCGATCCATGTTTTAATAACTATAAATACCGACTGCGACCCTGATGGTTAAAACGGTAGTAAAAAATTTTTGCAAACAAATATGGATTTGCTTTAAGCTTAAAAAGGAAAATTTAGGGTCTGCTATTTAGATTTATATTAACAAAGAAGCAAAGAGTGTTGCAGACAGAAGGAACAGAAGTTCTTCTAATCTAGTGGTTAAAGACCAAATCATGCCAGATTTGTCGGGAGTAAACTACTTTCTATACACAAAGTGATTAGAAATCTCAGAAGGAATTATTTTATTAGTTAATTCAAACCAGTGGACCCCAAGTTACATTTTCAAAAGTTCAACAAAGAAACATCCACTGCTGTGACTGTTAGGGTTCCAGTTTGTATGGGTTGTTTTTCTGTGTTTCTCCTGTCCCCACCACCAGGTGGTGCCCTGTTCTCGTTGGGCCATTACCAGAGGAGTACTTGAGCTGCGGACTGTCACCACCTCGATGCCGGAGTGTTTGCCAGTATTGGGTACTCTAGCCTTACAGAGATTAGCAGAGTCAAACCTTTGCCTCGTCTCTCTGAGTCTAAGCCTTGCATTTGTCTTTGTTCTCCGATAGGAACCCCTCCTGATCCACTGGATAAGCCTGGTCCTTCTCCCCCCGCCCTGGAAGGAATAATTCAAGTCACACTAAGCAAGGGGAAAACCTTCACCAGATCTGTTCAAGCCCACTTCAGGAAATCTGCCTGTGTGCCTGTCCGCCCTCCAACGAGTTCATTCATCTCTGGAATAAACCCCCCACAAACTGGACCCAAGGGAAACCAAGAATCTCCCTAACTTGAGTCTTCTCCAGCTATCCACCAGTCTCAGTCATTTTTCCTACGGACCTTGAACTGATCTTTGTGATCTCCCAAAACAGTTTACGGTTCCGGTTCACCAGACCGCTGAAGTCCCACTGCGATAACCCTTCATATAATCTCTCTCTCTGTTTTTTGTCAACCTCTCAATAAACCTGTTAACTTTTCCCCTGGCTCTGAGTGAATCTCTGCATGTGGGTGAGATCTTTAAAACCCATCATGACAGTGACCAGTTGTAAACATTAAACAAACCATAATCTCCTTTTAAAGTGTATTTATTTGAACTAGTTACTGTAGCACAGAAATCAATGTTGCCATAAATACTTTTATTTTTACAATGCTTTTTAAATGGGTTGTTGCTACTATGCTGCCTCTGTAGTTACACTGAGCTCCCCAGGGGGCGTACCCCACCGACTCAAATTAAGTTGTTAGTAAAGCTAAAAACTCTTTCATTTTTACACTTTTCTTAGTAGATCCTTAACAGCAATTTACATAAAATAAATTGATGTATAAAAACTTTGTGTTCTTAATTTGTAATTACTTTGGCTTTAATCATATATAAATACAATGCATTTAATGAAAATTGTTCTCTCTCTGACATACTGTATCTGATTTAGGCAGCAAAATAAACAACACATAGAAACGCTAGCTGAAGATGCAAATCTTACATTTTAGACAATGAGTGTGTGGTATGGACAAGGTCTTGTTCAGAAAGTGCAAACTTTGCACAGGTGGTAAGTGTGGCATCGCCTGGTTAATCAGTAGCTTTTAAATCGGTGGGTGGATAAGAACATTTAAAACAGATAGTTTATCATTTATTTCCTTATATAGGGAACTAATGTTTAGTCTTCTCATGTTTAACCAAGTACTGTTTCCATATTACAAAGAAGCACCTGACTATAAATGCCGCTGGCTTGATGCTGGCTACCATAATGAAAGCATGAAACAGCTTGATAAGAGTTTATTTCCTCCATAGTTTTTGGGCTGAGAATTGGTTCTTCACATGAACGTTCAAATACAGGATCCTTCATAGGAACGATGACGACATGGCTTTGTTTTTATGAGGTTTAAATGTTGTGAATGTGCCTGTACACCTGAGTAACATATATTACTGTAAAAATATTGAATTCCAGTTCATTTTTTAGACTTTATTTCATTGTTACTTATTCTGTCAGAAAACTCAAGTGTTGTCTAGCTCTGATGGCCATGCATTCTATGTCAGGGTTTTTATTTTGCTAAAACTTTCATTGTAATTGATAGAACTAATACAAAAATGCATGCAGCACTCCAATGTTGTTTCTGTTAATGTTTCTTTAATGTGCCTTTTAAAATATTACAGTCAAAGAGTGTGATGGAATCTACTAAAACATTTTAGCAACGCAAACAGATCCATGGGAAAAAATGGCAAGTGAGCTGAACCTCCAGCTGGCAAAGGTTAGCGAATGTGGACATCTAGAGACATCCCATGATTTAGCCCATAAACATCACAACTAACAGATGCTAGGATAACTAGTGGGAAACAAATTCTGTGGCTCTCAAATGGCATTAAGAGATTTTGAGGCCTTGGGGACTGGTGGCCTAATGGTTTGAACATTGTGCTTGTGTGCTGGAGGTTCTGATTTTAAGGGCCACTCCCACGGACTGCCACTCTGGGTACCTGAACAAGACCCTTAACCCAACACTGTTCCCCAAGCGTCGCACAGTGGCAGCCCATCGCTCCCCAAGTGATGGGTCAAATGCAGAGAGTGAATATCTCAAGTGTGAGATCAATAAAGTTCAATTATTATTATTATCATTATTGCTAAACTTGTAAACAGCTGTGTTTTTTACTTCCTCACGTATTGTATTGTAGGCTTGCTGATTGTGCTGAACATTCCTTAATGACCAGGTAAGAAAACATTATAGGTTGTAGAGCTTGATATGAACATGATATGAGATGAACGAAGAGTTAGTGAGACCTATCACGCAGTAACGTTAGCTGTAATCAAGAAACTGTTACTGTGTAGCACAGAATGTTTACAGATGACATATTTTCCGAAATGTAAAGGGGTTTTTAGGCTACGTTCACACCTAATGCTACGTTCACAACTAAAGCAGCAAAGGCAGTAGAAGCAGGTAGTTTCCATGCAAAGTCAATGGTTGACGTGCATCAAGGTGCAGCAAAACGTCCCGCAGCGTGTTTTGAGCGGCAGGAATGGCGCGTCTGAGCAGCTGAAGCAGCGCGTCGTGAGTCTCTTAGCATGTGACGCGTGGGACGCGCTGCAAAAGCAGCTGCTGCTGGAGTTGGAAAAAGTAAACTTTTGCTTCTCGACGCGCCACATCAACCAATCAGAGAAGCTGATCTGGGAGCTGGCAGGGAGAGAGACACATCGCTGCTGATACAGATCACTATGATCACTCCTCTGAAACAGTTTATTATCGCCTAAATTAACTTAAAATGCCGAAATCTGCAGACAAAACATGTTCGCTTTTATTATCCTGGTGCCTGCAGTTTGGATTACGTTCAAGGGAAAAGCCTTTCAGCTGCTGCGGCTAACCGCCATGAGGCGACCAGGCCAGAGGCTGCTGTTGAATGGGATTCCTACTGACAGCGCACCGCCGGTGTAGGGGGGTGAGAGCAGCTCCGACAAAGAAATAATATTTTATGGCAGGATGGTAATCTGGATAAACTGACTGCAAAGATTACACGTGGACTTTCTCACTGAAAAACATTATTAAACTACTTTGTACCCACTGATCACAGCAAATATAGCTCCCATTGTTACAGGCAGAGAAAGGATAGGGTAGCTCCGCCCGACGCGCATCAGAACCCACTTCTTCACTGTGAAGTTAGAGCAGCAGAGATGCTTCAGCCGCATATAAGGACTAAACAGGTACAAGTATCAAAAACGAAGCGGCACGCACGTTTATGCTGCTCTGGCTGCTTGGGGTCTGAACGTAGCATTAGAATCCCAACCTGTTAGCGGGAATATTAAATTAGCAGCCTTCTATGATCACATGCTATACAGGTATTGTTTGTGTAGTAACAATAGTTTTTGTTGCTTTACTGCGATCGGTTTGCATAAAAGAATTGATGGAGGCCGAAATAAAGTTGGACTGAAAGAAACCTTAGTTACTTTGTCACTTAACATGGTGATTGTTGCTGTCATTAAATATGCGGAGTGGTCTCGTAGTAAACAGCATCACCATTACAGTGCTATGACTATGGCCTGTTCTTCGGACTCTCGAGCTAGCTTGGCTGGTGGCTGTAGTTACCAAAGCACTCAGTCTAATATCCTCATCCTACCTCTATTTCCTTTAAAGGTTTTTGTATTTTTACTAAACTCATTTGACTTCTTCTTTTAGAAATATTAAAGCCTTCTCTTTGTTATGGATTTAGGAAAAAAGAAGCCTGACAATTGCCTATTATTAGAGACAGTAAATAATAATTACTCTTTGTGATTTGCCATCTGTCCTGGAAATTCAGCTTCATTTCTTTAGATCACGGGATGGTGTTGTTTTGTCGGCCTTTTAGCCTACTTCTTTTCGTCAGACAGGTTCAATTTAAGATATATCTAAGCTCTGCAGGTCTGGTAATACTCAAATGTTTTGCAGTCAGTGGCACAAAACACCCTAAAAACTGGTCTATCTGTAATTATACAATAATTTTATATTCTACAGCAAGTATGCAAATATTAAAAACTTGTATTTATTCTAAAAAGAGATTTTTTTAAGGATCTCAAATCCATTCAAGTCAACATCAAACAGGTTTGTTAAGGGTACTGAGAGATCAAACAACTAATTACCATAAAGTCGGCTTTCTAACGCATTAGAGCCTGATGATTGTTGTAACTATCTGCCATAAGGCTGGATACTACATGATTCGCACTTGCTCATTCGGCTGCTCCAAATAGAACGGATGTCTCTGGAGGGAGCTCTGAGCGGGGAGACTCAGTCGGGAGGGGAGGAGAGGGAGCAAGAAAACAAAAAATGAGGGGATGAAACGTGACCGTGGAGAAACGGCAAGGGGAGACGGTGAGGAGAAAAAGGATGGGGAAATAATGGGGAAACAATGAGTGTTAAAAATGCATAGGCAAATAAGATGAGGACAATGGAGCAAAGAAAATTAAATGAAAAAAAAAGAAAATAAATAACAGTAATCAAGAAATAATGGAAGATGTCTCCGTATTACAAAGGAAGGAAAAATTTTGGTCATTGTACCGACCGGACCGGTGGAGTAGAGCCTGGAATAGATCAATACGAATGAAATAGAAAGATAAGATGAGGGGAGAGAAAAACGGAGCGGGGGACCAAATTTGGTAGGGGTTCTGTCTTCACTGATGACTGATCTCACAATGCTTTAGGTGACAGAAGTAAGAAAAAAAGCAGCTTAGAGATCTCGGTAGAGGGTGCATAAGCATCTGACAGGTTGAAGGTTCCACTGTCTGCCTCTAAGGACAAATACGCACTAAGAAAGTTATGCATCTCCAGAAACACCAACTGTTTCTGCATCTGATGGAGTCTTGTTGATTGAGATTCACGTAGCTCTTTGTTTAAAAGCAACACAACACAACAAAAGTTCTACTACAAGAAAAACATGCCTGAAGCACCACTCTATTTGGGAATTACTTCAAAACAAAGAGCTAAAGGTACATAGTCACATTGTATGAGATATTTTAAATTTATACACTGGTAATTCAGTCTGGTTGTATACAAAGATCATTGCATCCTGTTGTTATTATTGTGTCTTTGCTCAATTTGTTAGTGAATAAAGCCCTTTTTGCATATTTACAGAACACAGCGGAGGTACAATACGACACATGTATGCAGATACGCCAGGAAGTAGCCTACCATAGCTAAGCCACTTTGCATCTCCCTGCAAAGTGGGAAATTAACAAAGAAAAGGTTACGATCCAGGAAAAAATGCAAAAATAAATAAATAAATAAATGTATTTCAAGAGGGATAAGACTGGAGAATATAGTTTGAATGTTGGTGTTCACTGTAGAGGAAGCTAAAGCTGCCAAGGCATTAAGATGCGGCTGCTAAGTAGATGGATGCGTGAGTAAACATCCTTAATTATGGTAGTAGTGATAGCAATTATTAGTCTAAGTACAAATAATATCATACATAGACAAATTTACAAAAAATGTATTGCTGCTGTAGATTCATTTATTTAATTAACATCAGTGGGTCTTCGACTATGCCAAACTCTCGCGTTACCGCGAGGCACTGCAGGACGGTCAGACTCTATTAACGAGCTCCATCAAGTGTCTCCATCTAGCTTTCGGCAAGTTCTAAAGTACTGCCGCAGATGGAGCCATGTTTCTTTATGTCAGCTCACTGCACCCTGTGCTGGAATTCTATTTAGGCTCAATAAAACCCTACGAGGACAGGTGCTCATTTTATCACAATCAAAAGGTTTTTGGTCTTCTTTTTACAGGCTTAAAACATGACAAAGCTTCTTTAATTTCGGCAGTGACGTTCAACCTGTATTGCAAGAATTAGGTGTCAAAAATGTGAACGTTACTTATAATTGGACTGGAACAAAAACTACCCAATTAAAGAAATTCAAAACAGTCGAGTCAAGTGAGTCAAGGAATTCAGTTTTAAGATCAATACGAGCACAATGGTAAGACACACACATTCTTGTATCAGCTGACACTCACACACACACTGCTCAGACACCTAATTAGAGAGGCTGGGTCTGTGGTACACTATATTGCCAAAAGTATTTGCTCACCTGCCTTGACTCACATATGAGCTTAAGTGACATCCCGTTCCTAATCCATAGGGTTCAATATGACGTCGGTCCACCCTTTGCAGCTAGAACAGCTTCAACTCTTCTGGGAAGGCTGTCCACAAGGTTTAGGAGTGTGTTTATGGGAATTTTTGACCATTCTTCCAGAAGCGCATTTGTGAGGTCGCACACTGATGTTGGACGAGAAGGCCTGGCTCTCAGTCTCCGCTCTAATTCATCCCAAAGGTGTTCTATCGGGTTGAGGTCAGGACTCTGTGCAGGCCAGTCAAGTTCATCCACACCAGACTCTGTCATCCATGTCTTTATGGACCTTGCTTTGTGCACTGGTGCACAGTCATGTTGGAAGAGGAAGGGGCCAGCTCCAAACTGTTCCCACAAAGTTGGGAGCATGGAATTGTCCAAAATGTCTTGGTATGCTGAAGCATTCAGAGTTCCTTTCACTGGAACTAAGGGGCCAAGCCCAGCTCCTGAAAAACAACCCCACACCATAATCCCCCCTCCACCAAACTTTACACTTGGCACAATGCAGTCAGACAAGTACCGTTCTCCTGGCAACCGCCAAACCCAGACCCGTCCATCAGATTGCCAGATGGAGAAGCGCGATTCGTCACTCCAGAGAACGCGTCTCCACTGCTCTAGAGTCCAGTGGCGGCGTGCTTTACACCACCGCATCCAACGCTTTGCATTGCACTTGGTTATGTATGGCTTGGATGCAGCTGCTCGACCATGGAAACCCATTCCATGAAGCTCTCTGCGCACTGTTCTTGAGCTAATCTGAAGGCCACATGAAGTTTGGAGGTCTGTAGTGATTGACTCTGCAGAAAGTTGGCGACCTCTTCGCACTATGCGCTTCAGCATCCGCTGACCCCGCTCCGTCAGTTTACGTGGCCTACCACTTCGTGGCTGAGTTGCTGTCGTTCCCAAACACTTCCATTTTCTTATAATACAGCTGACAGTTGACTGTGGAATATTTAGGAGCGAGGAAATTTCACGACTGGATTTGTTGCACAGGTGGCATCCTATCACAGTTCCACGCTGGAATTCACTGAGCTCCTGAGAGCGACCCATTCTTTCACAAATGTTTGTAAAAACAGTCTGCATGCCTAGGTGCTTGAATTTATACACCTGTGGCCATGGAAGTGATTGGAACACCTGATTCCAATAATTTGGATGGGTGAGCAAATACTTTTGGCAATATAGTGTAGGTATGCATGTAGGTATGTGTGAAAAGCAAAGAAAGAATGTCTGCCTGTTTGCCATACACCAGAGAGAGAGAGGAAGGGATGGAGATGCAACAACAGAGAAATCAGAGTGTGACATGAAATATTTACTGGGGCTTCTGAGACAAATGTCCAGAAATAGGTCAGCTCAAGATGGTAGCGTCCTATTGGCACACACCCACGAATCATTTACACACAGGCAGACACCAAATCTCCCCTTCTGTCAGGTTACGACTTTGTCCAGCCCTTCCAAACACACAAGGGTTCTAAAAAACTGGTATTCAAAGAATTGTAATACTTTTCAGTCCATCTATGATCAACCTCACACCCAAATATGTGCCAACAAAGAGTGAGACAGCAATTTTTTTTTTTTACCCTGCACAGCTTGCCGCTTCGATCCCCCTAACATGTGGATTGATTAGCTTCAGGTGACCGGTACCACCCAAGAGAATTTATGTTCTTTAGTTTTATTTGAATCATAAATAAACTGGTGAGGAGAAACAGATGCAGGCCATTAGTGGTGCGCTCAACCAAGCCGGCCTTAGTGGAGGAGTGGCAAAAGAAACCTTTGTCACAAGCCGTGTACGAAACATAGAAAGCATGTGAGGGAGCATGGTATGTTTGACATAAAATGAGCACTTTGAGATGGAGAAAAATACAGGACAAGATCAAATATTAGAGGAATGACACGACTGGACAGGAGAACCACAACTACTGCAGGTTCTTTAAACTTCTATTACAGATCTCTCTTAGTAGATAAGATTAGGAAAGCCCTGATAATCCAGCTTTGAGATTTGACCAATACGATATAAGCATGCATCATACATGCTTTTAGCACTTATTTTGCGCAGTAGAATGTTAGATAAGGCTTTGAGCAAGTGGTTTTACTTAAACAGAGAATATTAGTAAGCAACAGTCTATCAGCATGGCGATTTGAGATGAAGGTCGCTATAATCCGATAGTAGTTTTTGGCAAATATCGGACCGATGTCTGATATTAATATCGAATTTAGACATAGATAAGTAACAGGCATACTCACTCTAGGAAATGTCAGACATTTCTTGGGGAAAGACATAAAAAAAAAAAAAGTGTATTTTTTTTTTAATACCAATGTAATCTAAATGAAACAGCTACCCGATACTAAATAACTGCATATTTCAACAGTCAATTTTAAATTTATAAAAGGATTAAAAACTATGATAACAATTTTCAAGATAAATTCAACAGGAGAAAAGACTCCTGTTTTAACTGTTTTTCATAAAGCACAAAAAACAAACATTATTATAACTTTTTTATATAAAGCTGGTTTTAATAAAGAATGATGGCAATATATGGAAATCAGTGGCGGCTGGTGAAAAATATTTTTGGTGGGGCTTATATAGCCTAGTGTATGTCTCCAACTAATCCGGAATAAGAATTCAAATAAAAATTGGACAATACATACAACTTAACAGTAATGATTTAATTCACTATATAATAACAGTAACAGTGATGATTTGGGTCACTGTGACGGGGTTCTTTGGCCTCCAAGAATCCAGGCTCAGTCGGGTTACCGGTGTTGGTGATTTATTGTGCTCAAAAACTCAAAACAGGGTGCAAAAGAAACTAAACATATACAAGATCCTCTGGGCCTCAGCCTCCCTCCAGTTACCAGCAATGTAACAAAGAAACAGAAAACAAAAATGGCCGCTCTTCTTCCCACAGCCCTCATTAAATAGTTTAAGCCCCTCACCTCAGGCTCTCTTATTTCTGATTTCGTCTCATAAATCAGTTTTGTCCATATATTACCTCCACAAACAATTGATGTATAAAAACAAATAATTTTTACAACTTAATTCTTTTACACAGATTCATTGACTTATTCAATTACACCAAACTGGGTTAGAACCCAGCAAAGACGCAGCCAGACTGAAGATGACAAGTCCCTGTAGCATAAACACACCCACACACACACACACCCACACACACACACACACGGATAACCCCACTGAAATATTAAGTGTGCACCCTCAATATGCCAGCAGGTAACCAGGAACAGCTTGTGTGTTTTAAGTTAATGGAGCTACTGGGCTCAGCGCGAGTGTATTGGTCCTCACAAACACAGTATAACAGGATTGTGTGTGTGGCACGCAAAGTTTTAAGCGACGAGGTGGATTCGTCGCAGTCACAATAACCATGACATGAAATTTTCCTACCCTACAACAGGGATGTTCTTCTGGCAAACGGGTAGATAAATAAGGATCTCACCGAATTTGGTGGAAGCTGCATCTCGCTCGTTACGTTCGCCATCTTCCCTCTAATTGTCTGCACCTGCGCATTGGGTGCAGAAGCCTGTTAAAGCGCAGTATTTTCAGAGCTCCAAGACCATAAAGTTCTGAGACGCTGATTGGCCATTAAATTCACCTAGCAATAGTACATGATTGACAGATTCTCTGCAAATGTGGGGCTGTCTGATCACAGCCCCCAGAACAGAGACGGTAGGAGTCTGTCTGTGGAAATCCACAAATGAATGGCAGTAGATAGGGAAATGTAGTTTATATAATTTGTTTTGCTTATAGGTACACACTCTAGAGAGTAAAACTGACATTTATGAGTTAATTTCTAAAAATATATTTTACGTTTCTCTCTTCTTATCAGGGAGGGCGGTGCCCCAGCGCCCCCTATGGGCCAGCCGCCACTGATGGAAATATTTATTTAATTTAAGACACTCTAAACTTTTATTTTTACTGTTATTCTTTTTATTCATTATTTTCAGTTTTTTATATTATCTCCCATTTATTTGTTTTCCCAGAAAGCAATTAAAATAACTGAGAATGAAGGTTACTAAACCAATAAATCTATACCTTTATATTTAGTTTTGAAAACAAGGGAGAAATCTTTATGCTTTTCAGCAGCGTTGAAATGTTAAGAAATTAGAACAAAAACAAGAGGGGAAAAACTAAATGAAACTTTTACAATTTATTATCCAGCCTGAGGAAAAGTTATTTTTAAAAAGATTTTTTAAAGGTTGTTCTGAGGTGTTAATTTAAAACATATGCTGTGTTTTTCAGATTCCTATTTGCAAAAACGCTTGAGTTTAAAAAGTTTCTCTTCCAAGTCCCAATTAATCATTATATTGTTCTGCTTTCTAGCAATTAAGTACAGATGAGAAAAAGTTCATAGGATAATTTCTCTTGTTATGGAGCCTGGGCGAAACTGATTGCTCTCCTACATCCACCTACGACACGGCCAATCAGCTTTGAACCACACCTCCACGAAAGCCAATCAGCATCCAAAGTTCATCTTAAAAGGCCTCCGATCTGCTAGTCTGCTCCTGTGCGCAGGCGGTGGATGAGCTGTGACTTCATTCAGATGACGCCGTTTCAACCCACCTCCATCCCCTCCTCCACCATCGTAGCTAAAGCTTCATCAGTGTCATTCCTCCCGGACTCTTACTGCGTTACCTGTCTCATCTCAACCGGTCTGACAGAAGACCACAATGTTGAGCCTGGTTCTGTCAGCGTTTTTCCTCTCCACTGTCGCTTCATGCTTGCTCATCATGGACAGGTTCTCTCAACCTGTGTTATCCAACTGGACTTCCATCTTCCAGGTCCCTGAGTGAAGCTCTAGTATCAGCTGGATCTCCCCATAAAGCTCAGGCAGCCCTATTCTTTGCTCCTGTTCATGCATATCTATCAAAATTAAGCTCTATGTTTCCTGCCGAGGTCTGAGCGCCAAAGACATTGTAATTGTATCAATAAATTTCTCCTAATTGTCTTTTCTCTTTATGTGAGTTTTTCAGATAGAAAGTCTGGATGGGGCCAATCACTGAGGGACTGAGTGTGTCACTAAGATTAAAAGATGAAAAACTTTTTATAGTGAAAATGGATCAAATATCCTGTAATCATTTTAAAGTGAAGTGAAGTGATCCACTTTAATTAACGTGGAGCTCCCAGTAAACACTAAGTCATACCTGCCAGGATGTCCATCTGTCCCCATCTGAGGTGAAGCAGCATCTTTTCCTCCCTGCTTTGCAGATCAGCCTTGTTTGGTAACAATAACAGAAGCAGAGTGCTTACCTGAGACCAGCGTGCTGCTGCACTGCCACTTCTCATAGCTGCCCGGTTTCCAGCAGGACTCCCACAGAGACAGGTAGTACTGGTCGTCGGCCGTCACCCACGCAGGACTCATCACGGCTCCCACATCCAAGCAGAGCGCCAGGAAGACGCACACCAGCCCGACCAGCTTCAGCGGGGTCAGCGGGGAGCTGCGCGCAGACTCCTCCGTCTCCGTTACGGCCGTGGACATGGCGGGGAGGAGGAGGAGGCTCAGAGCCGGAGCGAGGGATGCATGCGTGGGTTGGAGAGGTGTGTCCCGGTCCCGATCTCTCCACCCGCCCCGAAGGAAGAAGAGCGGCTGCGATGGGCGCTGGACGTGCGCTGCGCGTATTGGGGCGCCACTGCCGCCGCGCGGCGGAGACCTATGCCGTTCCCTGCTGACGTCAGCGGCTCCAAGGGACCTGCGGGTGCAACAGGGTCCTAAAGAGAATCCCTGAGTTAGAGAAATATGGCAAACCTTTTTGACATAAATTCGGTTTCGTCTGACCATCCATAATTACGTTCCAGATATCTTAAATTACATTTAGACTAGTCAAAATTCTTTTCAAGATATCTCAAATTACCACACCGGATTTGTCATTTAAAGCGTCACACGCTGTTTTAACTTTTCCTCCTGTTGATTAAACTGACAGTAAGGAATTTTTTTAGGAATGATCCTCCTGGAAGCCCATTAAAAAGATCATTACACATTTTTACCAGTCAGAATATCAATTTAAGATATATTTAATGGAAAAGCTGAATAATTCAAGATATCTTTAATTCATTTAGAGATATCTTAAAAGGATTTTTCGAATAGTCGAAATTACAATTGAAGATATCTTTAAATTTGTTTTGTCTAGTCATTATTTGCTTTTAAGATATCTATAATTGAGTTTTCACTAGTCAAAACTGCATATCTCCTATCCTAACATACATTTAAGATATCATGAATTATGGTGGCTTTTGAGATATCTTGTAATTAGTTTATGACTAGTCGTAATTTAATCGTAGATATCTGAAATCTGTATTTCAGATAGTCAGTAATTCATGCTAGATATCTTAAATTGACGTCTCCATACAAGTTAATGGTAAATCTGACGTCATTTTGACTTGTCAGAATGAAATTAGAGATATCTCGAGTAGGTATTTTGACAAGTAAAAGTATAATTAGAGATATCTTAAATCGCTAAAACGTCTAGTAATAAAACAATTTGAGATATCTTGAACGTAAAGGCGGTACAACCGAATTTATGTTAAAACGGCTTGCCATAATAGACAAAGCTGCAGATCCTCGGCTTCTTCAAACCCATGCGTTCATATAAAGTGGTGATGAAGATGGTTTGCACTGCAGTTTTACATATTTATAATAAAACTCTTCTCTTCCAAAACCTTTTTGTTTTTACAAAAAGGGTTCAAATATTTCAGATCAATGACATTCTGATAAAAATATGCAAGAGGTGGAAAAGAACAACCTAAAACTTCAACGTATCCAGTGGAGAAAAAAAAGGAAAGTTGGTAGAAATCAAAATGTTAAAGCAAAAACTTTCATCATTTATTTAAGTTACGGACTTTAAATTAATAATTTAAGTTTGCCAAATTTAGAATTCTGCGTTATTGTAACTTAAAATGCTTTCCCCCCCTCCAAACTGTGAGGGAAGTGGATCAGGGGCAGAGCTAGATATAGCCAATCATTGGTCACTCCTACCATTTTTCCCTCTAATACAGACTTTGGCAGTAGTAAAACTTTCAAGTGGAGTGTTCTAACTTAATTACATTTTAATTTTCTATATGTAAACAATTATCTGTCAACAAAAACACTGTTGTTAATTATGCACATCAATATACTAACATTAAAGATAAATACAGAATAACAGCTCTTTTCAGAAATAGATTTAGTCTTATACGTGGTGAAGAGAAAGTTATGTCCCTGCATGTCATCTAGGAATCTTCACTGAAATCGGAGATAAATAACTACTTTAATAATAAGTAATCCAATTAATATAGATATTTGTACATGTAAATATTAATTTTATGCAGAATGATTATTAATAAAAGTAGGTAAGTAATGAAAATTAATAAGATGTTTGCCCAAGAACTCAAAACTGAAAGAATTTTGTCCACTACATCTTTAATTTGAACAGCATGGATGTTTAAATATATGCGTCTATTTGTTAGTTTTTATTTAGAAAATATGGATGATTTGCTCGTTAATTTTCCTGTTGGAACAGTGTAGATTGACCCTGATGTTCTGGCACCTATCCGCTTTCGGCCCCCCCTCAGTGTGCATTGGTTACTGCCTGGCCACCCATTTTAAAATGTTCTGGCTACGCCTCTGAAGTGGACTACAAATGTTAAACTTCTTGCTTAAGATTCATATCTTTTTTTTATTAAAAGGTAGATAAATGGGGAAATTTGTCATCAACATTTTCACCTTAGTCTTTTTTGTTTTAGGGGCGGTAACAATCCTAGTTTCTAACCTTTGCCCCTTATGGTTTCTCCAGCCAATAAGAATAATTGTCTTAATGCCAAAAAGAGAACAACAGATTTTACTTTCAAAAGTGGAGCAGTACGGCTATAGCTATAGTGTTCTGCTTGATTTATGCATATAAATAGCTTTATTGTAATTCATGCATGGAGTATTATAGATTATATGGACACTGCAATGCAAGAAGAACAGGAAAGGAAAAACAGAAAAAAAGGAGAAAAGATAAAAAAAAGAGGAGATAAAAAGGAGATAATAAAACATTTTCAGTCTGCTTCATCACTTGCAAAGAGATGTAAAAAGAGCAACACAACCAACGGACATAGTATAAGAGATACAATAAAGTAACACCTTGATACTATCGCTGAAGTATAAGTAGTATTTTTAATCTGACATGTATTCTGTGGTAGCTGAAGATCATATGATCAAATCATCTTATTCTTCCATTTGTACCAACCTGAGCTGTGGGTCCATGCAGCTCCTCCAGTGCCCCATGGTGGTTTCTCCAATTAACTTTTACAAAAGGTCGTAAATAATCCATATTTTAGGAAAATTGTGCTTTAGAATATAACAGTTGTGACCTAATACATAACTTAATCAATACAAATATATCAAAAAGCATTTTTAAAAATTTCGTATATTCATAATTGATGCTGAGATCCGTATTTTTAAGCCTAAAATATTTAGAACATTGTGGATAGTCTAATGAGCAACCTGCTCCAGACCTGTTATAACAACATGTATTTGGTTTGTCCCATTAGAAACTAGTGAAATAAGTTTTGAATGCTCAGTAAACAAATGTCCAGATCTATTTTCAACTGACCCTGACTTGTTTCCACCTCATCTCTTTAACTCCTGCCCTGTTCTTCTCCTCCGTTCTGCTCCCATGCTTTCCTTCACTTCTTCCCTTCATCATCCCTTAATATTGCTTGATGGGAAGTAAACAAGGCCATCTCTCCTCATCCATCAGTCTCTCCTGTTCTTTCTTTCCGGTCAGATAAACACATGGATGGCACTGTCTCCTTGAACCTGAGCTATACTGCTTTCTTGGCCTCCCTCTCTGCTTGATCACTGGCTGCGTCGTTAGTATGCAGAGGTAACAGTCATATTTCTCCATAGGCACTTCCCACTTCCCCCTATTCTATCGCTTTGCTCACCCTGGTCTCTATGCGCCTTCAAACTCAAAGTTTTGTTTCATGAAATTTTGTCTGAAATCATTGAAAGGATTTAGCCGGAGTCGATCTTCTCTCTTCTTCAAGTAGGTGTCAGAGGCTGATGTGTGTTTGTTTCTCATTGTCCACCTGCGACATGAATCCTTCTCAAAACAGACAAATGCAATGCCACCGCCCTCATTCACCCAACAAATTACTTCCAAATTTTACACGTACGTGAGACATTGCACTCTCTCAGCTGTTTGTCTCTGTGCAGATAAAGAGTGCATCCCTGTGTGCCAGTATCACAGCCTGAGAAATGTGAGACATAGTCGAATAACAAGCTGGAAATGGCTGCAGGAAAAAAGTGCTTTGTCTTTGATGAGCTGAACCAATGCACAGGTGAGACATCAGCTTGTTTATTTTTTTAGTAATATCCAGTACATTTCAACCTTTTGTGCAAAACATATCCAAGATTTAAAACACATCGACTGAAATCATCTCACACATCATAAGAAACATGCTATGAAATCAAAATCAGTTGGAGTCTTACTCGTTGATTTGCTTCCCTTTATTTAAGTTCCAGTTCCCTAACTTGAAGCCGAATTGTTAACAAAGGCCATGCTAATGTTTTCTCTCCATAGACAAAGCACGTGCTAAAGTGCTCTCTTGGAAGCCAAAAAGCATGCTAATGGGCCCTCTTGGAAGCCAAAACATGTGCTAAAGCACCCTTTTGACAGAAATTCAAGACATTCATTCGTTATTCAAAATTAAAAAAAAAAATTTTTCTTGCTGTCTGACAATTAATTAGGCCATCCATACGTCTGCCCTCCTTGTGTCCCAGTGATCTTGAGTGCTTTCAGATATCTGGGGCTTGCATCACCTCTTTATCGATTCTCAGCCTTGTAGGGGGAAACCTGGCGCCACCCACACCTGCTATTGAATATATTTTCCTTCTGAAGGAGCTTTGCAAATCCTTTATACACAAGCATGCCTGTGCATACATACCACAGAAGTTTTGTTACAGGTGTTCATGGATACCCACTAAGCTACAGCTACAGATATACAACACCCTGAATAATATTATGCAATGCCTTCCACACACATGGATATCTAAGGGATACCCGCTGCTTTTCAAACTTTTTTTTAAGTTTACTTTGGTTGTCTGTTGTCTTCTTTTTGCTGTTGCTTTGTTCTCCATTTTCTGTTCTTTTGTCTCATACAGGTGTGGAAGCAGAATTTTAGGAGTCACTGTGTGGATGTGTTTAATTTTAAAGGCTGCATCCTCTAAGGACACGGTCTACCTGGACTGGCTCCTTCGATGTCTGTGAAAATAAGCGGACCAGAAGAGTTTTGGCTGTGAATTCAAACAGGTCCAACGTTCCGCGGCTTTCACCGCACATACGCTCTTGATAATGAATATGAACTTTTCAGTACTATTAAATTTACATTTTTTTTATTGTAAAGGTAACAAAGACTTCACTCATGGGAATGCAGAGTGGAATAAAGGTGATAACCAACAGGAGCATGAACAATTAAAAGCAAATTTAATGATATATAATGGGTAGAAAGAACCCCAGTTGCCGAGGTCAACTGGGTTTCAAGGAGGCAGAAGCAGAGATACAAAAAGCAAATGTGAAAGGCAGCCCCGTCCAGGAAACACACAGCAAGGCAGACAAGCTTAGTCATGGTCACAGAAACAGGACTACACTTGAAAACAGGCCAATCTCCAACATCTATAAACAAAGGTGTTGATGGCAGCAGCACAGCTGATATTTCTGTGCAGGATGGAGTCACAGCCAAACAGGAACAGACCAGATGAAGCTACTATGAGAAAAAGCAGAGAGAGCAGAACGTTGGAGATTGAAATAACAGATTCTGCAGAGTGGGAGAATAGAGGTACGTAGAATGAAGCAGAATGAAGAAATAGGGGTCCCCTATGTCCTCCAGCAGTCTAAGCCTATAGCAGCATAACTATAGAGATAAGTCAGGATAACCTGAGCCACTCTAGCTATAAGCTTTATCAAAAAGGAAAGTTTTAAGCCTAGTCTTAAAAGTAGACAGGATGTCTGCCTCACGGACTAAAACTGGTAGTTGGTTCCACAGGAGAGGATCCTGTTACGCCTGTAACAGGTATAAGATGCATTAACCCCCAAAATGATTCCTAATTAAAAATTAGTCAGATTTGTTTCTACTGTGTTTCATGCAAGCCAATCATCCACCACCACTTGACAATAAGTGAAAAGAAAAAGGAAACTAAAAAACTGATAATTTGCGCAAACGCGGCACCGCGAGTGCACAACTACTGGCAACGCAGGCATGGATAGACTTTAAATCCCGGGCTGTTGACCAGCCTAATTCATTACTCATACAGGTTAATCATCTTGTTATCTCAAGAAATCAATAACTGTTTTCTCGTGATAACGAGATCATTTTCTTTTTATCTCGACAAAACAATTAACGGTTTAATCGTGATAACGAGATAGTTATGTCATCATCTCGAGAAGACAAAGGAAAAGTAAAAAGTTGAGTAAGTGGCATCTGTAAGAAAGGGGTGAACCATGATGTTTAGTTTCATTTTCTCAATTTTTATGCTTTCCTGTCCCTATGTCTTCTCTCTCCCCTAATGCTGCGTTCACACCAAAGGTGTTATGAGCGTTAAAACACAGTGAATGCAGAAATCTGGATGCTGGATTAAACTGTGGTTAAGTTGCTTTGACGCCTTCACCGTACCACCGGGAAGCAGCATTTTAAATCTCTGTAAAAAAGCTGTCTGCTGCGGCCAGCTTGTGGGGGATTTCCCGCTGCCGCCCGTAGTGGCTATAAGTGAATATGAAAAGTTTTTAAGGTTTGTGGTAAAAGTGCAAGTACCAGAAAATATGATTGACTTTTTTTTTGTTGGCAGTTCTTAACATTTTTAGTTAATTTGAGTATTTATAAACTGTTTTGCCATAGTTCATAAAAAATGTTTTATTGCAACAATAATGATCACTGCCATGGGTTTGGCGCTGATGGTTGCCGTTTTCATTTGCTCCTGTCTAATTGGCTCAGCGGCTGATTAATGTCAATCGTTTCCACCTGGTTCCCTGAGCTATTTCTGTTTTTTCCCTGCCTTCCATCAGCACCAGATTATTCGAGCTGTGGTGAGAGCAACTCTAGCATCTAGTGAGTATTGTCTGTAATTCTGATTCGGAGCTGTTTCCCGTTTTGGATATTCAAGTTTTTGCTTTGCCCTTGTCTGCTGTGATTTCTGTACTGTTTTCCTGGATCCTGCTGGCTATCGATCCTGGACTGTTTCACTGACCTCGGCTTGGATTCCCCTCACGGACACTGTTGCTCCCTCAGCATTGGATGGCGTCAGCTCATCATCACGGGGGGCTCTGGAAGCAGCTAAGACTGCAAACGGTGGACAATCTCCCTCCAAGATTCCTCCCTCTCCTCTGGGATTGGACTAGACTTTAACCAGGCCAATGACTTTAACTACTAGTCGGGATCAACCAGACATTCCGGTCACTGACCTGTGCTTTCTATCTCTGCAGAGAATCCAGTTATGCGCCCCACTGATGCCCAGACTATCTGAATATTGGGTCCTAGTTTCTGAGGTTATTACAATTAGAGCTCGCTCTCTGTTTCTTTTATATAACAATTCATTCTTCCGGCTTTTTTTTTCAGTTTAACTCACTTGATATTAATTTATTTTTCATATGCAGAAGCTCTGCTGAAGCAATGACAGGTTGCAGGTAGTGTCTGTCAAAAAAGTCCTGGATCAGCTTTTCCAATATGTTGGCGCTCCGGCGTCCAGCTGCAAAAGCTCTATTCATGAACTCCAACTTCGAATTCACGGATGCGCCGCAAGACCTCTCGACACCGTCCTCCATAGAGATTGCACGTAAATCAGATGCTTCGACGCTGAAAACGCGCCCAGTTTGAACGCAGCTTTAGTTCACTTACATTAAAGTTTCCTATACAAGTACCAACTGGAACATTTTGGCAACAGTCTGCTATCTGGGACATCGATTGCCATAGCTATATTGGCGTAACAGGACAAAAAAGAAAGGATATTTGAAAAAGAAAAAAGATTTAGTATAAATTTAAGAACAGACAGAAAAAAATGAAGTTAACTTTTACACAGTGAATATAAATGTCTGGATCAGGAATCCCTAACATGGGGGTTGCAACCCTAATAGGCAGCGTTGGTTCTGCAGTGGGATCTTGGAAATTTTCTTTTGACCAAAATTACAAACAATTTAAGCAAAAGAAATTGCTACATTACTTAAACTAGAACAAAACAATATTTTTATGTGTTAAATTATAAATGGGTACCAAAGGTTTAATGTAAGACCTGATAATTTGTCATGATGGGATTTAGGGTCCTAACCCACATGCAGAACACACACGGAGTCAGAAGAAAAGTTTAACTGTTTATTTAGAAAACACAGAGTTATTAAGTAGATGCTGGGAAACAGATCCGGGACTGGTCACACAGGGTTCTCTGCAGAGAGGGATAGTTGGATTAGCCAGGATGCTATTACTCTTGTCAGAGGAGAAGTGCAGTTCTGTACCTGTTCTGTGGTTCAGGCTGAGCGGCAGAGGGAGGGAACCAGGAGGGTCCAGAGGCAGATGGTCGGCAGAGGGCTAGGCAACGGCAGGGCTTGACTACATACTTGACAGTGTTCAGATCTTGGGTTTCTTCCAGTTCTCTTCTTGAGAGCGGGCAGGCAGGTTCTGACAGTTTGATCTTCAGATGTGCTTCTGAGAGCAGGCAGGCAGGTTTCAGCTGAGAAACTCTTCCAGAGTTCCAGGGTTCAGTCAGGTTCTTCCTAGGAAGCAGAGAGGACAAAAACTGGTTAGGTTCAGATTCAGGTTTTCAGGAGAGTCAGAGAATCAGACAGGTTGGTTGGCTAGGGCTTGCTAACCGTAACTGGCTTAACACTCTGGCACTGGAGTGTTGCTCTGCCGCTGCTTATATGCTGCTCCTCCTGATGAGCAAATGAGCCGCAGGTGTGGTAGTCAGCTTCAGCTCCAGGAGACCTAGGGCGCCCTCTTCTGGAGAAAGGTGGACAGATCTCCAGATCCCAACATAATTGTGGACGTATTCTAGATTTATTTTGATATTTTCAGGACAAAAGTTAGTTCTAAACCCCTCTGGGCTTAAAAGGTAAAATATTCTTAACAGGTAAAATTATGATGTTTTCGCACTAAAAAAAGTAGGATGTATAAATTATTTAGAATGGACTGTAAACAGTGGTGAGATAATATTGTCCATTAAAGATTGAGTATTATTTAGCTTGTTTGCCATTTTAAATATGAAAAAAAGGATACTAGACAGAACTAAAGCAAATTACTTCATTAGAAGTTATTGATCTTAGTTTAACAAAAAGTGAAAAAGTTGAAGGATTATAATTTAACATTTTGCAAAGCACCCAACTTCACCGGCGAACAATCTGCAGCTTTAATTTACAAAAAGCTAAGTAACATTCTTATCTAATGTGCAAAAGTGATGTGTATTATGGTGTAATTCATAAAATCTGGCAATCAATCAGTTTTGACTTCTCACATCCAGAGGATAGGGATGCTTACTGCCCCTTTGAAATTTGCACTTTTTCCTGGATATCTGTTGACAGAGCGAGTGACGAGAAGAAAACAAAGAATATTTACCTGAATAAACAGACTGCTGTAACTCCTCAATCTTTCAGGTCTGCCATAAAGAACTAATATTTGTCATAAGAAAATTACTTCAGTTTTATTTATGACTAGACTTATAATTAATATTCCTTCACTGATGGGAGATTAATCAAAAGGTGTGTGTGCGTGTGACAGCCTACAGGAAGCTGATCAATGAGGTGAGAATTTCAGCTTCCACTGGTTTTCTGACTAGATGTGGATGTTTAATGGAGTTCCAGTCAAAAGTCTTAGTAGTGATTTAAATTCACTTTCAGAACATTTATGACACCAAATTTACATTAGGACTACATTTTCAAAATTGCATAACTTTAAAAAAAAGTTTTCTTCTCTCTGGCGAACTGGATAGAAATGTCTTGGAAGGCAAATATAACCAGCCAGACTATATATTGAAAATAATTGCCTCTTTGTTCATTAAGTATGACTAACCTAGTGTTTTGGTTTAAATTTAATAGCTGCAGGCAGGAATTTTTTACCCTACTTGTTGCTGAAGTAGGGTATCCCTTTACTTATCTTTTTATCGCTGTAGATTTGTTTTAGCCAAATCCGTTTCCATTCTCACCAACTGGATGGAGGTCAGTTCTTCCTTTCCATATGTCCAGATGTATAGCTCACATCAAGAATCCCAAGCTTCCAATCAGACACCTACAGCAAAAACAGACTAAACTAGCAAAAGGAACTTTTATATCATTTTACTGTATTACCTCTCCTTTTCTGAATGTGACTTTTCAGCCACAAGCATTAAAGTATCACATAAAGGGTCGAATTAGACACGTATACTGACTTTTGCAAGGCAAAAAAGGCTTATTTAAAGACTTTACATATTATGAAACCATAGCGTTGATTTTTTTTACCCTTAAACAAAGCTAAATTATTCAAGAAAGCAAACTGAAGCAAAAGAGGAATCTGTTGTTGAGAGAACTGTTCTTCGAGATGACCTCCAACTCTCTCTGCTACTGCTAACTGTGTTCCCTGAAAGGATGGCCAGGGATTAACAGGTTGTGAAAAAGTATTTATTTTGTATTTGAAATATACAAACATTTATTGACCTCATAAACTTCTAGCTTGAATATAGTCAAAATACCCCTTCTGGGCGGCTCATTATGTCATGATTTTATCAAGAGCTCGGACCCACATGCAGAGAAACCAATACAGAGAGACCAGGGAGAAAGTTTAACAGGTTTATAGAGGAGATTGTGAAGAATCCAGTGTTGCTCTGAACACTGCTCAACCGTAAGTTTCCAGAAAAGTGGTTTACTCTTTGACTCCAGTCAGTGTGGGGTTGTTCCAGTGGTTGTCTCATTCGGTGGAGGGCAGATAGGGTTTACCCAGAATGCTGTTGTTTGTAGGTGAACAGAGTAACTGACTGCCACACAGATTTCCTGCGGTACTTGAACAGACTGTGGAGCAGATGAATCCCTTGCTCAGTGTGAAGCTCACACAATCCTTTGGAGGAAAGTAGATCCAAACCTCCAGTTTGAATTCCCAGCTCAGTTTAAGGCTCAGTTGATCCTTCCAGGGAGAGAAGGTCCGAAACATCCAGTTGCAGGATGACTTCCCAAAACTGGCAAACACTCTGGCGTCGAGGTAGTGGCAGTCGGCAGCTTAATAGCACTCCTTTAATGAGGTAACCCTTAGCAGGTGTGTGAGGACGCGAACCAGGACCAGGCGCCGCCTAGTGGAGGAAGGAAGACAAACACACAAAAGCACAAACCAGACCGGAGTCCTAACACATTAATTATCCATTCATCATAAAATGAGACCATTATTTGTTCCATTATTGTTGCAGCAAACAACTTATTTGTTATTGGAAATTTGAAGAAAAAGAAAAACGAATATTCTAAATTGAAATTTGAATGGAGAAGAGAAACTTTGAAAAACATATATATAGTGCAGCAATGTTACTTTCAAATCCATTTTTATATTTTTTGTTTTCGGAGATTTGTCTCTGGATTGCATCTTTTTTTCGTTTTTTTTTTTTACAAATATTAATTTATAAAATGTGTCTTTTTTAGTTATTTATAATGAGAAAACATACTTTTTTACAGCACATCTCAAAGGACAACCTCCAGATTTACATTTTCAATTCAGATTCTTGCACTATATATGGAGTCTACTTTTTGTTTAAACTGAGGAAACAACATATCTTTCTAAGAGATAAGAAAATTTTTTAAAAGAACAAGTTTTTAAAATACATTCCAGTACAGCTACAAACTGAAAGTTGTTTTATTTGGGATTTTATGTCCCAATACCAACCTAACTCAGGGTCGCTTAAGTCCAGTCCTTAAGAGCTACGAACCTGCAACTTTGACACACCCAATTTTTAAGACAGCTGAACCAAATGAGTGGCTTGTTACCATTCCTCTGCTGAGCACTGATCTCTATTTATTTACTGGATTGCTGATAGGCCATGGGTAGTACACGGTGTTTTGAAGTCACCATCCGCCATATTGGTGCTCCCTTGTTATATCGGTCGGTTGTAAACAATATGTGCGCTACAACATCCAACAACAATTATGTTCATTTTCAGGAGCGCTTACGACTTTTAAAATAAAGATAAAGTCATCACTTTGACACCCACTTGGTGTTTCATAGCATCTTTAGACTGTTGTAATTTATGATAAAAAAAAATAGGCACCTCACATTGCATATTCAGTATGAAGTCTATAAATTATGTAATATAACATAAAAATCCATCACAAGAAAATGTGTGTGTTAATAAAGCATTATAATACTGTATTCAGATATTTAGAAGATTACATATGATGTATATAATATAATTAATATTACACACACACACATATAAAAGTTGAGTCACACTAATTTCTATGGTCTAACAGTGATCCTTGCCCTCGTTCACACCTTAGTCCTAAAGCTAACCCCCACCCCCAGAAGAGAACTTCTCCTCATGTGGGCCAGTCGTTGGTCCACACAAGTACCTATAAACCCGGGCTTACACTGTGCGATTTTTTGCCCTTTTCGGGGCCATTTATGTTTTAGAGTACCTTGCTCAGTAAATCTAGAACTCTCTGTGATAACATGGTTTCTTTTAATGCATGGAACCTTAAAATTAACATCTGGACAAAAGCTACAGAACAAAGGGAACATCATAGGACATTAGGTGTAATATAAAAACTCTCACATATCTTTATAGTAAAAATGATCCAAGGTTGTATCAAGGAGGACCAGGAGAGTTACGGTAGCTTGTTTCAGTTATTCTGTGATTCGTTGGACAGATGCTTGATTGCTGAAAGAGTCATTAGCATTTCCAATGCAAACATCCATCTGTGTTCATGGATCAGTTTTATCTTACATGCATTCAATCAGACAAATGAGCCACAGGGATCTGGATGGATGAACCAATGGCAGGTATTAAAGAACATTTATGAAGATGTTAAACCAGAGTGATGAACAGCTTGTGTTTGCATACTCTGCATGATGATTTGAACAATTTAACAGGCTCAGAAATAATTCTTTTTTTATTGTTTATTTGGCTTAGCTTTAGGCATGGCTATGACACGAATGGCCTCAGTTTTATACAAGGATGAAAATCTGTACCTTAACATATTTAAAAAATGGTCTGTCACATTCCAAACATGTTTCCCCCTATTTTCCAGGAGGAAGTGATGCAAAACACATAAGTGAAACAGAAGAGATGCTGATGCATGTTTTTCAACTTTTTTACCCAAAAGAATTTATACATTTCAGCATCTATTTTTATCCAATTCTTCGTATCTCTCTGCTTACTTAAAGCCTTAGATCTTGTGACAATTTTCTCTGCAGAGCTTTGACTGTTTTCATACATCATCCCCTGCTGGAAGGTGAAATTAGACTTTAGACTGATTTTATTTGTCAAGTGTAAAACAAATAGAAATTTCGTTTGGAAACTGCTCACTGGACAATTTCATCTTTTAAAAGTGCAGCCTTGAAAAATAGTAAAAATGGCTGTAAATTTACAGTTCTAACTTTTTTTATATACATATAAATAATGACATCAAATTCATCTGATTCTTATCCTAAGAGGTTCTCTTCCAGGACTACTATATATTCAGAACATTCCCATAGCATGACGAGGACACCACCATGTTTCACAGGGGAAAAAAAGCCAAAACAGCAAAAAACCAATGTCTGTTTTTGTAATGCTTTGAATTTCTTATGAAACATGTTTTGTCTCTAAGCTTATTTGATCAAAACAAAACTACAACTTACAAACTTATTGAGTTCATTGTTTTAGTTTACCCCATCATAGTACTCTTCCGTATAACTTTTTTTTTTCAGTTTTGTGGGGTTGTTTATCATGAATGAAATAGTTCCATGTTGATTAAAAATGTTTTTTCAACACATTTTGTGCATTTTTTATTAAATCTTTTTTTTTTCGTTATGGGGATTATTTTTTATCTTTTTAGAATTAACAACAGCCTTTAATGCAATTTCTTCCAAGATTTATTTTGGTTCTTGTTGGACAGAAGATTCTTATACTTTCTTCTGAGGACATTTGTTTTTGTTTTCGGTTGTTGTTGTCTTTTTTTGTTTGCTTTGGTAACTTGGCTCATTTCTCAAGTTTGGCTTTAATTTTTTCCCCTCTGTACCCCTAGTAGATAAAGATAAACCAACTTTTATAGAGATCTTTTGTTCTGTCCTTGTATGTAATTTTTTTTTTTAGAATTGGTCAGCCTGACTGAAGAAAGATGGTACAACTACTCTCTAGCAGCACAAAACAGCGTACAAAAAAAATCTGATCTGATTCTGCTCTGCAATGCCTGGTTATGGTATACTTTCGATTCTTTACATCAAAACTTGGTAGATTTTATGTGAGCTTAACTATTTCTCTGGATGATGCATGATTGTTAGAATGTCAAAATGCTCTGAGTTGTGGTATTCATCCAACAATTATCAAATTAATTGCAAAACTTAATCCAAAACTTAAATAAATATAAAGTAGTCTTGAGGGGTCCCATGCCTGATTTGTTTTTGTCCTTGGTGACACTTTCATCCTTGATATTACTTTAAACAACAAGATTTGTTGGTTAAGATTTGGGCGGACAAAGCGATTTCTGTCACAAGAGTTATCTATTTCCATTTATCCATTTGAATATCTTTAAGATATCCCTTTTATTCCATCCTCCATTACTCTACCTTCATCTTCAAAATGTTCTTTAGCTGCAGTAAATATAATCTTATCAAGGTGACATTTCACAGTTCCTTTGCCATTTAGAGCAGAAATCCTCTTCTGCAACAAAATGGTTAGTAGCACCCCAGACAAATATATCAAAACCCAGACTGTATATATTTTCTGAATATTCAGTATTCATAGAGCTTCTAAATGGACAAATTTTGTATCCAAGAGGTTAAAGGCTTCATTTCAGTCTTTGTTTTTGTTTTTCTTCATCCTTTTTCAAATCCAGTTTTGGTTAATATTTTGGACCATTGCACTATTGCCCTATGCCCGTGTTACAACCTCGATGCTGTTAGTCTGAGGTGACAGTATTTCTAGGTACTCTTATAATGTAATTATTTCATCTACGGATGCACGATATTGGGATTTTGGCCGATATCCGATATGCCGATACTTTAAAACTCATGTAGCCGATAACCGATATCGATACCGATGTTAAAGCTGGACAAAAATAAGTAGTCATTGAAAATAGCAGTTTTGTTATCCATTTCTGACACTTTGAAAAATAATATACTCAAATATATTTTTATATGCTGATATCAAATAGATTTTTAAAAACGTGGTATCGATCTATTTTACTTTAAAATCTCGTGAAATTTCCTCGTTCTGTTACAAACTTGTGATATTTTGCAAATTCTTGTGAGATTTTGTTAGTAAAATGGATCGATACCGCGTCAATATATCAACATATAAAAATATGGCAAAATTTTGTGAATTTTCGGGGGATTTCGTAGCATAACGATGACATATAGCAATATTTCATTAGTAAAAGAGATTGATATGGTGTTTTTAAATGGCAATATATCAGGATATGAAGATATTGTGATATTTTAATGTATCAATATTTTTTCCCTCGTCTTTAGAAGTTTTTAAGTCTGTAAAAAAGACGTTTTTGGGGAAGAAGAAGTAGAATTTTTTTTTTTTTTTTTAGACTTTAGAAACTCAGAAGCTGATCAAATATCAGGTTAAATATCGGTGGGGTGGCCGATGTCCGACATTCAGTTTTAAGGCCGATACAGGCCGATACCGATAGGGGGCCGATTATATCGCGCATCCCTAATTTCATCCACTTTGTGTTATGCACCAGCAACACAAACAGTAACGAAAACGCCATCAGGATCCTCGCTTGGTTGCACAATGGAACAGATTCCCTAATATCAAAAGGACAAAATTTGGTCAGATGGTTGTTCTAGTATGTCCAGCCCACCCATCAACCCACTGAAAAATAAACAGACTTGTACTCAGGGGCGCAACTACATATTTTTGAGGTGGATGCGAAAACACATAATCGGCGGCGCCCCCCCCCCCCGAAAACAGCATCCTTTGGAAAAACACCTCTTACTCTTCTCTGCTCTTGGATATGGGCCATCAGAAACTTTCGGTGGGCCATTTTCAACCATGTAGCCTACTGCCTAAATATGTCCCCCATTTGTGTGGTAAAGGCCATTCAGATGGATCTTCTGAATAAAGCCTTGCCTCAGCACTCTCCTCTGCTCCTCTCCCTCTTCATCATCTGAACCTCTCTGCTCCTCTCCCTCATCTGCACCTTTCTGTTCCACATTCTCCCAATTTTCCCAAAAAAGAACACAAGGAGAGATGCTCATCAGAAATTCAAACCATTATGGTATATATGTTTTTGCTGCCTCCCTAATGTATTTATTCCTACCTGATGTCCTCACTTGTCTCTTCTATCACCGACCTCATGTCTGTCTCTTTCACCCCTTGTCTGTGGCGTTCTCCACAGTCATATGGTCAAAAAGCATTATAAATTAGTTGTAAAAATTACAGATCTTAGTACAGTTTTTAAAAATAATGTTTAAACATTATCAATTGGGATTAAGTAGCTGTTCCCTCACTTCCACCTAATATTAGACCAACCTGTTGCTTTCCCCTGTCTGTCCTGATTCTTCCTCTGTCATCTTCTCTTCTTTCTCTCCATCCTCACAGCTGAATTAAATTAATTTTATGTTAAGTAGGGTTAAAAAATACAGCAGTCAAACTACAATAACAATTAATATTTAAATTTGAATGATATTCTCGTTGGATAACAGCTACTGACTGGACACTGCATCTGATCTGACTTATCAGATACATCACAACACCAATGTAGTGATACTGAATAAAACATTTAAACTCCAGTGCCCCCCTGCCAAAAAGGTTGGTAACATGGGTCACCGAGTCTAAGGGCTATAATGACACTGGATTAATGTGTCTGATACACATATAAACTTGTACAACTCATCTTTAATTAAAAAAATCAATAATAAGAAATGTACATATTAGTGAATAAATTGCAGCTAAGCGTTGGACCATAGCTGGGCACTGGCCAAGACATTTTAGCTTCCCTGTGTTAATATTTCACAAGTTTTATTTCGGTCATTCTTACACTTAGTGTGTGGATATGTGTGGGTTACAGGCGTATGTATCAGATATTCCTAGAAATACGGAACAAATCGCATTCCTTATCGCTTCAATAGGGGACGCAACATTTAACAGCCAAATATGGGGCGACTCCGTATCAGACTAGCTTTATCTAACCTGAATATTTACAACCCTCCTGTCCTGTTGTCGATACACTGACAGAACTTACCTACTGTCTTTCAACCACAGTGAAAGGCTTTTTTAATCCCGCCAACAATGTTATCCTTCTCCGTTTTTCTGTTTTGCGCCCCGGATAGTTTTGTTTTTCTGGCGCTCCATCTTGCTGTTAAGTGTGCACTACGAGTGGTAGTCGAAGATAAAGAAAAAAAAAAAAAAAACACGCCTGAGTGCGCCTCTTAGGGGCGCGTGCGCAAGCCACCTGTGTGGGAAGGGAGAGCGACAGGAGGAGAGGTGAAGGGGGCGCACAATCAGTGGGGGCGCATCAGAGGGGCACATAATCAGTGCTGTCTCTCTGTTATTGATCGTTTTATGCTGTTAAATATAGAAAATGACAACTAGAAAAATGTATTTTCTAGAGGGTTTTTTTGACGCCCCCTCGAGTGCAGCGCCCCTATGCGTTGCATGCGCTGCATACCCGGTTTTTGCGCCACTGCTTGTACTGTGCCATTAAAATAACCTATTTAATTTAATACCTAAATCAGAGTGTCTCACTTTTAAAACTTTTCGCTAGGACAATCCCTGTGAATCTAACTCTAGTGTTTTCTTAAACCTTCCAAAATCAACCATAAGCATGTGTATAACATAGTGTATTGTCATTAGCACCATGGAGTATTAATTGGTTATGAAATATTAGTTGTCTTTTGTGCTAATTTTTCAACCTGGAAGAAAGACTTGCCTTCACCATGATACCTCTGTGGTGTTGATGCCGCCTATTTTGTGACGTCACCACGAGCTGCAAAAGCATTGGTATTGAGCCACTTCTGGCAATTGGGCAAGAACCCTTGAACAAAGGGTCCAAGGGTTCTTGCAGACAAAAACCACTAAGCTGAAAAAAGACCACTTGCTGTGATTGTGTGGATTAGAGCCTAAAAGATCCACTTCGGTTGAATTTTGAATGTCATATCACCGCGTTGTTTAATGTGCAGGGGCGGCGCTGTCCAAGTAGGTGCTTCCAGAAGGAGGCAAGTAATCAATGCCAATAGGATGATGCTGACTTCTCATTTTCCAGAAAGGCGCTGCTGCTCAGAGAGCAGAATTAAGGATTACTTAGACATGCATGAATCTGTAAAATATTACGTTGTGCATTATTTTGATGAAGGAACAGCATTATGACAGAATTAACAGCAAAAAAAAGTTGATTTAGTGTCTATATAGGCCCTTTAAAGTAAAAATTGTTGTAGGATAGAGAGATAAATACCTATTCAGATGAAAAACTTTGTATTTGTCCCTGCAGGCCACAGATTAATAATAGGAATGTTTTGCATTTGCATATTGCCCTGTGGTGAGATGCATGTTGAGTTCTTTGTAGGCTTCCTTTTTGTGTAAATGCATTGCTTAAACGTGTTATAAAGTCACCGAGGCACTATGCCAGCAACCCATAAAGCAGTGGCTTTGTTCCTATTATGACTGATGTCTTAACACAGCTTGGACTATCTTGATGGGAGCTCAGTTTGTTACAGCCAAACGCTGCCCTTTAGCAAGGGTGTTTGTCTCACATCAAGGTCGGAAATGCACAAACCCCCCCTTTGCAAATTTTTCCATTTTCTTTTCTCCTGCATGTGTAATGATGGCTTTTTATTACACCGGTTCATTAGCATATTTCATATCCTGCTGCTGAGCTTTTTCAGCTCTCTATCTGTCTTTGTCGACAAGACGCAGGTGCTGGCTGAGGATAGCCTTATGAGAAATGAGAACAAAACACACAGAGGCCAACAATCCCTGATAATCACTCAGCAAGAAACACGCACTTGGGGAACTAGCGCTACAAGGGGAGTCTGGGAAAGAGCTTTGAAGAGTGTTAAAGTCCCAAACACAGAGTAGAGAATAATTGTGACGCTGAATGAAACAATGCATAGTTGTTTGCATTTCTATTCAGAGCCTAAGTCCAAGGAGTGTCCAAAAGGTTGACCTGGAGGGTGTTGCATAGGGTTGCTAACTCCCTGAAAAAAAGGGACACCTGTGCATGCCAGCTTACCCGACTGCCTTTACCCCTCCTGGCGTAGTGACTTTTTTTAGCCCCCCTTTGTGTGTGAAATTCTTTTTTTAACTATTTTACTCTGCATTGAATAAGATGTATATTTGTGAGTGACTTGAACACATGGAAAACAAATTATTATCCAGCAATTCACTTTCATACAAAATAAACTTTGCTCAATAAAATAAGTATCTTAAACTTTAGCCTGTCCTGCTTAACTTCGGAGTGTAAAAATGAATATAAAACAATAAATAAATAGTGGAGCAACAGCAAATTTGTTCAAACTTGTAAACATATTTGTGCCTTAAATGCAATGACTGTAGGCTACAGTTGTAAAACAGAAAAAAAATCATTAGCTCAACGCCAAATGATGTGGCTTACTTTTTCCACTTGTGTTTCCTCTGAGCTCTTGCAGCAGTGAGGAGTTGTTTGTCTTTGAATGCTGCAGAGTAAAACTCTGAGCAAGACATTTTATAATTGAGGCTGACAATGAGCTCAGCTTTAATTAATTCAGTGAAACATTTGTACCATACATCAGTCCATTTGTTCTTCATTGAGGAGAAAATCCTCTCCACAAAACCAGTGAAGGATTGGATGCTGAGGAGGACACAGCAGCTTGGATGTTGGGAAAGTCAGCGACCTGAAGAACCTCCATCTACCTCTCTGCTGTTCCTTTGGACTGCCAGGATTCCTTTTCCTGTAAATTGCTCCGTTCATCCCCCATACTGCTCTGTTGTCTCCCACAATCTTCTCGATTACCAACACTTCGCTCAGCCAATAGGATGAGGCTATTCTGGATTGTTACATATATGTTGTTAGCTCATGGGTCACAATGCAGGACAGGGCCCAGAAACAAGTTCACTGTAAGTTTTGTATCTAATGTGCCCTTGTTCTTTGTTTTCCATTTGCTTTTTACTGACTATTTTTTTAATCTCACAGTAGTACGGGACAAAGTGTGTTTTTTTCCACTGAATAAGGGACAGGTGCTTCTATTTCTAAATATGGAACGATTCAGTTTTTCAAGTTTCCTCTCCACTGTCACTACAAGCATGCTTAGTGTGAGGGATTGCCTTCAAGTCAATGAGTCGACGCAATCACTGGTTTTCCCTAGATAGAAAACTTGGAATCAATTTGACTGTATGATCTGGTGAACTGTAAAGTGCCTTGAGATGATTTGTTGTGAATTGGCGCTATAGAAATAAACTGAATTGAATTAGAGTCCAAAGAGGACGTCATGCTGGGCTGGGATACTACAAGTCAGAAGCCACTGACCTATCACATCATAAAGGTCATTGAGAGACTGGTGGTTTTCCTAGACTCTATCTATCTATCTATCTATCTATCTATCTATCTATCTATCTATCTATCTATCTATCTATCTATCTATCTATCTATCTATCTATCTATCTATCTATCTATCTATCTATCTATCTATCTATCTATCTATCTATCTATCTATCTATCTATCTATCTATCTATCTATCTATCTATCTATCTATCTATATATCTATCTATCTATCTATCCATCCATCCATCCATCCATCACTACAACAGTGGAGATGCAAACGTAACTGCAGATAATTCAGCGAAACCCGTCAAAAGCAAACGTTCACTTCTTCAAACACCAAACTTTCTGTTTTTGAAAACTCAGAATGCTAACTCGTACAGCCATCGGCAGCCTGAAAAGCCTCACACACGCAGATTCCTCACGTGTCACGGCTAAGGTTTAAGGCAGCAAATGGAGTTAAAAGATGAAAGCGGCATCTTCTTCCTCCCCTTCACTTCTGTCATGTTCGTGAGAGGAAGATTTGATATGTGCAAGTTCACACATACACACACAGTCGCCCAGAGACAGGAGAAACAGACGCACACATAATATTCACAGAGAAGTGCAGCAGCAATAATTACATTTCACTTCAAAGAATCAAGCTCTGGACTTGTTGGGACAACAGGGCTGATGTGTGATTGCTGCTCAAGCTAAAAGGTGAGGGACTAAGAGCTCCAGGATACCTGATTATTATCTTTTTTTGGGACACTGTCTGCAGGGTTAGTGTGTATCACTCTGCAGCTCTGCGTGTGCTTGTGGGTAAGGATATGGGCATTTGACTGGATTTACTGGCAAATAAAACCTTTTCGAAGTCAATACATCCTACAAATTGATGTATGAATAAAATAAGGAATGCTGTGACTGCTTTTTTTAATTTAATTGCATGATATTAGGCTTAGAAAAATACTAATGAGAAAAAGACTAATCATGATATAGTATTGTCAGGTTGTGTGGAGTTTTGCAGAGGACCCAAATTCAGTGGCGTAAGCTGAGGTGGGTTCTTGAAGATTTAATTATCCAAAAGGCAACAGCAGAGTTCCACAAACAAAAGACACATCAGGGAAAACACACAAGGAGCCAAGAAAGGACGAGGAACCAGCAAAGAAGGAGTATATATGGGAGACAGAAACAATGGGAGGACAAAGGCTACGTTCACACTGCAGCCTGAAGTGATCCAAATCCAATTTTTTGGCCCATATGTGACCTGGATCTGATCTTTTCATGGCAGTCTGAACAACACAGATCCAGTTTTTTCCAAAGCGGCCCAGGCCACTTGGCGATGTGGTCCTGAATCCGATACGAATCTGATCTTTTCAAATATACGGAGAGCAGTATTTAGGTTTAACCATCTTGAAAAGATTGAGGTTTTATGGTTGGAAAAGACCGCTAGATGTGCGCTTGCAATATCGTCCATTTTTACTTCCGTAAACATAAAGCACTCTGGCCTGACGTCTTTGCATCCTCTACTGCACATGCGGGACACTTGCGTTGTATGACTGCAGTTCACAGAGGACATTACATACAATATATGTGGAAATATGAACGGCAACGCAACAAAAAATCGAATTTCACATAAAAATCCGAATTGAGCATCAAGGCCTGCAGTGTGAATGTAGCCTTATTGGCCTAAAACTCAAGGAGAAAACAAACAGAACCAAAACCATGAGAAGTATTGTGTCAACAGCTAGTGACTATAGTCATTTATTGTCTCTTTCAGCAATCCAATCTGATAGGAAGGACGTTTGGACGGCTCTAACCTTACCTTAACGATATTCAACATCAACGGTTGCCTTGGCCTTATATCCAGGGATGAAAGTAAGCCAGAATGGTCCGGTAATGCGTACGAGTGAAAGACTTAGGGCCAGTATGCAGTTCTGGGAAGAGCTGCTGCTTGAGATTTTGTGTCACTGACTTTAGTGCACAGTTATCTATCTGAGCAAAAGGTGTGAAGCATTTCAATCTTAGACATGCTCATTCAGTATGTATCTTGTGCGCCTTACCTCTTGCAATTTTTCTCAGCCAGTTGTGCTCGTGCATAAATCACTCTTTGCATGTGCTTGGCTCTGTGTATTGGCTTGCACCCCGCCCTGGTGGTGCACCAGCTCATGAGAGGTGTTGGAAAACTTTCTTTAATTTCTACAAGATAATTTCCTACATTATATCCAGAGTAAATATTGAATTATCTTACTGACTTTTTTGAGATGAAGACCCAGATGAAAAGACACATAGGATTTTTTTTTTGTTATTTCTTTACGTTGTTCCTTTTTTCTATCCATCCATCCAAATGTGTACTTGTATTGTCATAAAAATGTTTTCTCTATTTCCTTTGAATATATGAACATTTTAGTTTTCTTTAGTTTTGGATTATCACAGCATTTTTTTTTTCTTATTTTTATTCTTTTTATTTATTTTATTTTTATTTCTAATGCAGCTTTTCCTCCTTGTTTGCAGCTTCTTTAATTACTATGCCAATATGTGGCCAGTGAATTTCTCCGCTGTGATATCAATAAAGCTCATCTAATCTAATCTAATTAATAGACCATTTTAGAGATTCTAATATCACCAAGATGGCAGAAATTATTTTTTAAAAATTAAGTGGATGTCATTATGGGTTAATTGATTAGTTTATTTTTTATCAGTTAAGTTTTAAAATAACTGCTAATCTTTCATTTAACTTTCTTTCAACAAATAGTTCTATAGGTGCTGCATCAGCCTGGTTAAAACTAATATTAAAATCCATTACAATTTCATTTTCACGTTTTTTTTCTATCTACTAAAGGGTCTAAATAAATTGTGACAACGCATTTATCGTTCAATATTTAAAAAAAATTCTCTGTTTAGTCAGCTCTGACCCCTTTTCTTTCCCCGGACCAACATGCTCTGCCTTTTCACTGCAAAACTAGTAGAAAATCCTCCTTGCCCTCCTCACACACCCTGAGAAGAGAAGTGCCTTTCTCTGTGGTAGAACTGTTCAAATCTAAAACAGATCCAGCTGTTTACCCAATCTCTCTGTCTAAGAGGTTCCTGTCTCTCCTGCTGCAGCTCTGTGTCTGGGTGAATTCTGGATCCTCTGTCTGGGTTTCATAATCTGACTCTAAAATTGCATGACTTCATGATTCAGTGAATAAATATTTTAAGCGAGTTAACCTAATGAACTATTATATTAAGTAAGTTCCATTCAAGTAGGTGAACTTCATGCCATGTAGCTGTATATCACACTCTGTAGAACCAAACCTGTTATATCTGTTTTTCTTTTTTAGCAAGATGAGTAGAGTCTCTCAGATTATAGAAATCCTGCAACAATTTTAATTTCCTACTTTGTGAACCAGGTATAAGGAAGACAGAAACAAAAAATCTCGCCCCGACAGGTCAGGGAAGACTGATCACCCTTTTAGATTTAACCACAGTATTTGTTTATTTCTATCATACTCTTTATTTGTACCTGTAAAACAGAAGGAGTCCTTCTAATTTTAGATATGTCTTTTTAACACAACTCAACCTAATAGTTTAGATATTAGCAGGACTCTGTAAAACATTATTGCATACTAAGGAGGCAAATTATAGATGCAGGATACTGTAACTGGAGTTGGACATCAAAAAGATTATGGCCTGAATCAACAGCCTGCTGACCAAACATGATGTTAAGCCTAAAATAATACTTTGTGCTGAAAATTTTAAACTCATTTGTGTTTTCCTTCTATGTGTATATAGCTTTTTATTTTGGTTGTTTGCCGAGCTTGATAGTTTTAACTTAAATATGATGTCTTACCCTGTCTAACAACGTTAGACACCGACACCTAAGGTTGAATTATTTTGTTAATACATTCTCCTGTTTTGAATGGCTGTTGTGTGAGTTTATCCCATATGATTACCAAGTTAACTGTTTAACCATGATTTGAGTTTGCATCATATCATATATGTTGTCCTAACAAACATCCACTTTGGTGTGTTCACGAAAAAAGCACATAAAATTGCAAAAGCTATTTTATAAAACATGAAAAAAGTTTAATTTATGCGAGAGAACAGCATAGGTAGACCTTAGTTTGACTATTATATACATTTTCTGATTGCTCAATAGTTTTTATTGGTCCTTTTAATAATTTACTCCTGTAAGTGCTGATTATTTTAATATTATTTATGAATTTATATTCATTAAAAGTTACATACAGAAAATTAAAGACTTAACCTTCAGATGTATTTTTGATAATTAAGACTGATTTATGAACCCTCAAATTTCTTAACAACGCTTATCACCTGTTAAGTCACATGTAAATTATTAAATAAACTAAGAATAACAAACCTGCTTAGAGGAAGATCCATTCAAACATACCACTTTGTTCGTCTGGCGGGCACGCTAATGAAAGGGTATGCATTTTAGGGGAAGTGGCCCCTTGTTTAATTAATGCCACGCTAATTGAATCCCCATATGAGTGATGTATGGGGATACGACTCCCTGTGACTAAATCAAAATGAAATAGTATTAGGCAGCTGAGTAGATAATCCATTTAGAAATTTCTGAGAACTGAGGATTAGTTCAAACAGCCTCAAATAGCCTTTACTGTCAGAGGACATCAAAGTTTTTTTGAAATGTAAGATGAGTTTGTCCTCAGATGCTTTCCTTTTTCAGCTCAAAAGTGTTGGTCACGTGTTCTTGTATTTACCCTTTTTTTATTATTATTTTTTCATATTATGCTTAAGTTGATCTTCATAAGTACCTCTCAAACTTTACTGACACCAGTCTTTACTCAGGATATCTTCTATAACATGTTATCAAATGTCATCAATCTCCATCTTTTTGGTCACTTCTCCATTTTTCAGAACATCAAATAAAACTGTCAGACAAAAATAATCTAAGTAAAAGGAGGTTAATGACGATTTCTTATGTTTATGGAAGCAAGTTATTCCAAAACAACCTGAACAAGCACTTTCTTGCTCAGACAAAACTGCTGGTGCCTCAAAAAGCAACAACTACCATCAAGCATTTGTTATTACTTTCTTTATTCTAATTAAGCCACAGTAGATGGTCAGAGCATCTCAGTAGGATTTAATACTGAGCCTGGAGTTTGGATCATTGTTCTGCTGCATGACTAAATCGTGCTTTCGCTTTAGGTCATTAACTGAAGCCTGGACATGTCCCTTCAGGGTATTATGTTAAAGACCATAACCCCTACTTCCATTAATCAACATTTTTCCATCACATAACCAGTGCCACGTCTGTACTTGCTATTTTCCTAGTTTTACAGCAAGGCTTATACACATTGGTACACAGAATATAATGATGAGGTGTAGAAATCAGCAGGATGTTTTTTCTAAGCAACTGTAAAAGGGCTTGCTGTAGCACAGGCAGTGGATTCACATAGAATTCCTACACAAACCTCACAGTGAAAGACCGTGAAGCGGCCAGCGGTGAACTCCACATGGTGAAAGCATTTACTGCTTTGCTCTCACTTCCTGCTACAAGATACAGTTGAGGCGTTGTCAAACAGCAGCACTGCATGGAGAGAGCGGAGTGGTGATCACTGAAGTTGAAACGAGCTCAGCTTATCTAAGAAATCGTAACACACCATCCAATCAAAGATTGGTTGTAGACAAAGCTAAGCACTTAAAATGGAATACAGAGAAAATAATGTCACAAAAGGTGGAAATCAAGAATGCACTCAAGAGGTCTTTAGGAAAAAAAAGATGTTTTAATTTCGTCCTAGAAGCATAGCAAATAGTACTCACTCACCTCCAGCACAGAACCCTGTCTGTCACTGCCCAGTATCAGTGCTTTCTGCCGAATGCGACCGAATCGGGGCTGTGTCTGGATGAACCAAAGTGGTCTCTTTTTTTCAGAGCTTTTGGGGCTTATCAAAAAAAAAAAATGAGGGTCTCCACAAGGCCATTCAAAAAAATTTTTTTATAAGGAACAATTTAGTACTATTGTGTGATGTTAAGTTTCAAAAAAAAGGAAATACCATGGGGTTTCCAGGGGTAACGGTACCAAAGCAGAGGGTCTGGGAAGCAGGTGATTAACTAAATAATTAACAATCATTCCAGCCACTAAATAAGGTATACATGTCCACTGTTATATTAAATACCGCACCATTAGTAAGTAATGGTTTTGCTTTGATTCATTTCAATTCATTCAGTTTTGTTTAGATAGTACCAATTTAAAGCACATCTCATTTTATGACACTTTACAGAGATGATTCAATCAACACATACAGTCAGGTTGGTTTTGATCTAAAGATACCCAAATGATTGAGTCATTGACTTTGCAGGATTCACATCTGGATAAGCTTGTGGAGAAAAGATATTCACTTCCCTTGTTGTCTTCATTAAGACCTCTGGTAATAAATGGAACCTGAATTTCTATGAAGGAACAGTTAATTCCTTTTTTTAAGCTGTAGTAAAGGCCAGTTAAAGTAAAAGGAATAATTACAAATGAATGATAAAAGTGACATACAAGGAAACAGACCATGCTTATCTTAGTTGAATAAACAAAAAGCGCAATGTTGCCTTTTACAAATTTATTGAGTAATTGTTTCCTTTGAACAATTAAGTTAATTTTAATTTTCAAATTGCTGAAACTACAAAAAAACTGAACCTAACAAGAGATCTATACTTAACAAAAAGAGCATAAAGGCATGACATTCACAATTTAGATAACGTACAAACAAACTAATTAGGGTTTACTATCAGAACTAATATATTAATCGAACATTAAACAGATTTTTGGCTGAGTCCAGGAACCTTATCTGTTGCTATGTAAGAACAAGAGTGCATCTATATTCTCTGTACTGAGGTTGGAATGTCTCTCCTCATCAGTCTTCCATCTGCACTGAAAATACTCTCAGAAGGCAAACTCGTTGCTGGAATTGCCTGCAGCATCTTGGCAACCGGCACTCTCATCTGATCTCTCTTTCAAGAAATCAAGAAGAGACTGGGTGTCCACTTGGTGTCAGTCATACACTTTAGGACCAACTGGCAAAACTGTGATTCCATAATGTTACTGTCTTCCTCCCTCTCCTCTTCTATGACACAAAATGCAAAGAAGTTATGCACCTCTGTGGTCCTTGTGGATGAGCTGGATGGGGTAAACCTTCAGGAAAAAAGGCAATATAGTTCTTTGTTGTCCAAATAGCTTATTTGTTTGTCTATCAAAGGTCTTTCCTAAATAAAACATGACCTACTAGATATTGCACAAACACACCTATGTGTGTTTGAATGTATGCCACAAAATAAAAGGAAGGTATTTTGCTATTTCCTATCCACACAGCCTCTCACTCTCTCCTCTGTCCCTGATATTTCTAAGAGTACTGCCAGATTCTTGATGACCTCCTCATACTCTTGACCAATGAGTGTTTTCCTCAAAAAACTCCTTAAGCTAATTGGAAAAGCTGTGGCTAGCTTATTGTACTGGTGGGGTTTGGTCAGACAGCAATTAGGCCTTGGTGTCGCTAGAAAAATTGGCCTATAAAAGTTGTAAATCACAATCGATTAAAGGGACTCATTGCTTTGTCAAATTGAAGCAAGAGGCTGTTGATCATGGGGGGGTGTCAATTATTTTTGTCGAGTTTTACTATTATTTGATATCATAAACAAAAATTGAAACAGTGAAGCAGAATCTGAACATATCTGTGTGTGGGGGTGGGGTCATATAACGATGTGTAAGATTGAAGACAGCATGCAAGCACACGGCTTTCATAATGAAGAGGCACCCATGATAACCTAAGACCCTATAGGGCTTGTGAATAGTCGCCATTTTGTACGACACCCCAGCCGAAGCAAATACAAACAACAATGCACAGTGCAGGAGCAAGTCTCAGTTCCCTTTTTACAGCAAGTTGACCAGCACAGTGAAATAGTGGTACTCAAATAAAATAGTCAGTTAATGGACATGATCACTATGAGCAGACAGAGAGGACTGTCATTACATTCCTTTTTAAGGAACTGCTCATGCTTCTTCCAGGGGCTCATGCTTCAGTTTTCTGATCTCCTCCAGCAGGCGGTCAATTTCTGAACATCTGTAAAGCACAATCCACACTATTTCTGTTCTTTTTAAAATTTTCTCCCCATCTGAATTCTGTCGGCTTCATCCACTTCAGTGTTTATCACGTCATCAGCGTGCGCCGCTACCATTCATTCATCCTGTCCTCTGAACTGCTGCCAGTTTTGCTCACATGCCTGGAAGATGTCTAGTGCTTCTACCACAGATGATCTCGCTCTCCAAATGGAATTGAACGATTCAGATTAGCTAGCTGAATGAATAGAAGGGGTAGAGCGTAGCCGCCTGTGGCCCGGGCTGCCTGTCACAACTCCAGTCCAGCGCGTGGGTGATGTCATACATGCACCGCTTTGTTTTAAAAAATATGAAAAAATATAACCACGGATGTCTGGGGGACAGTGAATTGCCTACATGTTATGAATGCTGGCGTACCATAAATGGTAAATTATAAACAGTTTAGTTTGTGCCTTCAACTCGTTGCCCATAGGAAGACATTACTTGAATAAAACCTAACAGAATATCTTCAGAACAGCTCAAAATGACACAAAACTAATATGGGTGAGTAGAACATGATGTAATAACGTAAAATCAAGGGCCCAATGTAAAAAAAAAAAAAAAAAAACAGCGTTCCCCTTCAATGATTTATTTGGAGGAAGTAACTGCTAAGCTCTGCTGCTAATGTCAGAATACCTAGGTCCCCCAAGGAGGTAAAATAACTCACCAGCATGATGAGATTTTTTTACCCCTTTCTACCTCTATGTTACCTTCAGTGTGTTTGGGTGAAATTTAAAATAAGGAGCAGACACATCGAACTCAAAGCTTAGCTAAAACGGAGAACAGATCAACAAAACTGGTGTTGTTTACACAGAAATAGATTAAAATTTCTTAGTCAAGCACACTCCATTCCTGTGGAAGTAGGAACTTTATAGTCTGTTGTGCATGTCTTAAAGCTGGGTTATAATAAACATAAAAGCTATGGACTCTTAGTCAGTTGCTTTAGAACTGTACATGCCTGCATTTCTATCTTTATTCTCCTCTTATTCCTTTCAAATCAGTGCCTCTTCGCTGAATATTTTGTTCACTCCACTCGGCAAAAACAACCTGAATGAAAACAAATTTGTTGCTTTCTTTTGTGTCCAACAGCATGGACTCTAAAGGCCTGGGTGAAAAATAAGAGAATCAAGCCCTATCTGTCTGGTTTAGTGCAGAGGTCAGAGGATCTGCTTTGTTCTGCTTAGCTTTGGGAGACTGTTCTTGGCAACTTCTCATGATTATCAATTGGACCTCAGCATGATCTCTTGCTGCAGCAAAGAAATGTGGCAGATAGCTATTACAATCTGTTGCTAGGGCGACGCACCCACGGAGTAAAGCGAAAGGGGAAGCCCGTTCCTGCAGGTCATCTGGGGAGGAGAGTCAAGCTACGGAGTTTCTGTTGGAACACACAAAGCTTTCTACCAGACTGTATGCAAAATGCATGCTCAGAAAGTCCTGCTTTCATCCTCTAACTAATCCACTGCTTTTAGTCGTCCCTTCAACTGCTGCCCTCATCTATTTTCACTCTCCATCACCTGTAACTCAGCCATACCTCCACTCTCCTTTCTATCCTTATCCTTTTGTACATCAGCCATCCTGCACTTCTTTCTCTTGTCTCTCCCTCTCTCTTCTTAACCCAGCAGGCTGCAGATGGTGCTTAATGGACGCTGAGCGTAACTGCCTTGTGAATAATTTCAAAGGCACAAGGTGAATCATAGGACAACTCAGTATATGGACACAGAGAGGTGGGCTCTTAGCATATGTAGCTAACAGATGGTATCCTAACCCAGCTTTAATTATAGGATTTTTCATTTATTTGAAAGCTCTTCTATTGTTGACCTCTAAAAATGGCATTTTCACCATGCCAGCTAATTTCTCATAAACTATAAGGCATGCTATGAGTAAATTCAGTGATTGAGACCAGGTCATTAGACTTTAATGCTTGGCATTTTGTGCTTTTGAACCTGGCCCTTTCAGAAAGGTGAAGCCTGACAGCCAGTATGTTCTAATCTTCACAGACCACCAGAGGATCTGATCTGCTGAGGTGGAGATGGTGCTTTGCATGCACAGCCAGCAACTCATAAAATCAAAAAGACCCCTGAGCTTTAGAGGAACGATCATATCTTCTAACTTACTGGAAAGAGACATCGGCTAAAAAATGTATTAGAAGTGAGACAATAACTTTATCACAGCGAAATCACAAGTACTGACAGTTTTTTTCTGTAATACAGCAGAAAATACAAAGACAACCTGAGTGTAAATGACAATAAGCTGAAGAAAAGCTTTGTATTAAGACCTTTAGTACAGCATGCAGGAAAGCCAGCCATTGCAATTCTTAACATGTATAATAATGAATCCCATCTTCCTGCAAGAAGTTGAAAACACCCCTAAAATTAAAAGGATTGGGGCATTACTATGAGCGGATTGGGTTTTAATTTCCTTCCCACAACGTAGACTGAATACATTTTGGAGAGAAATAGCTAATTAAAGCTGCTGATGAGAGGCACGTTGTAGTTAATGAGCCAGAAGATGTGAAGTTATTTTGTGGTTTAAGGGACAATGTGACTAACATATCCGTGTAGAGATATATACCGTGACGCTCAGTAAGGCTCAAAGCTCTATTTTAAATTTTTATCTTTTGACTTTGACAGAGGAGGAGTCAGTCAGAGAGAGAAGACGAAGGTTGTGGAGCACAAAGTTGCGCTGATGTTCTCTGGAGGGAAGAGGAGCTGGGAAGGTGTCCTCAGTGGATGATATACGGAGGATTGGGAAATCCTCTGGGTTTTTCCCTATCACATCATCAATCCACTGAATGTCTGCTGCCTGCAATCAAAGAAGGAGACATGAATGGCTTGATTTCAGGAAAGTATAGCGGGCGAAGACTGTAGCTCTCCCTGTAAATGCTATACATCATAAAATTAGTTCTGACGAGATCTCATCTTGGTAACAAACACTTTATTTAAGATGTGTTTATTTTGCACTCTATTTGGTTAAATCATTTATTTTATCGTGTTATAAAAGAAGGTGATTTCTTAAATCAGACTTCCTGGTTTAGGGTTCCCCATTTTCATACTTGTATTATAATATTCTGACTTTTCAGTCCTCTGTGGCCCATTTTTAAATCACATACCCACAGATTAACAGTGGATTTATTAAAAATATGCCACCAGAGGTTAGGCTTTAATTAGGGGTTCTGGTAAAGCCGGAAACATTCAGGCAATCCTTGGTAGAAATTACTGGATGGACAGACTTATCTATGCAGCTTTTTTTTTTTTTTTTAGAAAATACTAAAACTATTTTCCTTTTTTTCCACTTAAAAATCCCTAAATTCCAGACCTTTTCATAAGGTCCATAATCCTACTACAGCAGAATCCAGAGATTTAAAGGTTATATGCTTTTTTATGCCAAGTCAACTCTAGTCTTATATATGATGATTTATTACCTTTCCCACCTTTATGAAATATCTATTTATTATGAAATATTACTTCCTTTTTGTTGATGTTTCAACCTGAAGGAAAGATGTCTGGTTATATTTATGGCTGCGCGCACGCCATTGAAAACGTTTTAATGATAAGACTCCTGTCTGTGTGGTCTGTGTTTGTCTTCCTTCCTCCACCAGGCGGCGCCTGGTCCTGGTTCGCCTCCTCACACACCTGTGGAGGGTTATCTCATTAATGGAGTGCTCTTAAGCTGCTGACTGCCACTACCTCCACGCCAGAGTGTTTGCCAGTTTTGGGAACTCTAGCCAAGCTGAGTTTTGCTGAGTCAAACTGAGTTTTTGTCTACCGGAGTTTTAACCTCGTTTTGTCTTTGCCACTCGGCAGGAAGTCATTCTGCAACTGGATTTTTCGGACCTTCTCTCCTCTGGAAGGATCTTCTGAGAATCAAGCTGAGCTGAGGATTCAAGGGTGTGATTATGATCAACCCATTTCCCCTAGGAATGTCTGGGGCTTCTCTCTGAGCAGGGGATTTGTCTCCACAACAACCCGTTCAAGTACCGCAGGAAATCTAAGTGGCAGTCAGCTTTTCCGTTCTCCAACAAACAACCGCATTCTGGGTAAACCCTGTCTGCCCTCCATCGAATGAGACAAACACTGGAACACCCCCACACCGACTGGAGTCAAAGAGTCGACCATTTTCGGGAAACGTGAGTCTGCAATCTATTTCTCCTCTTCAAGTTCGAGAATCAAATTTCCCATTGAACCTGAACTAACCGCAGAGTCTTCCTCTCACTTTCCAGTTCCGGTTGAGCAGTGTTTAGAGCTACACTGGATTCATCACAATCTTCTCAATAAACCTGTTAAACTTTTTCCCCTGGTCTCTCTGTGTAGGTTTTCTGCATGTGGGTCCGAGCTCTTGATAAAACCATGACATTTAACTGTTTACATCAAACACAAACCTTTTTGCTAGTATCAACAAAGCACAAATAAACAATGTAAAATGCATATTCACTCAACAAAAAGTAAGGTAATGAAATAATCTTACGTTATAAGCATTTAGCTAGTCCAAAACATGTTAGCTGTATTAACTGTCCATCGGCTACTTTCATGGATGAAATCGCACCATGTTTAAGAAGTAAACACTTTGTAGATCTACTTGGTTCTGGCCAAGGTTTCACACTCACAAAGAGAAGGTCCCTTATATATTGCTTCTGAGCTCCTATATACAGATTCCAACCATTTCTCCTGAACAATATTCTAATTTTGTAGTGTGTACGTTGTTTTTTTATTATAACATCCTCTTCACATGTTCCTAACTTCTCCAAGTGCCCCATGTGTCATGATTTTACTAAAGTTCAGACCAAAATGCAGAAGACCAAACAGGGAGGCCAGGGGAAGAGGTTTAACAGGTTTTATTGAAGAGATAATTCGGAGTGAAGTGTTGCTCTGAACACTGCTCAACCAGAACTGAAAAGTGAGGGGAAGGCACAGCGATTAGTTCAGGCTCAGTGGGAAATTTGGAGAAGAGGAATTGGTTGCTGACTCACGCTTCCAGAGAAGTTGCTGAATCTTTGACTCCAGTCTGTATGCTGTAGTTCCAGTGTTTGTCTGATTTGGTGGAGGGCGGAACAGGGTTTACCCAGAAAGCGGTTGTTAGGAGGTGAACGGAGAAAACTGACTGCCACTCAGATTTCCTACAGTACTTGAACTGATCGTAATGGAGATGAATCCCTTTCTCAGTGTGAAGCTCAAACCATCTCTTGGGGAAAGTGGATCCAAACCTCCTGTTTGAACCCCAGCTCAGTTTGAGGCTGAGTTGATCCTTCCAGGGAGAGAAGGTCCGAAAAATCCAGTTTGCAGGATGACTTCCTGCCGAGAGGCAAAAGACAAACAATGTTAAAACTCAGGTTGACAAGAACTCAGTTTGACTCAGCAAAACTCAGCTTGGCTAGAGTACCCAAAACTGGCAAACACTCTGGCGTCGAGGTAGTGGCAGTCAGCAGCTTAAGAACACTTCGTTACCGAGGAAACCATCAGCAGGTGTCTGAGGAGGCGGACCAGAACCAGGCGCCTTCGGTGGACGAAGGGAGACAAACACAGAACACAAACACACAGACAGGAGTCCTGACACCATGGTTGGTTTAATACAAGAGGGTGGAGTAATGATATGATGATGACTCCCTTTATAGATATGGGTTCAGCTGCAAAGTAGAGGGAACAGGGCTGCATAACCAAAAGTAACGTTTATATGAAGCTTTTTGATGATGAAATTAAGGGCTAATAAATTATAATTTTAAATAGCAGAGGCCCTTTAATTAAATATCTGATTTGATGCAATAACTGGGCGAATACTGGTTTCATATTACAGGATAAACTACAAACATCTTAGGATTTTAAAATATTAGATTTTCACTTTACGACAACGGAGTCACCAATTGGGGTCAATTCATCCAAAACTTCAAACAAGACAGTACGATTTTAAAAATCATAAAACATAATTTGTTTCTGGAATCAAATTGTTATAAACAACAAAAAAGGAAGACATCCGAGCCACATTAGCATGAAATCCAGGTACCAGAAATATACAGAGGAGGTTCAGACTCTTATGGATAAAGGTGAACAATCCTACCCATGCTCCATCAGCACTTCCACAGGAAGAGATGTACCTGAACAGCCCCATGCAGTTGGGGGTGAAGGACACAATGAGACCTCCAGCTGTGCCAGCAGGAGGTAACATCCCTGCAGTGAACCCAGTGCTACTGCCTCACAGGAAAGTGTCTTTGAATGGTTTCGACCTCCTGCAGCCAAAGCTGAATTTATTACTTCTCCAACAGGGATCATAAATGCATGAAAAGTTCCAAACATATATGGAAATTACTTCATGGTAAAATCCTTTCCCTGCACCTTCTGCATCTAAATGTACTTTTGAAAGGTTTGTAAAAAAGAGTAAGAGCTTGAAAAAAAACAAAATAAAAGTAAGATTTTTGTTTCATTAAATAGAAATGACACAAAAATACTATTTTTTTTTTCTTCAATTTTTAAAAACCGTGGGTCGCTCTTTAAATGGCTGAATTAAGGAATGTGACCCTATTTTTTCTTTTTATTGTCGCCTCTCCTCTGTATAAACATATAATTACATCCTTCTCACTTTTCCATTTTCCTTGTTATTTTGGCAGAAAAGCTGCATCTGTCTAGTCGGATAAATACCAACATTTTGGTTTGGTATGAAAACCCAACTATGTGTATATTTCATACCATGTCTGTTACAGGTGTTAACGTGTCACGTAATTAGAAATAACATTGGTATTTAAAGATGGTGATTCTTTGTAAATTTAACCAAAATGGCAAAAATATGCACTTGATTTATGTGCTCCTCTTGGTGTGTGTGTAGATGTCAGTAGTTCTAATTTTTCCTTTTCTGTGTGAAAAATGAATTAAAATAAAAAAATAACCAGATAATTTTAGGTTAAAATAAAATTTCATGAAAACAAAAACATAAATTGTTACTCTTTGGTTATAAATATTTACATGTGATAGCTATAAGCTTAACTCCTAATGGATGTCATGATTTTATTCAAAGATCTGACCCACATGCAGAAAACCAATCAGAGAGACCAAGGGAAGGTTTAACAGGTTTATTGAGAACTGGTAGGGATGGGTCCAGTGCTGCTCTGAATGCCGGCGAGCCGGGACTGAAAAGGGGAAGTTTCTGAGGTTAGTTAAGGCTCAGTGGGAAATTTGAGCTTCGATTTGCAAAAGGGAATAAAGGCAACAGGACTCAAGTTTCCAGAAAATGTGTCTTACTTTGAATCCAGTCGGTGAGGGTTGTTCCAGAAATTAGTTTTCTCCTTGAGGAACGGAGGAGTTGACTGCCACTCATATTGCCTTCGGTACTTGAACGGATCTTGTGGAGATGAATCCAAAAAAAACAGGTGCAAGATGAATCCAAAAAAAGGTAGATCGAAATCTCCTGTTTGAATCCTCAGCTCAGTTTGAAGCTAAGACGATCCTTCCAGGGGGAGAAGGTCCAAAACATCCAGTTTGCAGGAGGACTTCCTGCCGAGAGGCAAAGACATAAAAAACAGGATTAAGACTCAGGTGACAAAAAACTCATTTTGACTCAGAAAAACTCAGCTTGGCTAGAGTACCCAAAACTGGCAAACACTCTGGCGTCGAGGTAGTGGCAGTCAGCAGCTTAAGAGTCCTCAGGTAATGAGGCAACCATCCACAGGTGTGTGAGAAGGCCGACGAGAACCAAGCGCCACCTGGTGGTGGAGGGAAAACAAACAAAAACTCAACCCACACAGACTGGATTCCTAACAATGGACAGTAAATGGCATACTATAGGGCAGATTATGTCTTTGCAACCGAGCACATCAAATGTCGTTTGGGTCTGGTCGCAAACCAGTTTTGCTGGTATGCTTCTGCACCGTCAATCTGGAATTTTTAGGGACGCACAGCAGTTTCCTGCCAAAGCGCAAGGTGGAGCCTATTCGAGAACTTTCGCGGATCGCACCGAATAGAGAAGGACGACCACACAGACAGCTGGAAAGGCATACCAAGGACCGATCACAGCTGCTTTTATCTACGGACTTCCGCTTGAGATCTGCGTCAGTTTTCGACCGTCCGACGCGTAGTCAGGATTTTTTGAGGTGCGAAACGATGGTTGCAGAACCTCTGCGCGGGAGGCGTGGTTGCGCACTGAGGCAGATATGACGGTTGCAGAGGCTATGCATCAGAAGTATAAATTAGCCTGCTCACATTCCAACCTGTTTGCAAGCCAGTCATCATTAGCATTTATTTAATCTATCTGAAATCTTCCCTTTCAGAAGAAAGGTAGCAATAGTGATTTTGTTTGCCTCAAGGGATCTGTTTCACAAGGTTTACTGAAAACTCGTCTATACCTGAAAATAGGGAAACTCTGAATTTCCAGGTTCACAAAGAGAGCTTCCTTAAACTCTGTTTCAGTCACCTTAGTAACATTCTCCCCAGAACTAACCTAGTCGGTAGCAGGTTTTCTTTTTTTGTTTCTTTTACAGTGTCCTGTCTGGAGATGTGGCAATAAGAATAACTGTCTTGATGCCAAAAAGAGCCCAGGAGATTTTGCTTCCATAAGTGGAGCAGTACGGCTATTGCCATAGTGTTGATTTATGCATATAAATAGCTTTATTATAATTCATGCAGGGAGTATTATAGATTATACGGACACTGCAATGTATGCACACTGCAATGGGAGTGTGACCTGCTTTCCAAAGCACAGAGGTGATCGCCAGGGGACCCAAAGCCCCAGATGTCCAAAGGGATCCCCAGAGCAAAGGCGCTCAGGAGGGGCCAACCTAGGAATTCCAACTCCCACCACGGGAGGAGGAGAGATGACCCCGAGGAAATCCCCCCAGCCACGGGGATAGGTCCGCCACTAACCAGCCACCCCAATATGGAACCGGGCCGTGAGACCCAAGGCCCCGCCTTGGCATCCACCCCCAAACACTGAGCACCACCAGTGCAACGGCGAGCTCTGTAGCAGGTTTTCTACAGTAAACTCTAAGTGTCCTCTCTCCGCTCTCCTTACAGCCAATCACACTGTTTTATTTTCTGATTGTGTCAGATTTTTGTCATAGTTTTGTGCATAAAAAATATATATCAATTACTAGTTACGTTAGACACATAAAGTTTTCCAAACAAACACTGCATGTCCGTTTGACGATCTTATTAAGAATGATCAGCAATTTTTCACAAAGAAGTAAATAGTTATAGGGTGAGGATTCAACAACACAGTTGACAGGGCATGAAATGTATTTGTTTTTGGTTTGTTTAATATGAGCGAGAAGCAGATCTTTTTATTTTTTATTATATTTACTCTACATGAAGAACTACTGAAATTATTTTCAGATTACTCATAAATACATTCATTAATTCAACGGGGGAAAAGGAATTACTTTAGGGTTAGGATTAGCATTCACTCGATGATAACAACCTAATGGGCCTACTGGCACATCTGAAGCCCTTCTATGGGACTGATAGCTGCTTATAACTCCCGTTTGTCTGCAAACAGCCACTTTGTAAAAGAAGACTGAATCAACATGAAGAGGGATGCATGAGATGACTGACTGGTTTCTATAATTAGAACGTTTCTATTCTTCATCCTCACCTGCTGCAAGACTATTAGTTTGGTTATTTGAGTCTTATGGCATTCTGTTATGTTTGCAGTTAGGGGTTTGACATTTAAGTATGGTTTGTTAACCTTATGCCAAATGTTTTCTAGTTTCTTTCTCTTGCTTATTACTTAGGGTTTAAACTGGTTTTGGTTTTATTTTCTTTAGTCCTTATTTTAGTAATCATGGACTTATTCCTTCTAGTGTTTTTCTGTTTTATCTCAATTTAAAGTCTCAGTCAATTCCCTGTATTCTGCCTCTACATTTCATTAGAGACTTTAGAGACTTACCATACTGTGCTTCTGTTCAATACATGTTGGTGTCATAGTTGGTGTCACATTTTTTCTTCTGCCTGATATTATGATTCAGAGTCTTTCACTGTCAACTGTCTTTCCATTCTGGTTGTCTGGATCAACACAAACCACCAAACTTGATCCTTTATATTATGGCTTAGAGCTTCTGATAAAGACTCCCGGTCTCCACTCATGACCCAGATTTAACATGTAGATCAAAAATGGAAGAGCCTATTAGCGGCACCACCCCCCGTCATTTCCTGATGGCGAAGTCATTAGCTCTTGGAGGTATTGATTCTACCGGTGCATGCCTCATTAATGGACTCTGCAGATCTTCTACTAAAGACTAAAGCTGATGAATGAATCTTTTATCTACTCAGCAGGATATCCCACACTGTGCAGAGTGAAGGCTAAAACGGGGTTTCTATATTTCTGCCTGGCATCTCTATCGTTCTGAGGAGGTGCTAAACTCTGTATCAGTTATAATCATCAATCACTCCAAACATTTTGACCACTGATGCATGGGGTAAGAACATTTTATTTCCCTTTAGGATCAATATCAATGAGAAAGGAACCAGTGGTTCCTTCTGGCTTATGAGGTGGAGGCAGGACAACTGCAATTTTTATAGGACATGACTGAGCAACATAAGTCAAAACCAACCAAATTGAATCCTTTATATGTCTGTTAGGATTCTGGCCTGATCATTGTTGTATACATAATGCTCTGCCAAGTTAAATGCTCATGCTTTTCACCTGTGCCAACCACGCTCCCATTCAAAGCAACTCAGCTCATCGTGTGTCCTGCTTTTTAAGCTTCCACCGGTCACCCAGTTGGTGCCAGATTTTTGAAAGCCTTGGTGGGACTAGGTTATCCAGTGCTCTTTCCTTGTCTGGATAATGACCCTGTTTCTGATCATTGGTTACTCACTGAAAGTCTCAGCCTTTAAAAACTGTTTTCTTTAATCTGCCTCCACAGTTCTTAACCCCATTTCCGTTTTCTGACCAGCAATTTCAGCACCATCCTCAGATCTGTTTGCCCATTCTATCAATTGCTTTTGCTGTAAAGGGAGACACTCTGGCCCCGTCCACACGAAGTCAAAACGAACACGAAACGCTAATATTTTCCAGAACGTTTGTCGTAAAGACGGAGACGTAAAATAAATGTCATCGTCCACACGAATGCATGAAAACGCTGCAAAATGTATGCCAGGCCTGTAAGTGGCGCTGTGGTGCCAAAGCAAAAATAGGTGACGAAATGTTGGGCATGCGCACTAATATTTATACATGGTTGCCCTGCGGGTCCATTTTCGTGGTTCAGTCAAATTCAGGTGCTGAACTATGTCCTCGATATTGCTCTGTTCTTCCTGGAGATATTCCAGAAGAAGAAGATTCTGTTGTAAGCCCGACAGCAGGGTGAGTAGCATTAGCAGCAACCATTCAACACAGTACGGCGCCATTGTTGTTGTGATACTGTGTCGCGCATGCGTGTTTAGAGGCGACGCTATGACGCATGCGTGTAAAAAAAAAAATGCGGTTAGAGCTTAAAGATGGAAACGCGAAAACGGCGTTTCAAAATCTTCCCACTCTGAAGGCTGAATAAAAAAAAGATCGTTTACAGACCCCCGAAACGCCGGCTTCGTGTGGATGAGAGGCTGGTTTGGTGAAAAATGTTTGCGTTTAGGCCAGGGTTCGGCTTCGTGTGGACGGGGCCTCTGTCTCTCCTCCCCTTGACCTGCTATCGTGTCATCACCCTGCTGTCAGCTCTCATAGAGGAACCAAAACAAGTTATTCACTTCTCTCTTGCAGAGGTTAGTTGCTTTTTCTCTTTCTTGAAATTGTTGAACTCATCCAAGCCACTAACCTGTCTCTCCCACCCCAGAGTTCCCTATTGCCGATGGTGTTGCGTTATCTATAAGATGTATTTTTTAATAAAATTTGTAAATGTTCCCATTTGTGTCTGGCTATAATCTCTGGTTCTCACTCTGTCGTTGTCACTCTGTTTGGTCGTTATAATGACATTGTCAACTTTATTTGGTTTGCATTAAATGTCTCATCAGGCCCAAAAAATATCTACACATCTAATTATAATTTTTATTTATATGCACGTTTTAACGTATAAGTAAAAGATATTTAAACCATACAGTATATCTAATTAAGAAGGGGGGAAAAAGAGGTAGGTTGGGGGAGATTGGGCGCAAAAGAGGTACATTAGCCAGGGGACCATAAACTGAAGAGAGTGTAAAATGTAAGCAAGGGGCGCCAGAAATCATAGAATTTATCAGAACTGCCCTTGACTAAATGTTTAATGTCCTCCAATCAGGGTTGTGTATCAAATTCAGTACTTTTCTAGGTACCATCCAAATACTGTCAGTATATACACTTAAATCGTACCATGTTTTGGTATCTAAACACATCATTGTGACACTGAATAATTCTGTGATTTTTCAATGCTGGACATGATTGTGGCATTACAAGAGTGTGATTACATAAAAAAAAAGGCTTCAAGAATAAACAAAGCAACCATTACAAAGATTTATCTCAATCCCAAATGTACAATATTCTACAGCCTCACATCTATGACTACAAGTATAGTCTCAGACTTCTGCCCGAAGTCCACAGTGTAATAAAAACTCATGAGCAGTTTTATTTAAAACACATATATGTTTGATGAGTGCAGATTTAATAGTATGAGGGTCCAAATGTATCACAACCATGAATGCATGCTCCTTTTCTGTGGTTACTCTCTCTTACTCCAATTTGGACCTTTTTCTATGCACTCATATAAACGTTTGTCACAAATCAAACAAAGCAATACACCTGTGACCTGTACTCTTCTTCCTACTAGCAAAGCAACTTCAGGCTAACTGCTTCTGAATTGGAAGTTGGTCATGTTTAAATACAACATGGTCCGGATGAATATTGGTTTCTGATTTGTAGGGTGTCCGTTAAAAAGGGTTATAGACACAAAAAATTTCTAGTCAAATAGCTCAATAGTTTCTCCTAGCTTAAACTTTAGCTTTATGCAGGATTTCCTGAAAAGTAACCAATCACAGGCAGGTTGCCTTGTCAAGAAACAGGTCCAAATGAAAGGAGGAGAGCATGTATAGGCATAAAATTGCTAAAATTCACTTGACACAGGGATGGAAACAAGAAGAAACATGCACTTGTGTCTGATACATTAGGGCCCCAAGGTACTCTATTTGTGCACATAACACATTAAAGATGCGTTTGAAGACTAGTTTATGAGCGTCTGTATGAAGTAAAGCTATTCATATCATTTATTGCAAGGGTGAACTTTTCCCAACATCATGATTCCATATACAAGCCCTGCATTTGCTTTTTCTAAGAGGATTTCACTGTCACTAACATTATTCATAAATGTCAGTTAATGCTAGAAAACCTTCCCTAAATGACACCACTGGGAGGTAACCTGAAGGCATGAGTGTTATTAAGCCACAGGAAGCCACTCTAATGAGATAGCCTCCCCTTTGTAGCTCCAAATAAAGTTTGAAGCAGCAAACGATGGAACTCAGCATATGCTAAATTAAAGGAAAAATTAACATAGTAACTAAATCCACATAGAAATAAGAAATCAGGAACAGGAGAGGCTAATGGAGCAAAGCTAAAATAAACGATGTGGTTTGGTTTCTCTGATTTATTTCTTGACCCTTATACCCATTTAGTTAACTTAATATCCAGTGCGGCACGTGGATCAGATGAAGGCTGATGAAGGCCTCTCTGCATATCTCCTTGCTGTCTAGAGAGACTAGGAAAGACAGGCAGGCCTGCTCTGAGGACTCTTTAAGGTCTGAGCGAACAACAGCTGTCCAGGAGAAGAGAGCAGCAGTGATTGGCAGAACATTTAGCACACATTAAAGATGTTGTTCAAAGACTTAAAGGGTAATTATGGTGGATGTACATAAAAACATTCATTCTCATTGTCATGATCTTGGTTCTTTTGTGCTTTACTTTGCTCCTTGTTTTCTAGTTTTATTGGTTTAATTCCTACTTTGTTGTTGTTTCTAGATTTATGCTCTCAGGTTTTTCTGTTGTTTTCCTCTGTTGCCCTCGTGTGTTCTTTTCCCCTTTGCTCCCTCGTTGTCTCCTCTCACACCTGCTCCTTGTCAGCTCGTTAACCCTCCCTTTGTCTCAGTCAGCTATATATTCTCTCCCTCTGCTGTCACTCTTTGTTGGTTCCTTGTCATTGCTGTCTTCTCATGCTGTTGTCTACCTACCTCCTCTCTCCCTGGCTCCTTGTGTTTGGTTTCCCTAGATGTCTCAATAGTTCTGGTTTGATTTACATTATTAATTGGATTTTTGGATTCCTGCCTTTGTCTTCTGTTTTTTCATCATTAAAACTGCAAGAAATCTCCTCAGCCTCTCTGCCTCTGCATCGGGGTCCTCAAACCTCAACAAAACCCTGACACTCATCATGGCCTGAAAAATGTAAAATTCATATTGACTGTCAGGAATGTAACTTAAAAAAGTAACAAGTTATAGCTACTAGTTCCTTCTCCAATAAAGTAACTCAGTTAGGCACTCGGTTACTATAGGTGAAAGTAACTCGCTCCTAACTAAAGTAACTATATAATTACTTTTTATGTTATAAAATGTTGAAGAATGGGCCAACACAGAAGAGCGGCCTCCTCTGGACAGGGTACAGACATCCTCAACCTGTCCTTGGCCCATACTAAGGTACCAACCTGCTTCAAGTCCACCTTCATCATCCCAATCCCAAATAAGTTAAATCCATCCTGACAATTCAGACCATTAGCCGGGCCAGCTCAGTCAGTAGAGCATGAGACTCTTAAACTCTGGATCGTGGGTTTGACCCCCATGTTGGGCGGAAGTTTTTTTTATATAGCAATAATATGGTGGACATAAATTCAGTTCTCGGCATTTCCACAAAAATAACAATACTACATGTTTGCACGATATATATTTAATACTCTTGACTTCCGTATCAATGCGCTTTTGCACCGTGTTTTTTTCGCCCATACTGTTCACATTGGATCACTGCTGCATATTATGGAATGGAAAAGTTCTGAAAGTTGTACAAAACTGAATTTTGTTTTGTATACACTCTGTGTATTTTTGTATACACTCTGTGTATACAAAATGGGGGAAAAAATTGTCCAAGTCCATCTGGTAGCCCTCACTCCCACCATCTTCAAGTGCTCTCAGATGCTGGTTCTAGCTCACCTCAGATTCTGTCCCCCCATCACCCCCCACCGGCCCCTGTGCTGCATACGAGCAAACAGGAGCACAGAGGAGGAAGTCTCCATAGCGCTACACTCTGTCCTTTCACACCTGAACAATAAGAACACTTAAGCCAGGTATACACAAAATTTTTTTGCCCTGTTCGGGCCAATTCTTCAGTCGTGCAAGATTTTTTTGATCGGGCCGAGTTTTAGACTTATTGCTCGTTGTGTAGTATACAGGGGGTAACGAGGGGCGATTAGCCTCTCACGACCACCTCCCCTACAGGAATCGTAAGGTCAAGAGAAAATCAAACATGTTTGAAATTCAGTGTCATGATTTTATCTAAAGGTCTGACCCAAAATGCAGAAACACGGATGAAAAGTTTGACGGATTTTATCTGAACTCTACTCAGCCGGAACTGGAAGGTGAGGGGAAGACAGACCGTTAGTTCAGGCTCAGTGGGAAATTTGATTCGTTGATCTTGAAGGAGAGGATCTGGTTGTTGGCTCACCTTTCCAGAGAAGGGAAGGATCTTTGACTCCAATCTGTGTGTTGTTTTCCAGAGTTTGTCTCATTCGGTGGAGGGCGGAACAGGGTTTACCCAGAACTCGGACGGTGTAGGGGAACGGAGACGCTGATTGCCACTCAGATTTCCTGCTGTACTTGAACGGGTCGTGATGAAGATGATTCCCTTGCTTAGAGAGTAAATTCAACGTCCTCTAAAGGAGACTGGATCCAAACCTCCTGTTTGAATCCCTGGCTCAGTTTAAGACTCAGTTGATCCCTCCTGGGAGAGGAGGTCCGAAAAGGTCCAGTTTGCAGGATGACTTCCTGCAAACAGGCAAAGACAAAAAGCAAAGTTAAAACTCAGGGAGACAAGAACTCAGTCTTACTCAGAGAAAACTCAGCTTGGCTAGAGTACCAAAAACTGGCAAACACTCTGAAGTCGAGGTAGTGGCAATCAGCAGCTTAAAAGCACTCCGTAAATGAGGTAACCGTCAGCAGGTGGCTGAGGAGGCGAACCGGAACCAGGCGCCTCCTGTTGGTGGAAGGGAGACAAGCACAAAAACTAAACACACAGACAGGAGCCCTGACATTCAGTTGGCTGTAGTAAGATTGCATCAGAGTGCTGGGCCTCACAGTGTGAAAACATGCATTTCTTTTACTCTTTTTTTTTTATACAAGGATTTTTGGATCCACCAAAAGGTTGTTTTCATTTTCGAGACAAAGGGTTTGAATTGTTCTCCATTGAATTTATCTTTATGAGTTTCAACACCTTAAATATTGGACAAAAAATAAAAAATAAACTCTGGTACCTGTTCTACAAGTTTGGTCATTTTTAAGATAAAGTAGAATATGGCCTTGTAGGCAGCACGTCAGTCTCATAATCTGAAAGTTGGGAATACAAGCCTCGCACAGAGCACATTTATTTTTATTTCAACATTTTGTTAATATTATTTTTCCATTTTTTAAAGGGGAGTGTTGGCCTAGTGGCTAGAGCAGTGCGCCTGTCCTCTGAGAAGGTTGCAAGTACCCAATTTGATCCCCACAGCCTCCACTCTGGGTTCCTGGGTCTACCCTTAACCACCACACTGCTCCCCTGGTGCCACACAATGGCAACCAGAGATGGCAAAAGTACTCACTTTCCGTACTTGAGTAAAAGTACAGAAACTTGTGTTAAAAAAATACTCTGGTAAAAGTGGAAGTACTTATTAAACTTCTTTACTCAAGTAAAAGTAACAAAGTACAGGCTTGTAAATTTACTTAAAGTATAAAAGTAAAAGTAGAAACCACTTTTTTCATGCCGTTGCCTACATTTTAAATGGATGTCTGCCAATAGGACTAGATCTCCGTTGTGTTCATTTTCAATCATCTCATCGTCCATACTGCTATGCTAACGCCACCGCCACCAAGCTGCAATGATTTGCCGCGAATGAATACCGCCAAATCTGTCGATTCATCTTGTAGTGGTGCGTCAAATGCAAAGTAGATTCCCATCCCATTAGACTGAATTTGGTATTGATGACGTGAAGAACAATAACGGTAACTCCATTGAAATGATTCAAAACTAAAGTAACGAGCCAATTTTTTTAAATGTAAGGAGTAGAAAGTACACATATTTGTGTAAAAATGTAAGGAGTAGAAGTAAAAAGTCGCCATAAAAATAAGTAGTAAAGTAAAGTAAAAATATCAGCAAAATCTACTTGAGTACAGTAACGAAGTATTTGTACTTCATTACTTCCCATCTCTGATGGCAACCCACTGCTCCCTAAGGGGATGGGTCAAATGCAGAGAGTGAATTTCCCCATTGTGGGACAATAAAGGGATTTTTTTTACATTTATATTATTTGCCATCTAATTAGACTTACTTACTTGATCTTCATTAAAAAAGACAAATCGATGGGCGTTTGAAATTATTTTAATACTGTATTATATTGATTTATTTTTATTCTGAGTATTTGAATGAAGTAAAATGATTTGAAATTAGATTTCAGAAAAAGCTTATCTGGGTTTTTCAGGGAGGGAAGAAGTGTAGATTTTTTTTATCTTTAAACGTGACTATTTTTGAATCTATTCTTTTATATTAGAATCTTTTAATGGTATGTCTACAAACTATATATTTCTATTTTTTTTTATCCTAAATAATGATACTTCCTTCATTTGAGGTAAGGTCAGCTGTAGTGCTGTAAGGCTCAACTGCATGTGCCCTCTTCTCCTCTGACAGGGGAGTAGATAACTTTTGAGCCAAGATTTCCCCATGGGAGAAGTTTGATCTGGTCAGATCGCCTCCTTCCAGGCACACATCAGGCTTCAGCAGCTCTCCTTCCAAGTTCATGACAGGCATCTCTATGGCAACCGAACACTAGAAAGAAAATATTTCAAAGAGCCTGCATGTTCTTTCTCCCTCTTGGGATGCTATAAACCTGTTTTGATCAAAGTGTAGAAGCATGGATACATTTTCCTATATTAGATGCAGGTGACAGAATTATAAACCTGAAATAGGGCTGCAACAACGAATCGATAAAATCGATAAAAATCGACTTTTAAAAGCGTTGGCAACGAATTTCATCATCGATTAGTTGTGTCGCGCGATTAATGCGTCATCCGCCGCCGTCGTCGTTGCCGTGGGGCGCCTCTCCCATCCCAACCCTGTTCTCCCACAGGAGTCCCCCCTCAGTATCCAGAATGCAAATGAAGCGCGCATGCGCCGGGATTGACGGCGCAAATTGATCACAATAATTAAAATAGCCTGCGCTTTGTAAAGCGAAAAAAGTCGTAACATGAAACTTTTGTAAAAACAAATGAACATGGCACGGAAGCACCACTGTTATGATGCAGCACCTGAAAACACGCTGAAGAGAGCTGATCAGCAGGGTGAGCGACCATGTTTGTTTGGTTTTAAAGTGGGGAAACGTAACGTTAGTTTCTCAGGTAGCTCATCTGATGCTTTCCTTACCTTGTTAGTAGGTTACAGACAGTAATAAGGTTGGCTACTTATTTTACTTTTAATTTCATTTGAATTAGCTTAAGCAGCGTTTATATTTTCTTTATAAATAAATTAACTTGCAAATTATGAGGGCAAGGCTTTTAAAGTTTAAATCTTCTGGCAAAGATAAAGTAAAGAAGATCCTGCAATTTATGGAAGTGAAGCAGAATAAAATCCAGCAAGATCAGTAATATGTCAATTAATTATTACCACATTCCCATGTAAATATCTGTCTTTGGAGGATGTGTTTTTTAGTACCCCTAGTTCTCTCATTTTTATTCCAAATACAATTTATAATTTGAATCACAGGGCTATTTTTATCTCTATGGTTAAGTATTTTCTCAAGTAGAAACTTTAACTGCTATACTTTCCTGTCTTAAAAGGCAGAACTCTTCTAGTCTAAAAAAACTCATTTGTTGAAATGGGGGGACCTATTGTTTGAGCCCCTTAGGGGCTTTTAAAAACAAAACTACCTGTCTTTTTTGCGCTTTATGAAACAAAGTACCCTATATTTTGTGGATGTACAGCTACATTTCTCATGTAAGTTTGCGTAGTTTTAACACAAACATTTATTTTTCATATTGCACCAGTACAGTTAATGAGCAACCTGTACTTGTGTGCTTGTTTGTTCTGTCTAAAATGTTTATTTTGGAATAAAGAGGTTAATATAAAAAATATTTTTTGTCCGATTCATCGATTAATCGAAAAAATAATTGGCCGATTCATCGATTTTTAAAATAATCGTTATTTGCAGCCCTAACCTGAAACAAAGCTTTTCACAAAACTTCCAGAAGAAATACAATGCACACACACCATAGCTCCACAAGTTATTAATTACATCTGAGTTGAATTAATCAACAGATTAATTGTGATGAATCAATTGTTAAAATAATCTTCAACTCATTTATCCAGCAATCCATTAATCCTCTTCCACTCATCTGGCATCGGGTCGTTTCGGTAGAAGCTTCAGTAGGGAAGCCCAGACGTCACTCTCCCCAGTCACTTGAGATAGCTCTTCCAAGGGAATCCCAAGAAGTTCCCAGGCCAGCCAAGAAACATACTCCCTCCAGCGTGTCCTAGATCTCCCTCTGCTTCTTCCCCCCGGTGGGATGTGCCCGGAACACCTTGCCAGGGAGACGTCCAGAGGCATCCTGACCAGATGCTCAAGCCATCTCAACAGGCTCCTCTTGACGTGGAGGAGCAGGGGCTCTACACTGAGTCCTCCCTGGATGACTAAGCTCCTCACCTTATCTCCAAGGGAGAGCCCTGACACACTATGGAGAAAACTCCTTGTGTCTGCTTGTATCTGGGATCTCGCTCTTTTGGTCATGACCCGGGCTGCGAACCACTCCAGCAAGAGGTTTAGTTTATGCCCTGATGAAGCCAAGATAACCATGTCATCATCACATAGCAGAGACACAATCCTAAGGCCACCAAAACGGATCCCCTTAACATCTTGGCTGTGCCATGAAATTCTGTCCATAAGAGAACAAAATCTGTGAAAAAGGGCAACCTTGGCAGAGTCCAAGTCTCACTGGAAATGAGTCCAACTTACTGCTGGCAATGTGGACGATTCTCTGACACTGATCATACAGAGACCTAACAGACCTTATTCAAGGGTCCGGCACTCCATACTCCTTGAGTAACCTCCACAGGACACCCTCGAGGGACACAGCCATTTGCCTTTTTCAGATCCACAAAATCCATGTAGAATGGTTGGACAGACCCCCATGCACCCTCCAGGATCCTGCTAAGGGTGCAGAGCTGATCAAGTGTTCCAGTGCCAGAACGAAAACTACACTGCTCCTCTTCAATCCGAGAGTCGACTATCCGACAGACCCTTCATTCAAGAACAACGAAATAGACCTTACTAGGGAGGCTTAAGAGTGTGATTGCTTTGTAGTTGGACACACCCTCCCATGTGTTCTAACCACCATACAAGTCTGCAAATCCAGGGGATCTGCCCCCGATGTCCGCTCAATGTTGTAGATTCGCTTTAACCAATACCACCCTACAACATCCAGATGCATAATATACTTAGTACAAATATTGATGTTTAAAAAGGAATTGTAGGAAATGAGTCAAGGACCAGCCAAGGGCCCATCATGGAAAGTGGGGAAGTATTAAATAGCTACTACTGCACAGCTCGAGTAATCTGGTACTGATGGCTGTGACCAGGTAGTTTAAATAGGAACTGGAACAGGTGGATCCAATGAGTGATAGATGGTGGATCAGGTGGATGAAATAAACCAATAATCCAGTCATCACTGCCAAGATCATGACAGATACTTTCTCTGGCCAGTACATTTCTTGTACGCAGAGTTTAGTTCAGCTATAAAAGATGGATCAAACACTGCAGGGTGGACAACTCTACGCTGCTTAAGGTCCACCAGTCTTTTGTAGTTCCAGCACACAACTCCTGTCATTCCTTAAGCCTGGAACAACTCTGTGGAGACCCGATTTCTAGTGACCCACTGGGCCTGATGAAAATGCCTCCTCCTGCGAAGAACCTCTGACAGGAGTCCAGATGGGGACATTTGCACCTTCTCCAGGTACATTGTTCAGTTGAAGGGTTCCACGATACCTATACCTATACATAATCCCTTGTGAAAGCTCAGGGTCACTCAAACATCCGTGAAGAAAGTGCACCCTCTGTATCTGCAATGTCTTCAACACGGATGGCTTGAACCAAGGGACATCAATGGGATACTTTCCGAGGTAAAAGTGTTTCATCACTCCCTCCACTCTGACCAGTAGCTTTGTGGGCTGTGCTTGCAGGATAATACTGAACACATAGGCTTCCTTGAGCTTCTTTAGTTCCTAAAAGTGCTCCACCATCAAGCCCAACTTACCTTTATAAAGAACGTGAGGGATCAGAACGTGATAAATTTGTAATCTTGCCCACATGGGGTCTGCATCTCCAACAGTGCCTCAAAAGCAAGTAAAGTATTTCTTCTTTAGCTTAAAAAAACAGATATGCAACAACGCCATAATGCCTGGTGGTAAAAAAGTGTTAAAAAGTTACATCCGCAGTAGGTTATTCCTGTAGGAGAACAGGTTGAAACAGCGTCCACAAAATCACGTGTGGCCGAAAACTGTAATACATCCGTAGTGGTTTAGGACTACCATAGGGAATGAATGGGAAATGGTTAGGCATAGGAACATTCTCTATCTGATCTGGTTTGAGAATCTGTACAGACTCCTCAAGTGGGGTTTTGCTTTACAAAATGCTCCGGAGTTTTCATAATCTGTCCAGGTCAAGTGTGAGAAATTGTTTTGAGCATGGCACATAGACAGAAGTGAAGAAAATCTGCCCAGATCTGTCTACCCTGCCTAGTAGGGTGCCTAGTAGTAGCCTCCCTATACACAGTCAGATTAAAAAGTCGTATGCATCCAATGTGTTCTTGCCTTAAGATTTATAACATCAGAAATTGTATGGTTTTATCCTATCAGCTACAGAATGAGCAGCAAACAATACCATACTAAAATTAATTTAGTGTAACAGTAAAGGGGGCCTTTAGATTTTACAGAAATTAATATACATTACAATTATAGCTGGCAAACACTTCAAGCCGTTAATAATTAATCAGAGAAACATTTTTTGATGAAATTAAAAGCAACTCTGTTCTTTCCAAATGTATAATCTTTGTAGTAGGGTATGGGTCTTCTCTAATTCATTCCCATCAAACCTGATTACGTCATTTAATTATGGCTTAGGTAATCGGATCAAAGAAAAAAGCATTTGAATCCAAAAATAGGGGGAGACTCAAAAAATACATTGAACATTTTTTTCTTAAACAGAAGCTTTTTTGTTTAAAGCAAAGTTTTTAATCCAAGTAATGTTTTGTTTTTGGAACATATAATGAGAAGGACCTGTAACCAAAAATTTTTTGTTAAATACTTTAAACCCTAAATAAATTGTTCATTCATTAGACAGCACTTGGCTTGGATATTATAAAAAAGTACCTCCAATGTACTCATTAAGGTCCATATAAGGTCTTGTAAAGGGTAAACTAAAATAAAAAAATGTTAAAACACTCCCTGTCGGGGAATTGAACCCCGGTCTCCCGCGTGACAGGCGGGGATACTCACCACTATACTAACGAGGAGGTGGAATTACTAACATATGCATGCGAACTGGAACTGGATCGTTGCACTGGAACCTGACAAGGCTGAGTTCTAATAATAAATCAAGTTGCAACGCTGGACTGTGCACACCGTGCACGAAACCAAGAGAAGCGCTGCACAAATTAATAGCTGACATGGATGCAAGTGAGGTAGTGAAATACTGTTTTTTAGATAATGCAATTTAAACTGCGATGCTATCAGTTAAGAAAAAATTTTAAAAAGCTATTTTGACTATCTATATTGGGAGTATATAGGGAGAATATACTATTGGGAGTTAGGATGGAAAATTAAGGAATTAGACACTTTCCAATCCAGTAAAATGTGCACCCTCCAGGTCTGATGGATTTCATTAGGCTTTCAGCAAAAACATGAAATTGGTTTATTATTTGTTCGTGGCTCAAACAGTGCCATCAAATTAAGTAAACCTGGGTTATTGACAACAGAAAAAGGTTGGTTGTCGAGCGCTATAAATTCCATCGCTTTGTTGTTAATAGTGTTGCACCGATTACATTTTTTGTACCTGATACTGATACCTGGCTGTGCAGTATTGGCCGATACTGATGCCATACAAATACCATCTGTTTGAAATTGATGTGTGTGTGTGTGTGTATATATATGAAGAGCTGCATACTACTTGGATGTAAAACAATTGCCATCATGGCTTTGTCAAGTATGTATTTTCATCCAAAGCAGATGTGTTTATATGTGTAAATATGTTCCTGTCAGACCCATTAAATTGCAGCTGAATTGCTGTGGTCTATCTCAGTCAGAGGCACGCAAGCCCTCTTGGTAAATTTATTTTCCTGCGTCAGCGAAATACTTTAAACCCTAAATAAATTGTTCATTCATTAGACACCACTTTGATTTGATATTGTCAAAATATGTAACTCCAATGCACTCATTAAGAACTATTTAAGGTCATAATAAGGGTACACTGAAAAATAAATGTTTCTCCCCGTCGGGGTATTGAACCCCGGTCTCCCAGGTGACAGGCAGGGATACTCACCACTATGAGGCCAGTCAAGTATATGTGTAAGACACTGACAGACTGAAAAAATGTGGTGTGGGTTCGAATCCCGGTCTTGGCATGAACCTATATTGATTAACCCAAACTTTTCTGTTTGTTATGATTATGTTCCAATCAATAATATTCTAAAGAAATCATGCTATTACTGATGAAGTGTTTATTATTATTTTAAAGGATGAAAATGCTTAGATTTCAGTAATAACAATTGCAGGAGCTATTACAGGTTGTAGCATCAATGTTTTCTCTAAATTCTTGAACTAAGCAGCTATAATGATCCTTTATTTTACATTTACTTAGAATAGGATTTTCTTGATGTGTCTTGAAACCAGTAAGTATTTTAAAACCTTAACAGAAAGCAACGTGATACATTTACTTTGACCTCAATATCTCTCTGTCTTCTACAGAGATCTTTATGGTAGATCTAAGCATCATGTAAATTCTTTAATGATGTGCAATTAAACCAAGCAAATTTGTTCTTTTTTTATTCCAAAAAGGGAACAACAGTTCAAATTCACACACACACACTGATATATATATATATATATATATATATATGAATAACATTATATATGCTATATACAATACACATTCTATATATTAGAATGTATTGTTCAAAAGGAAAAGCATGTCGGGGAAAAAAACCTAGAGCAAATGTTATGGCACGCTTCCTGTGAAATATTTACATTTGTAAACCTCCCATATTTACAGTATATTCAGATTATTTTGTAGAAATATTTTAACCTATAGAATAATAACAAAAATACCTAGATAAACTTTACAGAAACGTGCATTACTTTTTCCTCTCAGCCACCCACCTCTGTTTTTCTGCCTCATAGAAAGGAGACTCTGAAAACTCTTTCCAACCCATTTCCCTCACCATACCATGTGACTGGTAAATGGACAGAATTTTAGATGGACAATATATATATTTTCCTGGCACTCCAGGGAACCCAGTGTGAATATGTGGACTGTTTGGCCCCTGTTTCAGGTCTTTGAGTCAAAATCTGCAAAGTCGGCCTGTTGGCTGGGATTCTGTCCTTTTTCTCTTCTTTTCTGTTTTTTCCTCAACCCGTTTCTTTGTTTCCTGCAGTTCCCTTTGAAAGAATTCTGTGGAGGAAAATTCTTCAAAGGACATGTTTTGGTTGGAAAGTCCCTCAGCAGCGTAAGTGTCATGTACTTTTTTTGAGCAGTAGAAATAGAGAATGGGTCCCTGCTGGAAGAAAAAATGAATGGAGGAACCATCAGCCTCATAACGAGACTTTGGCTGTCCACAGAAAAGACAAGTCTTTGTCTGTCTTTTCTTCTGCTCAGGCTGTCGTTGCTGCTGCTTATTCAAAATCCCATCCACAACTTTTTCCAAGGAATCCTGGGTAATCGGTGTGGACAAAGCAGGTGCAGGTGGGTTGAAGACTGCCGGCTTGATTGTGGTGACAGGCACACTGGTGGACTGACTTCCCTCAGTTAAAGTGTGCCACAGTTCCTGGGTTTCCACAAGTTTTTCTGGGCTTGTGTTCATTGAAGAGCTGGTGTTCAGGAGCTTTGCCAAGTGCTTCACATACCGGGAGATGTGTTACTTGGTTGTTGGATGCAAAAGGCTGTTGGGATCCACGGCAGCCCGACAAACCATGTCTGCATATTCCTGATCCACAGCCTTCAAAAGATCCTTTTCCCCATGGTGTTTATGGAGCAAGCCATCAATTGCCTCTTTCATAGGTGTTGTCCAGCGAGTGTGATCCAGCACAAACACGCGCCCACCTGTCAATACTGCTCCAATCCGGGCACTTCTTGGTGAGGCTCGCAAAGGCAGAGGATGTGAAGTCTCTGAAACACATTAAGGTAAGTGCAATTCATCAGTTTATCATATACAAACTTGAGTTTTATGCAGAATTGTAAATAGATAGCACTGCATTCACTCACCTGCTGGAGAAACTTGGAGAAGCTCTGGGAAAACTTCCTGCTTTTGGAAGTCACCAGCAGAAGGATCGGAGGCCGGTTGTGCAGCTGATGCCTCAGGAAGTGGAGCAGTCAGAGTTGTGTTACAGGAGTTGGTATCTTTTCAGCGGTGGATGATGGCAAAGGGAGCTGTGGGGGAGCTGCTACTACTCCTCTTTTCAAAGTCCTATGTTTGTCCCAATCAAGCGGCACAGGGCGGCAGCCAGGTTCTTTGTATTCAACTCCAAATCTTTCTCCAGTGTCCCTGTTTGAAGATGCGTTTAAAGCTATCAAAGCTGGATCAAACACAGCAGGAAGGACAACCCCAGGCTGCTTCAGGTCCACTAGTCTTTGGTAGTTCCAACGCACAACCCCCGTCATGCCCTGTGCTTGGAACAGCTCAGTGGAGACTTGATTTCCAGTGACCCACTGGGCCTGATGAAAATGGTAACCCTCCTGCTGCGACGTACCTCTGACAGGAATCCAAATGGGGACCTTTGCTCCTTCTCCGGGCACATGGTTGAGCTGAAGTGTTCCACCATATCGGTACATTATTCCCTCAGAGAGCTCAGGGTCACTCAAGCATCTCCCGGATGTGCTGTTTGGTTGGATTGGCTGGAATAATACCACAGAACTCATAGGCCTCCTTAAGCTTCTTTAGATCCTCCTGATCCACCACGAAAAAAGCAGCAGAGAGGAGCTGGAAAAAAGTGCTGAAAAGAGGGTGATGTTCAGTAGTGCACTCCCTGGAAAAGCGCTGCAGACAGTGAAACAAGTCCAGCTTCACAACAATGTTGGGGTTGTAGCAGGACCTTGAGGCACAATTATTAGTGAGGGGTCCTGAAGTGGCGGCAGCTAAAATGGAAGGAGTAGTTTTCCAGGCATCCCAGTTTAAATGCTCACCAGGGAGGCTGTCTGAGATCTAAAAGAATGCACAGCAATCCCTAAAAAGAAGACAAGAAAATGTATCAATCAACAGCAGCAGTTAAAACACAAATAGGTCTATACATGATATATAACTCAGTCCAAATTTTACTGCCTAAATGTTTGGCCCACCAAATGTTAGTAATAGACAGGCATATATATCTTGGCTTTAATTTCTAAATTTTCTTTAAAACTCAGTGCGTATTTCACAAAGGTAAGGAGGTTCACATTGGGAAGGCTCTCGGTCAGGCAGATCCCAGCTTCCTCCTCCATTTGTTGGTTTCGGATGATATAGATTGTGTAACCCACATCATTTTCCAAAAGCCAGCGGAAGCACTTCCCTTTATACTTTCCAAATTGGAGGCTGTAATCTCCCAGCACTTCCAGAGCATCTGTGACATCCCCTCCTCGCTGACGAACCACAGACAAAGCGTTTTCTCGCACAATATCCTCCCTTTTTGGATCCGATTTGTCACACAGGCTGGGATCATTCTTTATCTTTTTGGCCTCAGGGGAGGGATCTTGCAGAAGAAACCCAAGAGGTCCCTTGCGGAAAACAACACTTAGTTTTCCAGGATAAAAGATTGTCTTCTTCTGCATCTTGGCCTTGTGGAGAGAAAAGATTAAAATAGAGATGGATCATGTATTTTAGAAAATGCCTAAAAATCTTTTAAATAAATTATCTATTGCTAAATGTATTTACAGAGGGAAAATTCACAACAAATGTTATCTTAAGGCACTTTATGATAATCATTTTTTTTCATAATACTGTGCATACATTCTAATTGATCCAAGTTATCACACAGTAAATGAACTCACTTATTTTTTTCAACATACTTCAAAAAGTTTTTTGATAGATAGATGATACAATTTCTATATTTTTTTATTTGTTGTATTGTCATCAGATCTTCACTGAAATACATATGCATTTTATTGGTAAATTTATTTTCCTGCGTCAGCGAAATACTTTAAACCCTAAATAAATTGTTCATTCATTAGATACCACTTTGATTTGATATTGTCAAAAAATGTAACTCAAATGCACTCATTAAGGAATACTTAAGGTAATATTGACTGGTTCCGCTCATATCTCTCCGACCGCACTCAGTTTATTCAGCTCAAATCTTTCACTTCGCACCCTTCCCCTGTCACTTCTGGCGTTCCTCAAGGCTCAGTTCTTGGCCCCCTCCTCTTCATCACTTACCTTCTTCCCCTTGGCAGTATTTTCCGGAAATTCAACATTCACTTTCACTGTTATGCGGATGACACCCAGCTTCATTTATCCAGTAAACCCACTTCCTCACTCCCCCCCTTGTCCCTTACTAACTGCCTACTTGAAATTAAAGACAGGTTCACCTCAAACTTCCTTAAACTAAACAGTGATAAAACAGAACTCCTCCTCGTTGCCACTAAATCCACCCTATCAAAAATCAAAAGTTTCTCACTACCCATTGACAACTCCTTAGTCTCCACCTCCCCTCAGGTCAAGAGTCTGGGTGTCATCCTCGACTCCTCCCTCTCCTTTCAGTCTCACATAAATACAATTACCAGGTCTGCATACTTCCACCTTCGCAACATTAACCGTCTCCGTTCCTCCCTCACCACTCATACTGCCTCTGTCCTTATCCACAGCCTCATCACCTCCCGTATTGATTATTGCAATTCTCTTCTTTTTGGCCTCCCTCATAAATCTCTCCATAAACTTCAACTTCTCAGAACTCAGCTGCTCGTGTCTTCACCAGAACCCCCTCCTTCCATCATATTTCCCCTGTTCTTCACCAACTCCATTGGCTCCCAGTTCAATTCAGAATTCAATTTAAAATCCTTCTCTATACTTTCAAAGCCATCCATAACCTTGCTCCTCCATATCTGTCAGACCTCCCTCACATTGCCACCTCCTCCATCCACCTCACTGTACCCCCAGCTCGACTTGTCACCATGGGGAGCAGAGCCTTCAGCCGCTCTGCACCCCAGCTCTGGAACTCACTTCCTCCCGACCTCCGCAGTATTGACTCTCTCCCCTTATTCAAAGCCAGACTCAAAACTCATCTGTTCCAGCTCGCTTATCTGTGAATATACTGCTCTTTTCCCTATCCATGATTGTTTTTTATGTTCCTGTATCTGTACTTTGTGTTTTCATCTCTTTTTATTTATTTTTTGTATTATTTGTAAAGTGACCTTGAGTGTCAAGAAAGGCGCTGTTAAATAAAATGTATTATTATTAATATTAAGGGTACACTGAAAAATAATTTCTTCTCCCCGTCGGGGAATTGAACCCCGGTCTCCCGCGTGATAGGCGGGGATACTCACCACTATACTAACGAGGAGCTGAAAGAATCACACCTCAATCAACAGAAGCAGTTAAAACACAAATAGGTCTATACATGATATCAAACTCAGTCCAAATTTTACTGCCTAAATGTTTGGCCCTCCAAATGTTAGTAATAGACAGGCATATATATCTTGGCTTTAATTTCTAAATTTTCTTTAAGATTTCTATTTTTTTTCTTAGACATCTGGACATGTGGTGTTGCTCTCTAGCTGTGCTGACAAGGAGCTGGTGTTTTCAATCAACCTCATATGGAAGATCCACACTGACAGAGGGAGAGGAGCTGGTTTGGATGTTTTGAAAGTTTAGCTTTTCACTTATTAAAGTTTTCTATGTTTTGAGGTTTGTATTCCTCGAGGTTCAGGTTAGTTAACAAGTCTTTCAAATAGAAAATGTAAATGTTTCCATCTGTTAATTGAAAATGTTACAGGCTAACGTTATAAAAGCTGCTGTCTAAAATAGGGGAGGTTTTTTGTTGGCAGTTGAGGTAATGGAATCCATACCCTTCTACCTGTCTTTTTGAAATGTATATTTATACAACTATAAATAAATAAATGGTAAAATATAAAAGCGAATCCTGCAGTTTTAGAATCCAGGCTGGTTTTCTGTTTTGTGTGTGCATTTTTAATGTTCTTTTTTTCCAAAACTCTTCGAGTGAGTTACTTTAGTAAAGAGAAACATTATTTTGTAAAAATAAGAAAACACTTACATTTCTGCTTTGCTAATATCTGTATGTGTCTGTCACTGATCATTCTGGTATGTGAACCATTACAAAAATCTCTAGAACTTTGTGAAGCAGTGAAAGTAGTTGATTTCTGCTCCTACCTGTCCACCCAGTGAAAGCCGGCCTTCTCCACTCCAGCATCGCTGTATCTCTTGGCCATCCCCCGGTACATTGGTTCCAAGGATCTCTCGCTCTCTGACTGAACCATCACCCAGGAGACGATTAACCAGTGTTGCTAGAGAGTTGCAGATGCTAGAGAGACCTTTCGTGCAACCTTCCTGGTGTGATCAGACCTGAAGACCTGTCCAAACGTTCCCTGGAGGAGTCTGGATAAAGCTGGCTCTTGACGTCTGTACTCCTCAAGCAAACAGTCTGTCAGGTAGAAACCAGACACAGAGATACCACCCCAGCCATTTGGATCTTCATAAGAGCCGAAAGGGTATGGTGTTTTGTTTTTCCTGACAAACTGCCCAATGGTCCTTTGTCCATGCACCCCTGCCTCTGCATCCCAGACGCTGTCAATGGCCTGTAGATATGCCAAATATTTAAAATGCATGAGCTCATTCACTTGGTTCACCATATCGGTAGGTGACTTTCCGGTGCGCCTGAGCTCATCCATGACCGACTTACAGATGGCCTTCTTGTAAGTGAGTATCGCTGGCAGAAGGTTGATAAATCTCCTGGGCAGCTTTTCTAACCATCGAGGGCTGTCAGCAAACCAGTTCTTCCGACAACTCTTGCAGCAAAGCCTGGACGACAGAATGTAATATTGCCCACTAGTCCCAACTATCACCCGAGGCCGACCCACACCAGCGGACACCACCTGAGGATGAGGGCATCCATGAAGACATGGCAGATTGTAGTTGTTTTTCAACCTGGACATGATTTCATTTTCTGGTTTCCAAATGAAGAATGGGTGAAGCTGAAAGAAGTTGGGCGATGGGAGCTCAGTCACTGTGTCTATGAGCTCAGGCTGTGGAGGATGACGCCAAAGGGAAATCGTATTTTCGAGACGCCTCACAGGTCGAGATCCAGGCCAAAGACCAAGGTCTTGCATCTCTGTTCTCATCCACAGTTTTTGCTGCTGAGAACAGTTCCAGCTGTTCAAGTCTTGGTCTTGTTGACGCTGGGGAGCAGCAATGGGTGGCTGAGCTGAGGAAACAATAGTAAAAAAAAAAAAAAAAACATAACAAAGAAAACATCAAATTACAGTTTCATAAAAAAAAGGGGGGGGCACATTGTGTTTACACAACATTTGACAGAGTGTAGAAATCAAGTTACTTAGAGTAAGAAAATAAATAGTTTTCTTTGATGCAGTCTGTTCTTACCAACTTCAGCACTGTCAGCAAAGGAAAGGCCTCGCTTTGCAGAGGGGGAAGCTGCACTTGTGCTGGAATCTGAAAAGGAGTGTTGTTGTTACTTATGACTTCAGTATAACTATAAGACAACATATAAAGTAGTTAAGATTATCCAGACACTGTCATCTTTTCAACAGACATATGCTTAAAGACGGATTGAAACAAACCTTTAAACTCAGATGTTTTTGCACCCTCTGTTTCCTTCAGTAGAAATGAGAGCTGTGATGGAAGGGCTACAGGCGTCTTTTGTGGGATTGCCAGTGCTGTAAATGGTCAGAAGAACATAAAGGATTTTGTTTAGCATAACAAAACATTAAAAGCATCATATTTTTCTCAGAACAGAATTTTAAATCTCTTGACCATCACCTGAGGATTCCGGTCCATCCGATGCAGCAGAAGTCCTGGACACCGTAGCAGTTGGACCTAATTAAAGAAAATGTATTATTCACCATATAAATCACAGCTGAACACAGCAGATTATGTTAGTAAAAACTCAAAAACTTGTACTTTTATTCCTTCTGCTTATTAGACCTCTAAATTTTTTTTAAAAGTAATTTCCAGATGTGGAAAATGAAACTATGCCAGCTCTAAGCAGGAGGAATAACATTGTTTAATTAAACAAACATGCCAGTTGGTAGTAACAAGGAAAAAAGAAAAGAAAGAAAAAGTAAACATGCAGAATGAAAATGTATACTCACCAACACCAGGAACATCTCCATCAATTCATAGTCCTTTGGCATGCAGAGTAACGGTGGCAAACAGCGATATTGTAACAGGAACTTGACCGGAACATGGCCAGAACAAAAGAACATAATGAGTCAAGGCTCAGTTCTGGAGGGTTATTCATCATAAGAGAGAATAACACCCCAGTCCTGAAACCCATTATTTAAGAAAAAACCTGTCTTTGCTCTGGAACATGGTTTGGGCACCGGGGTTCCTTCTTTTTCTGCTGACCCTGCATACACAAAAACAAAATATAGGAGAGTGACAATTGGAAGCTAAATAAATTTTAGAACTTGATCTAGTGTAACTGCAAGGTAATTACGGCTCTGACTCAGGAGCTTAGAGGGGGAGATGCTCAGCATTGCAGAGACACAAAAATTATGCCACACAAAAAGATAACTAAAGGACTAATTTGGAAGGTATATACAATTTTCAAGGGATGTTCATTCTTATATCTTAAAACTTTTAATATTATATTAGTTGCTTACCCAGGGGTTTATGTGTCACACTGGTTTTTATTTTTGGAGGACAGGAAGAAAATTTTTTCTGGAGCAAGTACTGCTGCAGTTTTTTCATTCTAGTCCCTGGAAGGCAGCTCTTCTTTAGAATGAAATCAGCGTACCCATCTTCTCTTGTGTCCCAAATTTATTTCCAAGTGCTCTTGGCCCAAGAGCCAAAACCAACCAGCTGATCGTCTTCAGAGGTTGTTGCACTGGTGCCTCTGTTGGTCTCATAATCCAGAACATCTTGGATCTCTTTAAAACTCAGTGCGTATTTCACAAAGGTTAGGAGGTTCACCTTGGGAAGGCTCTCGGTCAGGCAGATCCCAGCTTCCTCCTCCATTTGTTGGTTTCGGATGATATAGATTGTGTAGCCCACATCATTTTCCAAAGCCAGCGGAAGCACTTCCCTTTATACTTTCCAAATTGGAGGCTGTAATCTCCCAGCACTTCCAGAGCATCCCCACCTCGCTGACGAACCACAGACAAAGCGTTTTCTCGCACAATATCCTCCCTTTTTGGATCCGATTTGTCACACAGGCTGGGATCATTCTTTATCTTTTTGGCCTCAGGGGAGGCCAAACATACTTCAAAACATTTTTTGATAGATAGATGATACAATTTCTATATTTTTTTATTTGTTGTATTGTCATCAGATCTTCACTGAAATACATATATGCATTTTATTGGTAAATTTATTTTCCTGCGTCAGCGAAATACTTTAAACCCTAAATAAATTGTTCATTCATTAGATACCACTTTGATTTGATATTGTCAAAAAAATGTAACTCCAATGCACTCATTAAGGAATACTTAAGGTAATATTAAGGGGACACTGAAAAATAATTTCTTCTCCCCATCGGGGAACTGAACCCCGGTCTCCCGCGTGACAAGGCAGGGATACCCACCACTATACTAAGAGTTGAAAGAATCGCACCTGTGAGCGGAACTGTCGATTGGTATATTGCCGCGCTAGTCTGTGCACACTGTCCAACACCAGAGAAGTGCTGTACACATTATTAGCTGACATGGATGTAGGTGAAGTACTCAAAAAATAAAGAGGGGCAGTGATCAACGCTGTATAAAACTTTTGATTAATTAATGCATCAATGACCATATAACAATAGAGAAAACATTTTTTAATAAATGTTTATATATATTTTATATACATTCTAAAAAGAATAAAGCACTTCAACTACAGGTACAAAAAGATAAGGTTTTAATATTTATTCAAAGGGTAACAGAAGCAAATTTCCAAAAACATAAATCCACAAAAATACTGAAGACCAGGAATACTCACAACATGGGGGCAGAGAAATGATGACAAACCAGCAAAGAGTGACTGAACAGGAGGAGGATATATGGGAGAGAGAAACAAAGACAAAGCTAATTAGCAGATTGGGAGCAGGTGTGAACAGAGGCAAGAAGGGGGCTAGGGAAAAGGAGACTGACACAAGAGGGCAAACAAGAAATATCAAAGAACTCAAATACAATCAAAAATTAGAACACAAAATGGAAATAAGACCAATGAAAACGATATAAAACTTGAAAAGAACCAAAACCATTACAGCCTGGAAGTGCAGCGGGATGTACTGACAGCCACAGTCCACCAACAACTCACAAGGGATATAACTAAGGTTCAAACATTAAATACAAGAAAATTCACTAAATCTGATGTCAGTCCTTTTAGAAACCTTCGATTTAAATAAGGTCAAACTAATTCCACACAAATTTGTACCTGTCTATATTTTAAAAGAACTTAAATTAGGACTACAAACGACCTCCTTCAGGTCAAACTAATCAGAAAATGTTAGCAGCACCCTAAAGCAAATCAACCAGTAGACAGGAAAGCTGAAACAGGAAGTAAGAACAGGCTGTTGCTAAGCTAATTAAAGGAAAGATGTCTGTAGAGGAAATTAACATATAAAGTGATTCAAATATGCAACTTAAATGTAGCCAAAGCAAATAAAGAGCAATATTCCCAATTGATTACTGCATTAGAAAACATAAAAATAACATAAAATACCATAAAATTAACTGTTGTTAAATGGTGAATTTAACACCATTTAAATTGCAAACAAATGCTGCTTTATTCAAACTGAAAGCCAGGAAGCTCACAAATAAGCTGCACAAATTTTCAGCAACTCCAATGGTAAGCAGGTATATGCAGCCTACGGCTATGTTCACAATCCAGGCTTTGAAGCTCAATTCCGATTTTGTTGTGAAATGCGATTTTTTTGCGTTGCCGTTCACGTTTCCAAATATATGCGATTTGTATGTGATTTCCTGAGTGAACTGCATTTATTCAGCTTAAGTGTCCCGCATGCGCAGTAGAGGATGCAATGACGGCACAAGCCAGCCTGCTCTACGGAAGTAAACATGGATGTGCTAGAGCACATTTAGCCATCTTTCAAAACCTTAAAACCTCAATCTTTTCAAGATGGTTAAAAAAAATACTACTCTCCGCGTCATCGTCCGCCATGGTGTTTGTTTTTCTTGCCGCTTCTTCATAGCAAGACCCAGAATAGTGACCTTTGTCAGGTATTAATGGCATTAAGGTTGGATGAATGCGACCTGGCAGTTCACACACAGGTCGCATTTGAAAAGATCAGTTTCTTATCGGATTCAGGACCACATAGCCAAGTGGCCTGGGTCGCATTGGAGAAAATCGGATCTGTGTTGTTCAGTCTGCCTTGAAAAGATCAGATCCAGGTCGCATGTGGGGGGAAAAAATCGGATTTGGGTCACTTCAGGCTGTAGTGTGAACGTAACCTTAAAGTCAGTAACTGTTTGTCTAATTTGACTGACAGTTCTGTCAGTTCAAAGTAAAATCCTACATATGACAACTTGCTAGAGCTCCAAGTAAGTCAGCTCCTTGTAGCAGTCTGACACCTGCTGGCTGAAAGAATGAACTGTTTTTACTGCTTATGAAATCTAAAGGGATGTTTTTAGTATACATTTCCTCAAGTCATTTTTAATCTAATCCTATTGTTGCTTCACCGCTTGTAGCTGCTTAAAAATTTAAATGGGCCAAAAAGATCCCCTCGGTCATGACAATATCAGATCACAAAACAGGAAATAAAAGTTATTATAAATAACAATTAATAAAATACATTGTTAAAATAAAATCTGTCAGAAGTTCAAATTAGATCCTTTCAGCCGGCTATAGAATTATGTGCCAGGTCGCTCAAAATGAAACCATGTCCCCCCTAAACCGGTAAGTCCCACCTCCACTATGATAAGGACAGCTATTTTGTCTGTTCAGAATATTTGAGACCACTGATCTAATGTACAACAACATCTCCTCGTTAGTATAGTGGTGAGTATCCCCGCCTGTCACGCGGGAGACCGGGGTTCGATTCCCCGACGGGGAGGAAATTTGTTTTTTACGTGGTATGAAATTTCTGTCTCTAACAGATCCTATTACTTTTTAAGAAAGTAAGCTATCCAATCATAGACCAGTGCCTGCAATCAATAATGCCCTGTTAATAATGTAATTAAAACTCTAAAGACTGAGCATTAACCTGATTTTTTTTCCCTTTCACTTGAACCTCTAACATTCCCCTTCATTGTTTAAGACAAAAGCTACTTCCTTCAGATCTGAATCATACTGCCAATTTTTTTTTGTTCGTTTAGTTTGTTAATATAGGCCCAGTAGACCATGTGCCAAAACAGTCCAAGATCTGACACAAAGCACAGCTGGGTGAGCTGCTGTTATGCATTCTCTCCACCAGGGGGCTGCCTGCGCTCTTGAGAAATCTGTTCTCTTCACATACAATGGAAACAGTCTGGAAAGGTTAGTAGTTTGTTTATTAATACAGATTATATCTATTCAAAACAATACAAATCACGATATAGTTTTGGATTTTTTTAATACAAGCTAGACATTCTTGGTATTGTTTGCCAGTGAATTTGAATATAAAACATGCAGAGAGCATTGTTGCCTATCTGCCCAGGTCAGACACACAGTTTTACTGTGTGCCACTTGGTGGTGTCAACTGTTATGACTAGATTTAAAGGTGAGAAACTGAGAGGGGTTTCCAGAACTGTACTACACTTGGATTACACCTTTATCAATAACATATACAAAGGTGAAAACCCTTGATAAATATTATAATTTTATTTAATAGTATTACCTAACACTGAAAGTGGAAGGCTATTAGGCATTCAACAAAAACATTAACAGCAAAAACCTCCACACCTACATCTTAAGAGCCTGAAATGTCCATTCTTTAAACTTGCATTATGTGCCCCACACCTGTGTTTTTCAACCCTGCATGTTGAAAACAAGAAAAAAATAAATAAAATAAAAAAAGTAAATATAAATGTTTCTCCCCGTCGGGGAATCGAACCCCGGTCTCCCGCGTGACAGGCGGGGATACTCACCACTATACTAACGAGGAGATGCTGGTTGAAATTTGAATCCCTAAATGAAACAATAACTGTCTAACCTAATTTAACCTGTTTGACCTGGGACCCTTGAATAGGGCTGGGTACGGAACTTCAGTTCTTTTCATCTGTTCAGGCCAAACTACTTTTTACATCCTTTTATGATATGGGGATAAAAACGGGGTTGGGGGGGCTATAGAGGTAACAAAGAGGCCACTGAAGACAGCTAGCCAGAGTGCTACTATGCTCTACCATGGAATTGCAGTTACTTCGTTTGCCATAAACAGCTTTTTGTCAGGTTTGTTACCAATCCGTTAAAACTTTACAGCTCATTAAACAAACCAACTTTACAGATGCTCCCGACTCGGCAGTTATAGTTGTCTCAACAAACACAATGCTTTACACCATGTGCTCCACCACCCGGGTGGAAAAATGTTAAGCGCCCAACGTGGGACTCAAACCCACGACCCTCAGACTAAGAGTCTCATGCTCTACCGACTGAGCTAGTCACGACAGATGTCATGGCAACAGATGGTATATAGGTTTTCGTCAACTACGTCCTGCACCCTTGCAGCGTCTCAGTTTTCTCTGTATGTCCAAAGAGATGCCTGGTCTTAGTCACATAGTCTGAGGAGCCGATTCTCAGAGAGAATCGGCTCCTCCTTTCTTAATTTATGTCTAAAGCGATAAAAAAAAAAGGGGATGCATTGGCCGGGAATCGAACCCGGGCCTCCCGCGTGGCAGGCGAGAATTCTACCACTGAACCACCAATGCCTACATTCTTAGGTCCATGGGTCTCCGAAAACAAGGGCTGAGCCAACAGGGCTGAGGTGACTCCCTTTTTTTGAAATATGATAATATCCTTAATTCCACACTTTTTATTCTTCAGATCATGAGCTATTTCACATATGTCAAAACCAGGTCTCAAACCTGTGTCCGTCTTGTCAAGGTTTCAGGGAATTACACCAATACGTAAATGGTCCCAGTGACAGAGGACAATTCTACCACTGAAACACCACTTCCCACAAAGAAGTCAATTCAGTAAACCTTGAATCATGTCAGCAACTTTCTCCTTATATTTCTAAAGGGACAAAAAGAAGATGCACTGGCCGAGAATGGAACTGGAACCTCCCATGTGAATGCCCTAAACTGTTTCCCATTCATTGTCTTTGATAGTCCTGAGCCACTACTACATGGTTTGGGAGTGTTTCATCTTTTTTAGTTTCATCTTTTTTTTACTCGCCCCCACTTCCTCATTGCCTCGGCCGTATCTAGACCCACAGCATATAGCGCAGACCACGCCTCAATATTGAGCATAAATCAAAAATGTCTGCATCAAGCTCACTGCGACAAACTGCTGCGGGAGTATAACCAGCCGCACAATTGTTCTGATCTTAAAGACACGTGATTACCGGTAGGTCTGGTGGTAACCAGGCAGCGTTAAAATGACAGAATTTCGTTGGCCTTCGTTGTTCTTAGTTTCCCTTGAAATATATGATACTGGTAGCCAACTTTCACTTAGCCTGCCTCAAATAAAATTTTGCTGTGATGGCAGAACAGTTTCCACGTTTGCACTTACCGTAAATCCTCTAATATTGGCTTGTATTGTAGCGCAGACATGAGGCCGGCTTGTTTTGTATTTATGACAAAAATTGCGGAAAACAAATTGTGAAGATTGACCAGCTAGAAGATTGAGGTGCGCGGGAATGCAGGGACCCTTTTTCCACCTGGATCTCTGCTATTTTTCGCTGTCATGTCCCTCCGTTGTCGGACTACTCGCCCCCACTTCCTCATTGCCTCGGCCGTATCTAGACCCACAGCATATAGCGCAGACCACGCCTCAATATTGAGCATAAATCAAAAATGTCTGCGTCAAGCTCACTGCGACAAACTGCTGCGGGAGTATAACCAGCCGCACAATTGTTCTGATCTTAAAGACACGTGATTACCGGTAGGTCTGGTGGTAACCAGGCAGCGTTAAAATGACAGAATTTCGTTGGCCTTCGTTGTTCTTAGTTTCCCTTGAAATATATGATACTGGTAGCCAACTTTCACTTAGCCTGCCTCAAATAAAATTTTGCTGTGATGGCAGAACAGTTTCCACGTTTGCACTTACCGTAAATCCTCTAATATTGGCTTGTATTGTAGCGCAGACATGAGGCCGGCTTGTTTTGTATTTATGACAAAAATTGCGGAAAACAAATTGTGAAGATTGACCAGCTAGAAGATTGAGGTGCGCGGGAATGCAGGGACCCTTTTTCCACCTGGATCTCTGCTATTTTTCGCTGTCATGTCCCTCCGTTGTCGGACTACTCGCCCCCACTTCCTCATTGCCTCGGCCGTATCTAGACCCACAGCATATAGCGCAGACCACGCCTCAATATTGAGCATAAATCAAAAATGTCTGCGTCAAGCTCACTGCGACAAACTGCTGCGGGAGTATAACCAGCCGCACAATTGTTCTGATCTTAAAGACACGTGATTACCGGTAGGTCTGGTGGTAACCAGGCAGCGTTAAAATGACAGAATTTCGTTGGCCTTCGTTGTTCTTAGTTTCCCTTGAAATATATGATACTGGTAGCCAACTTTCACTTAGCCTGCCTCAAATAAAATTTTGCTGTGATGGCAGAACAGTTTCCATACATTTTCTTTCTTCAAACTTTGTTTCGCAAGTCAGTTTGGCCAAGATTCCATTTTGTATCTTTTTTTTTTTTCTTTTTCATATTGCCGTGCAGAAAAATTGCAGTTGCTGGAAAATGTCCAAATAATGTTCTGTATACCATTACTGTAACTGTACTTTTTCAATAAATGAACCTAGTATTTTATAGGTTCAAAGAGACACAAAATCTCATTTTAATTCATTCCACCGGTAGTCTGTTCTGATCACATAGAACTAGAGGCCTGCTAGTAAGCTTGCCTGAAGTTGTAGTACACCAAGGTGTACACTCTATGAAATATTTCTAGGTAAAACCCTGTTTACAAACAACCAAAAACCTACCTGCATCGCCTCAATTTTCTTTTCGTGAGCATATATATATATATATATATATATATATATATATATATATATATATATATATATATATATATATATATATATCCTTTAATATTGCATTATGTGATATTGCATAATTGGGGTCAATGGTAAGTATTTGACATATGACAGAAATATAGATTTAACCAAACATAAATAAAAAAAAAGCAACGAGGTTCAATATTCGTAGACACTACTTGAACGCTGTTCAAATGTAACAATAGCTCACGCATAAAGGCCAATCTTTAAAAACGTTTTGGAAACAGAAAAATAATCGGGAAAAACACGTATATATATATATATAAAAAAAAAATTCTGCCCCGTGTGAGGCTCGAACTCACGACCTTCAGATTATGAGACTGACGCGCTGCCTACTGCGCCAACGAGGCTTGAGAAGACGGAAAAATAGGTCGTGATATCAGGACGCCTCCGCTAAATATCTTTTTTTGTAGCGATTAAAACTTCCTTGACGTCAGCCTCAAACACTAGATTCAAATACTGGAATTCTAGGAGTTGATAAACAAAACGCACATTTCAGCCTTTACGCTGGTTGCTAGACGAAAGAAAAAGATGAAGACAAAAAGGCGTGCCCTACGAGGAAATATGAGCAACTCCTTCATCTGAATCTTACTTTTTTTAATTTAATTTGTCCACTTGGTGGCAGTAGGGAACACTAAAATCTAAAACCACGGCTTCTCCGTTTTGCTTATTCTTTGCCTTCGCAATGACAGTTAAACACACGAATAATATTATAAACCATTTTAAATGTATCTTAATGCTTTGTTTCACCTGCACAAACTATAACAAAATAAATGTAACTGACCTTTCCTCCGGCCACTGGGCCTCAAACCTCCGTCCACCAATGAAGGGCGACTCTGGGGTGTCCCCATTTTTAGCCAAATAGTACAAGTGTGACTTCAGGTCCATCTTTTCTTGTAGTATTATTTAAAAGTGATTCCACTCGAAAAAAGTAGGTCAACATCTTTGGTTATCCTTTTTCGCATAGAGAATAACTATTAGCTAACTTCAAGAGTTGCTAAGGGGAGTAAAACACCTTAGTTCGGATGGCAGCCTTCTCGTTCCTCTTCTTAGGTTCCCTTTCTTTAAAAACGTTAAAAAAAAGAACAAAATCCCATCCTTAATTGTCAAACAATAACTTTAAAACGTGACAAGAAGAAGCTATCCATATATCAAAATCCAACGCGGGTTGACGACGAAGAAAAAAAACATGGCTGCCGGCACGCGCCTTAATTTAGCGAACCGAATCACCTTAGCTGATATCAAAGCGCGTGCAGGGTGATTAAAAAAATAATAATAAAAACACATTTTAATTTAGATAACTTGAACAAAAAAGACATTAAATTTTTTTATTATATTTTACCATTAAAATTTTTTTATGTTTTTCTTCTGTATAGAACAAGTCCTAAACTGACTTAACAATGAGACAATGATTGTATAGATGCGTTATTAACACATTAATCAAACGCGAGGTTTTCCACCAACTTTTAATTAATACCCTTAAGGGTAAAAAGCCGACTACCTTTATTAAAAAGACATCACATTCAGATCCTGACATGAAAGCTTTATTTAATAATTTAATTACAACATGCATAAACCATATAGAAAATACTTTACAGCAATGACAATAAAAAGACATCTTATAAGCTAAAAAAAAAGCAGGTTCCATAGGTCTCAGAGGGATAATCAGATCATAGTATTTAGGTTCGACGATGTAAGGGGAAATAATTAATAATTAACATAAAACATGGTGATATTTCCCACCAACTACATCCAACTAGGCTGCTTTGCTCTTTATTTCTTTAAGTTGTTATCACTTCAATTTTAACAGCTCCCTCCCCCGACAAAAGTGGGGGTAAACACAATAAAAATAAAGTAAAAAGGGAAAAAAAATAAAAGCCTTCAAGTGGCATGTTAGTTTTATGAGAAAACACATTCTTATTACAAAGATTATGAACCGCACTGGACCGGTAGGACAGAACTAGCTGGATCAAACCTTCGTCACTGCTGGATATGTTCGATCCCTTGATCAAACTAAACTTTAAGTCAAATGACTTGATTAAAAAAATTTTTTTTTTTTTTTTCTGGTGCAAAAAAAAAAAAAGAACCCATGAACACGTGGCCCAGGAATGGTGGGTGACACAGTAACAAGAGGCTCAAAGGTTTCTTTAAAAGGCTGCCTTGTAGTTAAAGTTCAGCTTACGGTGAAAAGGTCAAATTAAAACAGAAAAGGTTGAAATAACGGATGGTGCTCATTCATCTTGCTGTCTACTTCTGCTTCTTCCCTAGAGAAGACGAAAATAAACATACTGCCTTCATAGTACAGACAGAACACAGACGTGACCGTCTCCTTGTCTTATTGGTAAGAATACAAAAAATATATATATGCTGCAGTTTTGAAAGAAAAAAAAGTAAAGGGAATTTATAATGGTGCCATTGTAGATGAAAGAAAAAAAGGATTCAAAATTTCCTCCAGTAAAAATGAACAATTTAAAGTTTAATTAGCAATTTTTTAAAGTTGTACATTTTTCCCAAAAAAGGAATACCTATTTTGTTTTATGTATTTTACATCAAAAGAATAAATATCTTAAAAAAATAAAAACATTCAACACTTAAATAAGTGAAAGTTCAGAAATTTGCAACAAAATAATGAAAAACTTAATTTATCAGGAAAAAAAAATGTTTTGTAAGATTTTAAATCACATATTTCTGAAAATTTAGCAAATTTGTCACTATGCAATATCAGGAAAATTCTGCCTTTTTTCATGGAAATGTATTACTTTGTGATAATATCTGATATTCTTTTTAAAAGTTTTTTTGTGTGTGCCAGAAATTTACTTTTTTTTTTCTTTTATCCACAATAGCCTAATACTCCATCACAGAGACAGTTTGGTTATTTCCTTTTTTTTAACTCGTCTTGGAACTAAATCTGTTATTTTTCCTGTAAAGAGTGCCTTATTATATGAAAATCACATTTGCAAATTCTTTCTTCTTTGTTTCCTGGATGTGATGATTGAGGTTTGAAAAAAAAACAAGACATGAATAAAAAGAACAGTAGTGGTGCACATGTTAACACATCAGGATTGTAATCACCTGGAGAACCAGACCTAGAATGAGCCTGTTTGGCATCAGCGAATTAAACTCGGATAATTTCTCACCTCCTTTAAATGAGGCACAATTTAAAGGGCAAATAAACAGACTTTCCATCGACATAAGATTAAAGCCAACAAGCATCACCACTACAGAGAAAAAAATAAACAAAAAACACATCTGCTTTCCTGATTTCTTACTATACGTCCAAAAATGGCCAAATCGTACAGGAATGATCTTGTGGCACAGTTTAATTTGGAAGTCCCCTCTGTGAAGCCTATCTTGGTTGGTCTGTTTGCAAGAGAAATAATCAGAAAAACTAAAGAAAATTGAGCTAACACTTTCAAGGCATCCGTTTCAAAACAAAAACAACTAAAGAATAAGTCCCAGTGTTTCCCCGCCGCGCGGTTTTTCATTCTTACCCAACAAGGCTCAGAGTTTCAGCTGTCACATGCTTATCATCTTCAAGTTTGCTGATTGTAAAAGATTACATAAAAATACGGAAAAACACCCAACTTTCCATCCTCGACTTCATCCAAAGCCTCTAATTTTCTTTCTAAACAAACCCCCTCCTTCGCTTCTCTTCTTCATCGCTAAATCTCAAGTCTCCTTCATCTTGTCGGCTGTTTCCGGAGCCTCCTCCGACTGGGAGGCTGGTTTTGATCCGTTTCTCTCAGAACAGAACATCTTCATTGGTAATGAGTGTTTCCACCACCAGCCTCTGGTATCGGATGTCATTGAGTGCTGTCATGGCGTCCAGTTCGGGTGCCCTCATCAGCGTCGGGCCGAAGACGATCCCCAGGTTTTCGCTGGACATGAGGTTTTCTTTCTCGTAATCAGTGACCCTGGATGGAGAAACAGGAGCCAACATTTAACAGCTAGAAAGTATAACATAACTCTAACCTTACAGGTTTCCACATTTCTCCTCCTCTAGTCAAGAGTTTGACATGGCCAAGGGAAGCAAAAAGAGAAAAAGCTGTCTGAGGAGGAGCATTCAGGATGTAAGACCTGTTCTCGTTCTTCATTTGCATTGATATTAGACTGCTAAGATAAGTATTTTTCCTTTTGTACAAAAGTTTTTTTTTAGGAACTTAATGCTAGCTACTATCTAAGCTACACAACATCAAGCAACGAAACAGAAGACACCACCTGATCAGACATATTTTCAGTTCTCTGATGTAGGTTTTAAACTCGAGGGCTGAATGTGGTGTCATCTTTAAAGGCAACTTTTAACCCTGTAATGCCAAATGTATCATATTTAATACAGGTGCTGGTCATAAAATTAGAATATCATGAAAAAGTAGATTGATTTCAGTAATTCCATTTAAAAAGTGAAACTTGTATATTATATTCATACATTACATACAAACTCATATATTTCAGATGTTTATTTTGTTTAATTTTGATGATTACAAATGACAACAAATGAAAATCTCAAATTCATCATATCAGAAAATTAGAATATTACTGAAGACCAATAAAAACAAAGGATTTATAGAAATGTTGGCCAACTGAAAAGTATGAACATGAAAAGTATGAGCATGTACAGCACTCAGTATTTAGTTGGGCCTCCTTTGGCCTGTATTACTGCAGCAATGCGGCGTGGCATGGAGTCGATCAGTCTGTGGCACTGCTCAGGTGTTATGATAGCCCAGGTTGCTCTAATAGTGGCTTTTAGCTCTTCTGAATTGTTGGGTCTGGTGTATTGCATCTTCTTCTTCACAATACCCCATAGATTTGCTATGGGGTTAAGGTCAGGAGAGTTTGCTGGCCAATTAAGAACAGGGATACCATGGTCCTTCAACCAGGTACTGGTAGCTTTGGCACTGTGTGCAGGTGCCAAGTCCTGTTGGAAAATGAAATCTGCATCTCCAAAAAGTTGGTCAGCTGCAGGAAGCATGAAGTGCTCTAAAACTTCCTGGTATGTGGCTGCGTTGACCCTGGACCTCAGAAAACACAATGGACCAACACCAGCAGATGACATGGCACCCCAAACCATCACTGACTGTGGAAACTTTACACTGGACTTCAAGCAACGTGGATGAAGTGCCTCTCTTCTTTTCCTCCAGACTCTGGGACCTTGATTTCCAAAGGAAATGCAAAATTTACTTTCATCAGAGAACATGACTTTGGACCACTCACCAGCAGTCCAGTCCTGTTTCTCTTTAGCCCAGGCAAGACGCTTCTGACGCTGTCTGTGGTTCAAGAGTGGCTTGACACAAGGAATGCGACAGCAGAAACCCATGTCTTTCATACGTCTGTGTGTGGTGGTTCTTGAAGCACTCACTCCAGCTGCAGTCCACTCTTTGTGAATCTCCCCCACATTTTTGAATGGGTTTTGTTTCACAATCCTCTCCAGGGTGCGGTTATCTCTCTTGCTTGTACAGTTTTTTCGACCACATCTTTTCCTTCCCTTCGCCTCTCTATTAATGTGCTTGGACACTGAGCTCTGTGAACAGCCAGCCTCTTTAGCGATGACCTTTTGTGTCTTGCCCTCCTTGTGCAAGGTGTCGATGGTCGTCTTTTGGACAACTGTCAAGTCAGCAGTCTTCCCCATGATTGTGTAGCCTATAGAACTAGACTGAAAGACCATTTAAAGGCTTTTGCAGGTGGTTTGAGTTAATTAGCTGATTAGAGTGTGGCACCAGGGGCCATCAATTTTGAACCTTTTCACAATATTCTAATTTTCTGATATGATGAATTTGAGATTTTCATTTGTTGTCATTTGTAATCATCAAAATTAAACAAAATAAACATCTGAAATATATGAGTTTGTATGTAATGTATGAATATAATATACAAGTTTCACTTTTTAAATGGAATTACTGAAATCAATCTACTTTTTCATGATATTCTAATTTTATGACCAGCACCTGTACATACGGTTTCCGAAATGTTTTGCGTCTGACACCTTTTACATAATTTAATGGTAAAAACTTTGCTCAAAATCCTATTGTACACAATCAGATATACCTGATAACAGAGGGCAGAAGACTACACAAAAAATAATCTTGACTTATCGCATAGTAATAAATTATTAATATCAAAAATGTATTTCTGTTTTTTTTCTTTTTACATATTTTGTTAAAAGGCCAAATAAGGACTTCAAACAAAAAAAAAGTAATTTTCTGTTTTTTTTCATTCTTGGATCGGGCTTTAAAGGGTTAAATCTGCGGGTATATAGGAAAAATGCAGTAATGCCAGAGGCCTTCAGGAGGCACTACAGCTGGAACTTATAGCTCTAGCAACCCTAGCATCTAAACGTATACTGTGCAACTTTAACTTTAATTTATCTTTTTCAACTGTAGGCCTATTCGACTTTCGCCCTTCCGGATATTCAGAGAAGTCATGCTTCCATTAATTCCAATATGTCGTTCTAAAACAGTAAATACACCGGATGCATAAAAGCGCGTAAGCTCATAAAAGCGGCATTTTGAAAACTGATATTTACGCCAGACGCTGAAGAGAACGCTCCACAGCAACGGGTTTAGCAACGGAGCTCTGAGCAAAGATGAGCTGTTGTGACTGTACTATCTGTGAAAGTTATAAAGTAACTTACGATCACCTAAAAAACTGCATCTTCACCAATCTGATGAGAAATCAAACATGTATTTTGTTAGTATGTCAAAACTACCAGCTTCTGCTGGTTGGGCGGTAATAACTGTAGGCGTTGGGTATTATCTTGCAGAAAAAGCACCAAGTAGCAGACCCACTTTGGCCTGAAGTGAACTACGAAACTGTTTTTGTTTCTTCCTAGCCCAAACTGAAGCATATAGACATCTGAAATTTAAATCTCATCCTAAATTAGCAATGGTGTCGCGTATCTACGTGCAAATAATGCCGTTGAACGAGCATATTACGCGTCCGGTGTAAATCATTTTACTGATTAAAACGGAAAGCTGCGCTTACATTGTGTTATGCATTCGGGGTATTTACTGCTAAAACCAATAAAGCAGGCCCAAACCATCGCACCACCAACATGTTTGGACGGAGAGCCAAACAAGGCTCTTAATCTGGCTCAATCTGAAGCTTTTAGAAACCATCTTTCTAGACATTGAATGTCCAGATTATTTGTACATTAATCTTATGCCAAATCCATTGGCCAACAGATGATGGTTCGGACCTCTTGAGGTGAGCCATTAGGTATCTCAGCGTCTCAATGTGGGCAGGC